>JAWNNJ010000216.1:600000-1050636 GCA_035045125.1 Hypselothyrea guttata
ATTATGGATTTTGTCTTCCGGATATAACGACGTAAAATCGTCGGTCCCTTGAATGTCGCTATAACCGGATTCTACTGTATATGCAAAGATTCAGGGATTAATCTTCGTCTGTTTTTCAGATGGGCGGCTGTTTGTCGTAAGTGGAGGCGAGGACTCGTTCGTGTGCGTTTGGAGTCATGTGGGGCAGCTGCTGCTGAAGCGGCGTCTGCAATTCGGCACGCCCATCTGGCGCGTGGGCTTCGATGCCGGCACGGGCGTGCTCTACACCACGGGCGCCACGGGCAACATACTCAGCTACAACCTGCAGAGTACGCTGAAGCAAACCGAGGCGGGTCTCATCCGACTGCCATCGCTGGAGTCCCCCGTGGAGGCGATCAACAAGGTGAAGTTTCTGAATGGAGGCACGCTGATTGGCCTGAGCAGCGCCTCCCGGCTGTTCATCATGCGGCTGTCGGGGCCAACGGAGCTGCGCAGCTGGCGGCTGGTGGCAGACGCGCCCAGCTTCAAGTGCTCCGTGCTGGAGGTTTCGGATGGACTGATTGCCATCTGTGGACATGGGCGCATTGCGCTGTTGCGCTTTGAGGCGGACACTGATGCGTTGCATGTACTCCACGATGGTGCGATGCTCGAGGTGCTGATCAAATCGTTTCATTTCCTTGGCGCAACGCTGTGCCTCGCATCGGACGCGTGTGGCAACTGCCTGCTGCTGAACGCCCACGACATGCGGGTGGAGGCGACGCTGCAGCTTCCAGAGCACCTTCGGGAGCCTTGGACCACAGCTGCGCTGCTGGTGTCGCCCAAGCATTTGCTGCTGAGCACGCGCAGCGGACACCTGCTGCTCTACAGCCAGCAGGAGGCAGCCACGGAGTTCCGGCTGCGGCAGACGCTCAAGCGGCTGCACGGCAACATGGGCTCGACGTTGCTGCAGCTGCAACACTTGCACAACGACTGCGCCGCTGTGCTGAGCGCCGGACACGAATGCCAGCTCAAGTATCTCAGCATAGATCTGGCCGCCAATGTAGTAAGCATGCTGCGGCGGGAATGCGTGCCCCTGGCATGGCTGGAGGCGTCTCCTTTGCCCGGCATCTTTGTCGGCTTCAACGACAATCACCTTGTGGCATGGTCACGCCAGCAGGACGTGCTGCTGCAGACGGAATGCGGCGGGGGACACAGGGGCTGGCACTATCACTGCCACAGCGGAGCCATCTCCGTGGCCTATGTGAAGAGGCAGCAGGTTTTCTACCACACCGCACAGCTGTTGCATGCGAGCGTGTTGCGCTGCCTGCGCAGCAGCTGGCATCTGAAGAGCTGCAACGTGCTGCAACTGGCAGCGCCCTATATCGTATCCGCCGGCGACGACAATCTCATCAAAATCAGTCTCCACGAGCAGCACGAGCTGCGGCAAGTGGGGCAGCTGCATACGCATATTTCCAGCGTGCGCGATCTCAGCGTGGCACCGCTGAAAGGCCAAGCTGCCGAGGACGCTTGGCTGCTGTTCTCGGTCGGCGGTCGATCGCAGCTGTGCGTCAATCGACTGGACCCCGGGGCGGGCAGGATCAGTGAACTCTGCTCGCTGACGGTGCAGGCGGAAGTTGGCCTGGAGGCGCGACTTATGGCCATATGCGCATTGCCCCGCACGGACTCTGGGCAGTTTCTGCTTTATGTGGCCGGCGCGGATGCAAAAGTTCGTTTGTTCGGCTGGCGATTCGATCAACCCTCGCAGCTGCCCCAGCTGGGCCTGGCTGATGTCGGGCATTGCCCGCTCCGTCTCAAATACCTGCCGCACATCGAGCTGCTGCTGGTCACAACCACAAGCGGAGAGCTCCTTGGCTTCGATCGCAGCTTGGCCAGAAAGCAGTTTCAGCTGAGCCTGCACGAAGCTGGCATCAATGTAATCGACGCGCTCGTCCTTGATCAGACGCTGCATATTCTGACTGGCGGCGATGATGAGTCCATCAGATACACCCGCATCGGTTTAGCCGATATGGCAGATCGGCAGTTCGAACATATGGATCGACTGCACAATGCTCAGATAAACGCTGCGATTCTGCATTTATCCGAGGGAGAAGAGCCTAGGCTCTACGCTTTTACCTGCAGCAACGATAAGCAGATCTTCAAAATAGATATAAACAGCCGACAATATAGTCAGATCGGGCATACGTGCATCTCCGATGTCAAGGGCATGACCGTTCACGATCACAAACATCTGTATATATACGGTTGTGGGCTGCAAATTATGGCTATCGAATAAAGGAGCCAACATTTTGTTAACTTGTAAATAATATATATACTAATAATAATAATAATATATATAATAATAATAATAATATGTATATATTGAACTCGTTAATTAGTTTTATGCTTGTAAGTTGTTTTTAAAACATAACTTTGTAAATAAATAAACATTTCCGTTGTAATCTACTAGAATGTTTAAAATATTCGATTGTATAGTCTTCTCTGTAGAAGAAGAAGCATTGCTTCTACGCCTCGCAAAATGTAGGGTACAGTGTATTCTACAGTCGGGCACGTCCGACTGATCTGCCCCGTTTAACAATTTTTTTGTTTATTTTTTTTTTCAAATTAAATTTAATTATATTCTGACTGCATCGATTTTTAAGTTTTTCTCCAAATCGATTAAATCAATTTTTTGATGTGAATCGATCGAAAAGATCGATTCTTAATAATTACTGGTCGAACCCAGCTCTACTCCAAACATATCTAATACAAAATAAGCGTGAATTATTTGCCATTTTCATGTCATTGATTTATTTTGTTTCATATAAAAAACAATGTGTATTTTATAAATATAAAATATGTTGTGTTATGACAATTTTTTTTTTTTAACAGGTAGCACTAGTAGATGAATGCAAGATATTTCGACAATTAGACCGATATGGAGTAATTTGTTTCAGTGTAGACCTGGTATGAATGATCTGAAAGATTAGATTAAATTAGATTATAGTATTGTATATATCCAAGTATGAATATACATACCAGTAGAATATGATGAACTTGATTTTGGTAAGTTTACTACATCACGGCGAAAGGTTGACAGATTTTGAGTGAACCTAGAAGATTTCAAATCAGTTATATTAACAATATATGTTTATATTGATCTATATGATTAATACAGTAAGAAAGAGTCAAATTGTACTATATACAAATAAATGGCTTACTTTTCCTTATTTTTACTGGATACGTTACGCTCTATTCCCAGCATTAGATCCTCAAACCACTGAGCCATTGTCTGCTGCTTTTCAACAGGTTGACCCCGAATTATGGATTCCTTGAGAGAGCTGTAGCGAAAATACAAATGTGAGTGTTTGCCTCTTTGAAATAAAAGCATATACTACCGATAATAATCCTCGTACAGCAATATCAGTACCAATAACGGACGAGACATTGACCATTGATTGCGTCCATCCTCAGCTAATACATTGGACAGCAGGGTGCTCATCATGTTTTGCAGTAATTCTGAATTTAATTCAACCACCTATAAATGAAGACAATAGGTTGAATGGTTAAACATGGAAAGGGTCTAATTTATAAGGGTTTTTTAGCATACAAGGAAGGTTAAAATTTGAATAATTTCAGTTATTGATTGATTGCTCTTACACAAGCTTTAAGTGCTTATTTTATCTTCGATCTAAATAAACCTATTTTAATAATAATAATCATCAAAATTAACTAAAGTTAAGCTTATAATAATAAATCAAATATCTAATTGTCAGATCGGTTACTTTTGAGGTTGAAAAAAACGCAGTCAATCAGCTAAACACAAACCTTTAAGAACTGCGAGTTTTCGCGAGTTAAGCTTCTTAGTTTTTTGTTGGGGAATGTCGAAGCTGCAATAGAAGAAATACACGTTATGGCCAGTTTATGAGGAATTTGGGTTTATGCGATTACATTTTAGCTGAAGCTGCTTGAAGATATACGAAACTATGCTGTCCAAAATGGTGCAACAACTGATATAGATGGCCGAATCTGGAAATAACGAGCGTTAGTTGGCCAGAAACATATGGGAAGAACTGTGCGCTATACCCAATGCGGCGAGACCCTTGATCAGACTTTCCAATATATAAACAAAAGCACTTGGTGCCAGGGATGCCAGATAGGTGACATGATCTTGTGACAAACAGTTCAGCAGATTGTAGTAAGCAGACGCCAGCTTGGGATATTCCTGTTGAATACGAGTTCAATTAGGCAAAGTTTATGTCTATTATTATTCTATTACCAATAAATCGCTTTGGCGTATGGAAAGTATTAGCTTGGCTATGATATCCAATACGTTATGCAGTGTATCGTCACCGTACAACTTGAAGACGCCGCAATTGACGTAGTTGCCGCCCAGCGCATTCTTCAAGATCAGAAAGCAAATCGATATGCCCTTCAGCTTCATGGGATACAGCTGGTCGTTGGACACCTCCAGGTGCAGTATTTGATTGCCGTAGATGCAAATCAGCTTGGACGCCTCACGGAACAGCAGTATGCCCATGGGACTGGACACATTCCCCGCCAGGCGTTGCGTTCGACAATGCACCAGCTCCGCGAACAGCTTCAATACGGGCGTCGTCACAAAAGGGTCGTGGGCCCACAGCTCTACTGCCCGCAGCAGTATGGGCAAATAGTCCGTGTAGTATCTGGGATTCGATAAACGCAATTAGTTACATATTTATTTACAGAGAAGAGCAGCACTCACAGCCATTCGAACAGCATCGTGTACTGAATGCGCGCATTCAGCGGCACTGCCAATCCTCGCAAGTCCCGAGCTAATCCAATAATTGTCTTTTTCACCTCGTCCGTGGGAAAGCATTTCGAGTTCATCAACACGTTGCCCAGCGATTCAAATTGATCTAAGGATAAATAAACAGAAATCAGCTCGCTACGTTTTAAAACAATGAAAACAAATATTGAAAGAAAGCTTAAGTGAAAGAAAGCTTAAGCTTAAAAAGGTCTCAAAATAAATATACAGAGTTCTCCATAACCCCACAAGAAAGGTCTACACAAAAGATCGAAATTCTGGTCGAAGTGTACAAATAGATCTACACACCAAAAAAAAATCTTTCTATTGTAATCAGTTGAAGATCGTAGTCATCTTTCTTATTTTTAGTGTTAAATGAAAAGTTTTGTTGAGCAAGTGATCTTTTATTTACGATGGATGCAAAGTAGCAAAGAGAGCATTTTAAAAAAACTTTAACTAGAAATAAGAGTTGGGTGTTCTACTGAATTCGGAAAGTACGTTTACGATTAATTAACTAAAAGTTAATAACATAATTCCGTTGAAGTATTGGTGCTTGCTCTGCCCATAAGCTGCTACTTTTACACTTACTTGTCAGCGGTGTTAGGAAATTGTAGAAACGCTCTTCGTCCTCGCCCAAGTCGAACATCAAGAGGCGACTCAGCGAGGTGTAGAACATGGTGCGGCAACGCATTTCGCTGGGCGTTGAGCTCGTGCCAAGGAACGGAAAGTGTTCGCTTGTGTGATGTGCCAACATGAACTGGACCTCCTCCAGGCGTGCCAGTTTACGCACCGAGTTGAAGTGCACGGAGAGATCGGAGAGTAGCATCAGTGTTTTCGTAATTATTGGCTCTGAACGGCCCCAGAACTTCAGATTGGTAATGCTGCAATCAAAAAGAAAGCGCAATTAGCTCGCTCGATTGAAGTGGATGAAGCTAAACCAAAACCCCAACAATAATTTGGTTAGCTTCGTATACAATACAAAGCGATACATACATTTTACGATTAATAAAGCTTAGCAGCATTTGCTCGTCGTTTAGGCCAAACACTTCGCTAAGACGTTTGTACATAATTGGCTTTTGGGCCTGGTCGAGGCTGTGCATTTTACGCACTTGATCGAGGAAACTCAGAATGGCCAATTCCAGCTTCTCGCATCCAGTCTGCGGCAGGCGCGAGTCCGTCAGGCTCATCAGCTGCAGCACACGAATGACAAGCTCGGCGTCCATGTTGTCGTGCTCATCGCTGGTGGTCACCGAGAGCCTGCCCACAATGGCCGAGCCAATGATGTAGACCAGCCAGGTGAGCTGCAGCTCGTGCACGGTGATGTCTATGGGATTGGCATTGAGGCTCTGCACGAGATTTTCATAGTCGCGCGCCTTCTGGTCGAAGTGCTGCACCAACAGATTGCAGGTCTTGTTGTACTCGCAGCGCTCGATGACCGACAACTGTTCCAGCTGCTGCTGCACCATGCACAGATCGTCCAGGGGATCCTCCATGTTGTCACGCACGATCAACGGCACAGCGTCCAGGCGGGACTCAATGTAGGCCTTGACCACCTCGGGTGTATACGTGCCCAGTAAATGCGGATCGGGGGACTTCACATATGGCACGGAAGCAACCATGCGCTGCCAGAGTGTGAGCAGATAGTGAACACTATTCGGAGCGAAGAGCCACATCTGCCAAAGAATGCACAATGCACAAATCAATTATCAGTTACTGGATGCGCTTAGGATTTACTCACGTGTAGCGACTGCACGGTGAACTTGGCAATCAGTTCTATGGCTTCCGGGTAGCAGGGCACGGCAATCAGTTCGCCCAGCTGATAATTGGACTTGAGTCGGGCCAACAGGCGGCAGAACTCGTGGTAATTATCTGGATCACTTAGGCCCTGTGTGGCATTTGAATTCGAATTAGTAAATTGAATCCATCCAATAATCACAATCACCTACATGCAAATTGGTCAAGATATTCTTCACACCCTCCACCAAATGAGTGAGAAATTTGGTGCGTTCGGCGTTGCTGAACAACGATCGGCGCACAGACGTCATTTGTACTAGGCACGAGAGTGAGTAACTGGCCAAGTTATTTGGTAGCAATTGGTACAAGTCGAAGAACAGTTTAAGTGTGTTGCCGTCCAGAAATGCCGGACGCCATGCTGTCGGTATCTGCAGATAGAGATTTCGATATAGATGTAGATTTTAGATTATTAATAATAATATTTAGATTATATTATTATTATAATACTTAATTATACTCTATTTCACTCAAACATTGATCAAGGTATAGACAGTTTAGATTATAAAGAATACTCTGAAACAAATGTGCTCAAAAATACATAATAGGTTGAAACTACTTTAATCAGATATAGATATCGATCAGCTTATCATATAAAATACTCTAAAACTATTGTACTCAGATATATGTAGCTATATCAATCAGTTTAGATTATATAAAATACTTTATTATACTTTATTTCGCTCAAACATAGATCAATATAAAGACAGTATAGACTATATAAAATGCTCTAAAACTATTGTGCTCAGATATATGTACATAATAGGCTGAAATTACTTTAATCAGATATAGATATCGATCAGCTTATCATATAAAATACTCTAAAACTATTGTACTCAGATATAGCTATGTCGATCAGCTTAAATTATTTAAAATACTCTAAAGCTATTCTACTCAGATAAGGACATCAGTTTGGATCATACAAAATATATATACCTATAGATATCACATCACATCAGTTAAAATTATATAAAATATATTATATTGTACGCACCTGTACATTGTTCATATCATCAGCTGATTCGTCTGTGGAACTCCCAATAAAATCAAAGCTCAGACAGTTTTTTGTAAGGCGTAGAACCTGCGAAATTAACCTGCAGACAAGACAACATAAATGTAGGCAAAGACTATGTTTAACAAATATTCAAACAATTCGAAAGTAGATTATTATAAGTAATAGTAAAAAGTTCAGGGTCTAATTAAGGGGAATTCTTCTGCACTGCATGCCAGGAGTTAGTTCGCACTTACGCCTGTTGTGATTCGTCGAGGAAGTTTAAATTCTTGCTATTGTCCCGGGCCGTGATCAGAAGCGAGCAGGACAGCAGGAAGGTGTCGTAGAGCTGCTGGTCGCGGTAGGATGTGGCTATCTTGCGATTCTTGGAGAACGATAAGTTCACATCCAATTCCACAATGGAGTTCATTTCAGATACCAACTCCGACAAAATCTGCACGCCCACTGTGCAGTGTTCAACGGAGCCCTGAGGGAAGACGCAAACAGTTAAGAATGTAAGTACAATACAGCAAATACGGACGTAACCAACTGTAGTAGACCCTGCACTTTGTGTTTTTTTTCGCAGTTTCTTATCCGATCGTAATGCAATTCACACCATTGATGGAGAAGTTCATAGACTACGTACATGCCAAATCCCGTATCTTTACCATTAAAACTATAGTTTTAAAACTGTAAAATGTTGCTAAATTGTTTTGAGATAAGTGGACCAATGGAAGAGTTATCAAAAAACTTAAACATATTTGATGTAATTGCTGCATAGGAGAACCTAAATACCAAAAAATTGGGTTCCAAGCTCTTCTAGTGTCTAAGATCTCGGTAATTGCCTTTTTATATTAAAAATCTAAAACAAACTTGATCTGTTTGCAGCATAGGAGAATCTACATACCGAAAATGGTATTTCTAACACTTATACTAGTAGTTGCTGAGATCTAGATTTTCATACGGACGAACAGACGGACATGGCTATATCGACTCAGCTCGTCGTGTTACACACATCTGTCACTTGCATTAAATTAATAGACCCATTTAGTTTTTAGAGTGCAGGGTCTAAAAATTAGTTTATTCGAGTTTTAAACAAACCTGCAGAAACTTCTTAACATCTTCCAGCAGGTTCTGGAATATCAATTCGCCCTTGTACGAATCGAACCAGCCGTACTTGGTGATTTTGGCCAAGAGCGTGACCAGAGCTTGGACCACGTAGCGTTGTAGATTCGGTCGTGTGGCCAAATAGTTGAGCGCATAGCTGCGTATGTCGATGCGCTGAACGAGCGTGATACCCTGTATGAGCTTGATCAGGGTGGATGCGGCCAGCAGCTGAGCGTAGCTCGAGTCGGCTCGGTCCAACAGCAGCTGGCACTTCGGTAATGCATCCGGACTGCTCACGAAGGTGACGAGCGACTTTTCGGCTTCCGCCCGTACGTTGGCATCGGTAGCTTCATATAGCTGCTTGCATAGTATTTCAAGTTGTTGGATTTCCTGCGGACAAGGAAGTAGATCGAATCAATAGGTCTTACAGTTTAAACCGTTGAGTTTCGAATTGAATTAGCCCGTTTTAAAGGGACAAAAAGGTTAGAATCTCGGATGCAAAAAAGCTTAACTTCAAGTTATGCAGTTTAGAGTTGGGTGCGATCTTTAATTTCTTAAAACGATTGTTATCCAGCCTAGACTCATCCATTTCAGTTTTCGAAACATCCATTGCTTACATTAATAGTTGATGTTATTGTAATAATTACAAATATTTTAAATCTTTTATTATTATTAGATCTTTTAGCAAACACTGCTATCTTGAAACGATCGTCATTGCAAGCAAATCGTAACGCTGCCGAAATTTGTTTGTTTTCGATTTGCAAGACAAGCTTATTAAACCGAAAATCGAAACTTTGTATATACAAACCTAGAATGCAGGAAATGGGCGTAACATAAATTGTATCTTGAATACTTTAGAAATTTTGTTTATTGCTGTAGCTCTGTGAAATGGGACACAAATGGACTTGAGCTTTATTTGTACCGATTCAGCGATTACCAAAGATTTGAATATGCCTAGAGTTTAAAGTATATATTTGTACAAGATTTGATTAAAAACATGGCTAAATTGGTGGCTAATAGAATTTTTAAAAGAAAAGCGGCTAGATCTAGTCACAAAGTGGCTGAGGCTGCAGCACTGGATAGGAGACGTTTTAGAATTCTTCCGGGAGTACCAGCTTAAAAAAGGACAGATCTGTCCGCAAAAAGGACAACTCGGCAACACTGCTGATGGACGAATACACTCTGAATACGAGCTGAATAGAAGTTGCATTGAATGCATTCAAGAATATGCAAAATGAATAAGAATCATTCATGGCATGAGATTATGTTTAGTTTTAGTCTCGAAAGCCACGAATTAATTGACAATTTGCAGTTATTGGCACGTGTTTTAGTGAATCAACTGAATCAACACCGGCTGCATCTGAGGGCTGGAGGCATCTGTGCAACAAACAAGCACACGACTGTGCCACATGTGGCAGCATCAGTGGAAACATCTGCTCTACTTCGCTCGTTTAGCCGCAAACGCGATTCGCATGAATTCGGCTTGGAAACTCCATTCAGGCTGTGGCAAAGGTGGCATAATAACAAAAGCGAGCGAATATTTATGCAGATAAGATAAATGGTCTTTGGGGCACGTACCATGGTTATTTAGTTGTTGCGCGTGGTAATGGGGTAGCTCGCGATCGGAGAGCTGCAGTTTGTTGGTATTTGAACCATTTAAAAATGTTTACAAACACAATCACTCGAAACTTGCTAAAAATCCAAAACTGAACTGAGCCAAAACAAAGCAATTTATGCAAGGGCATTTGCTTGTTATCGATGTTTTGTTAAATTATCGATGCTTGCGGCGGAGTTGCGCGCAGTGCTGCCACAAATAGCTAGATTTTCGCTTTTAAATGTCTAAACAAAAAATAAAATAAAAATCATACAAATAAATAACAGAAATAAAATCAATGCACAATATTTATAATAATTATATACATATTTATTTATTTGAATGTCGAATGTCTTCAATTAAGAAATATTAAAATTAAAAATTAAAATTAAGTATTTTAAAACTAAAATTAAAATAATTTAAATAAAATAAAGAAAATATAAATGCCAATATAAATGCCAATATAAAATATAAAATCTAGAAAACAATTAAATTAAAAAATATTTTAAAAGAAAGAAAGAAAAGAATTTGTAGTTAAATTTCAAGCGCTGTGTATCTGCATACAAAGCGGAACGACATATTCTCTTCTCACGCTCTGTGTATTGAATATAGGATAATGAAATTTGTAAACAACATAGATTATTGACCAATGAACATTTCTGCATTAATAATTAAAAAAAGTTTTTTTAGCTTTAATCTAAATTGAAGTATTGCCGCAGTGTTTCATTTTCCAACGTTCCAATTCGTTGTTGAAGTTTCGCGTCGATCGTCAATGCAAAATTAATAATTCCTAACTAATTTTGTTTTTTGGTTTAGTTGCCATTTAAAAATCCAAATTATTCATATGAATCTGAAATTTTAATTCAAAAAACCATTCGTAAAATTACAATATCGTTTTCTCGTTACTTTTTGAAAATATACACTATACATATCGACTATTGCTAATATAGCGTGCTTCCTATTTAGCCGGTTTCAAAATTAATTTATGATTATTATAGATTTATTTAAGATATTTAATATTATTTTCAATATTGTATATTCATAATTTATTTATTATTTATATTATTTTGTAAGTATTTTATATGGTAAATCTAGTTGTTTTCGGCAACACTGGTAAAGTACATGGCGGCTAGTGATGGGAGATGGAACGATTAAAAATTAAACCTGTTTATTTGAATTATATTTGGTGTGTATTGCAACAGATATCAATCAGAGCATAACGAAAAAGTCGCATAAAATAAATGGCAAAGTAAACGCAAAAATCGCATAAAAACAAATGTAAAAGATATGCGATGGCATTTGGTGCGCTATCGATAACTTGGATGACAACATATCGATGTAAGTGATGAGCTAATATCTCCCTATATATCGATGTATTTCGGTGTAACTTCTGTTCCACCGTCATCTGCACAAAAAGTGTGATGTAGATGCATCTGTCAATATAAATTGAATGTTGGTTAGTGAATAAAATAAAGAGTTCAATGTTTGCAAATGCAGTTTGACACAAATTGAATAAACATTTGTGTGTGTGTGCGTGTGCTTGCCGAAATAACAATAAGTTCACACAAGCAGATGTACAAATTGATGTATGTATGTACATACACAAATATGCACACATACACACGCACACACGCACATATGTGGATAAATTCGCAGACATAGAAGTATACATACAGATGCATGCATACATGCATACATACATACATAGTTAGATATGTAGGTGCGCGTGTTTGGCATTTGGTTGATGAATCGAAATCGAACAAAATCGAATATATGAATGAATAAAAAATGGAAAATGTTTACCCCCGCAATATGCTATAACCCCCGTCCATCCCCATTTGCAGATGTGCATAATAATGCCATGAACACACATACACACAGATATATATATTGTATATATATGTACATGTATATGTATAATTCAGGTTCTTATATGGATTCGCAGCACATGAGAAACAACTACGAATGACATGGACTCCACAAGCGCTACGGGAAGGAGGCGGAACAACATGTGCGTCAATGCCGAGGATAACGCTCTTGATCAGATCACCAAGGAGGTATGCACACACTATTTATATCGCCTGGTTCAAATGTCTTTTTTTATACCCTGTACCCATTGAAAAATGGGGAAAACAGGGTTATTAACTTTGTCAGCATGTATGTCACAGGCAGAAGGAGTCGTGACTATATATATTCTTGATCAGGGTGAAGTGCTGAGTCGATATTGCCATTTCTGTCCGTCCGTCTGGATGAGTGCGTAGATCTCAGCTACTATGAAAGCTAGAGCAGCCGTGTTGGTCATTTTTGCAGGGTGTATACCATACGCAGATCAAGTGTATTTCTAATGTTGGATGCCACGCCCCTGCCGCCTGCAATGAACATAAATGGAATACATTGATCGATTATAGACATAGAAATTTATCTACGTCAATCCTCTTTTCAGTTGTTGGTAGGTCTATACCAAACGCAAATTAAGTTAATTTCAAATCTTGGATGCCATCCCCCGTAATATTGAACATAGAATATTGTTATAATATTGTTATTCAAAATATATACTCTCTTCTATTGTATCTAACTGTCCTAAAAAGCACATTGAAATCGGTCAAAAAACACAGGAGATATTAACGAAACAATATTGCAGTCATGGCATACACAAAAAGGGAAGAAAAAGCATTGCAGCGCTTCGTATGATATATTTAAAAAATTGTGTTTAAAATATAGCGTACAGGGTATTCTACAGTCGGTCGCGTCCGACTGGTTTGCTCCGTCCATTCTGGTTATATCTGGGTAGAGCCCCCAAACCCAACCATGTACTTCTTATATTAGATTCTCGATTAGTGTCAATAAGCGAGCCGATTGAGTCACACCTTTCATTCGCTATCTATCATATATATATATATCACATAGCTATATGTACATCCAGTAAATATTACCTTAGACGTGCCTAAATACTTCGCGTGACGCTCATTTTCGCCAAAAGCGTACGAATTTTGTAACATTTACAAATCGAGTCAATTTATGTACATGCATAAATATATATTCGTATAAACGTGTGTGTTTTATATACCCAAAATAGAAAACCTGACCGAAAAACCAGTTGGAAAGACTAAAGTCGCACGCAACCAATAGCAGAATACCAGACTGTGCCAGCATATTTCCCACTGCTATCCCTACTACATCGGCTAGCGAAATAATACCACCTTTTGCCAGTAATCTCACGATTATCCCGATATCTGGGAATACTTCACACATACTAAGGTTGTGCGGACATCAATCCTTTAAAAATACTTGACTGTGTTCGGGATATTGATTATATATAAATATTATATATCGATATATAGGTTCCGTAGTTTCCTATCCAATAATAATAATCTGACAATACTTTCGGTAGGCTCTCATCAATCGCCAAGCCTTCGATGACCAACCAGATCTTCTTAGTTATTGCTAAACACTTATGTAAATGTAAATATTTCAATACCCTGAGTATGCAATTTTTATTTGTTTTATTGAACATCGCACTCTTCTATACAAGCTTTACTTCCTGGCTTCGACCAACTGCCAATCTGTTTATCTAGAGAATAGCTAAGCAATGTTTTATAAATAGCTCTAAACAAACAATATCAACAAATACCTCAAAGCCGAGTCTTAGTTTATTTTACTATATTACGTACACTTACCATATTTATAATGTTTGCATAAATAAGCAACGATAAACAGAATTATTTGGTGTTTAATGGGTTTGATACGTAATCGTAGAAGAGATCACTTTATAATTAACTATATCAAGTTCTCTCTTTTGCAGATTAGTAGATTGTAGATTTCAAAGTATATGACATCCTTTTCTTTTATAACCGACAAGACTGAAAAGATAAGGGGCTGGGAATGGGACAGGGACTGCTCCTAATGCATATTTTTCAATCGAATTTAATATCTGGCATTATCTATTTGCAGGCAGAAGCACGGCTAGCAGCACGTCGCCAAGCCCGTGCTGAAGCACGTGAAATACGCATGCGTGAGCTGGAGAAGCAACAACTTGAGCAGGAGCAATGCGCAGACCGTGCGTTCGACATGCAGAACACGGTTGGCGGTGTCAACAACGACACGATTCTAACACATCCCGCCCGACTTGTCTACGGCGGCATCATTGGCGTCTCGAGGTCAACGGTGTCGCGACGAAGCAGCGAGGATTCATTGGAGGAGGAAGGTCGCAGTTTTCGCGACATTAAACATGATCTTAAAGTAGGTACCTCAGACGTTTTATATGCATATAAAAGAGTGATAGAATCGAACTGCTTCAGATCGTTCGTCCTATTGCGAGCCGCAAATTAAATATAGCATATCTTCGCTGTTTCTTGTCTGATCATAATGAAATGTATAGCATCGGTGGAGAATGTCATAGGCTACGTTCATGCCAAATTAATAGTCTGTAGCTTTAATAATGTGGCTGTATGGGCTAGCATATACATAAATTTAAAAAAATTGTCTGTTGCATATCTTCCGTGTTTCTTATCCGATCATAATGAAATGTACAGCAGCGGTGGAGACTAACATCGACCCTTTTTACTGTTTTAAAGTAAAGGGTCTGAAAATCCAAGTACAAGCTAGAGTATGCCTGAAAATCAAGAGATCTATTGTAGCTTTTTGATACTTTCTTTCTGATTACGAATTTGTATAATCTGAAATTTAATGCACTGAAATTCGAGGTTTAAATATTTATTTATGTTTATGAAATACTGCACCAATTTAGTTTTAGCGAAACTGTAAATCGATTGAAGTTGGTAATGCAAAATTTGGCATGCTCCGTCTCTTTCTCTTTAGAGAAAAGAAGAAGAGGCGGGAAGAAGCGTATGAATCGGTTTAGCTGCAGATCTGCATTTATTTGTTATTTCTAAAAGAAGTAATACCTATATTTATATTGAGCAAAAGGTCATATAAATAATCTGCTATACTTTCAAAAATTTGCGTTTGGGTATAAAAACAATGAAGGTAATGCTATTACTCTTTTGATAGGAAGATTGTCAGGGTTACATAAAATATTGCTGAGGATAATAAGGATTAATAAATTTAGTTGCTTTGACTTATAGCTTGTAGCTTTAAGAAAAGACCTATTTTTTAGTCGGAAAGTAAACTTTAAATCGCAAGTCGCGAACGCTAAACGTTAACTGAACGGGTTAAAACGTTATATATTATTGTGCTATACCCAAAAGGATGTTTTGGAGATCATGCTAAAATGAATACTACTGATATTGTGTATTTCTTTTTTTACCACAGGAAGTGGAAGAACGATTTCGTAAAGCAATGATAACAAACGCCCAGCTGGACAACGATCGATCATCGCAAACGTATGAAGTCAAGTTGCTGAAGGACAAAAGCGAAACGATGCAAGAGTCGTTTATGCAGTTGCAGCGGGAGTTGAAAAACAAATTGCGCGATTGCAACGCGTTGAAGCGTAATTTAGATCGCACAACGCTCGAATTGGGCCTAGTGCAAGGCCAACTGATCGAGCGGGACGCGTTAATAGCTGAGCATGGGCTGGTTATTGTGGCCATTGAGAATGCTGATGGCACCGATGCCAAGCGTGCGTTAGTCAGAGTCGAGAATGCCAATATCTTGTCGTCGGTGCAAGGATCGCTAGGTGTGTATGGATGGCAATTATTATTAAATACTTAAATTATACCCTGTACTAGAGCTGGGTTCCAGCTTTGATTTTGTAGAATCGATTCACTTCTAAAAATCGGTTTAAACGATTTATCAAAAAATATTCAATTTATTTAAAAAACCAAACAAAAACAACTACAGAATATATACTATATATTATTTCTACCCACCCCAAAAAGCTCATTCAAATATATAAATAATATTTCAGGCTTCGCCTTGCTTGCTCTCTAGTAAGTAAGAAGCAGCATTGCTGCTGCGCTTTGTTTGATATTTTATAAATATATTTTTAAATTATATTTTATTGGGAACAAGTATGTTTTTAAGTCATATTTATTTCAAATTATATTTTAAATAAGGGGTACAGTCGGTCGCATCCGACTGAGCTGCTTCGCCCATTATGTTTCAACATTGTATTCGTATTTGCAGATGTAAGACTCAAAAGATTCGCCGAGGAGAAGCAGCAACTTGCGGCTGAACTGCAAAAGTTGCACGAACAGTTAGACGTCTATAAAAGTGAGGGCAAGGGCGGTTTAGGTAGCTCATTAAGTGGTACTTCGGCCAATGACGACGATTACGATGTGCAGCGTAAGTTAATTCATTTCTTTCAAATACAATTTTCCAGTTAATCGAGCCCGTTTCCATCCATTTGCAGGGGAAGCGAATAAAATCATATCAGACTACAAATACAAACTGCAGAAGGCCGAACAGGAAATTGGCAGTCTTCAAGCGAGTTTAGCACGTTCCGAGACACAAGTAGTACGGTATAAGAGTACGGCGGAAGCGGCCGAGAAGGCAGAGGCTGAACTTAAAGTTGAACGGCGTAAGCTGCAGCGTGAGGTGAGTCTTTAAAATGGGTTTTACCTATATCCAAGTCCAGGTTTAATGACAAGTAAACCGCTCAACGTTTATTTCTTTTTTAAAGTACAGGGTCTAAAAATCTTGTCTAAATTAAACCTAGACCTCGAGCTAGACAAACCCCCAATCTATATAATCTACAAAATCTATATAAACATATTTTTTTTTAATATATCTATAGCATCGAGAAGTTTTGGAGCGCCTGGAGGAAGCAGAGACAGCAAATAATCACTTGTTAAAAAGACTTGATAAACTCAAAAATGCAAAGAGCGCCATCTTAAAGGATTTATGACCCAAGGTGACACGGAATAAGGTTGAGGAACGACGAACAACGACGAAAACACTTCAGCTAAATGCACGTGGCAGGGATAAATTTAGTGATGTCGGCGTAGACGATGATAATGATAAAGATAATGGCACGGATGATACATTTTCATAATAGTCAATTATATATATGTATAGATATACAGTAGAATCCGGTTATAACGACGCCGTTTATAGCGTCCGTCCGGTTATTGCGACGAAAACTCGATGGTTTGGTTGGTCCCCATACAAACTTATATGAAACGGCCTCCGCTTATAACGACTCCGCTTTTAGCGACAAACCGCTTATAACGACGAGATTTTTCAATTTCAATTCAATTTTTCATTTCAATTCAACCGGATATTGCGACGTGCCGAACAAAAAAAAAACTTTAAAGAGGAAAATTTGATTTCTTTAACAATGCTAAAAGAAGCAAACAAAATCATGGATTTTGTGTTTTTTCAATACGAAAAAGAAACAAAATCATGGATTTTGTCTTCCGGATATAACGACGTCGGTCCCTTGAAAGTCGCTATAACCGGATTCTACTGTATTAAATTTTTTGTTTTGATTAAAAAATTAATTTGTTTTATTTTAAAACCTATTACGAACATGACATCCATAATATAAAAAAAAATTTTTTTTTTGCTCCTTTCGGATAGTGCGTCTGCCGGATATAACGACGTAAAATCGTCGGTCCCTTGAATGTCGCTATAACCGGATTCTACTGTATATAATAATCAATTTCTGCACTTACGTAATATGTATTTACTAAACTCAAGATATAAAGCCTAAATCTATCACGATTGCGTTCTGCTATAAAATCAAAAACCTTCCTGCTACCATACGAACCCCAAAATATCTGTAAAGTTAACAATAACTAACTTTTAAACGCAATTTCGCCTTGAGAGCGACTTTTCAAGTTTGTAACATACACAATAACCCATTTTTTTTCAAATCATGCAATTAAATATATAATTTTTGCCATTTGAATATAAAACTATTTGCACTTAATCGTTGAGGAAATGATTTCTGGGCAAGGTGAGATCGGCGTCAATATGTGCAATCTTAAAAACCTTCAGGTTTATAACGCTCATATAAGCTCAAAAAAAGAAAACATAGATAGAGCAGTAAGCAAGTAAGTGGAAAAATAAGTATTGATCCAAAATATGTTGGAAGCAACATCTTATTAGCAAATTTCACTTGGTATGGGATAATGGAAGCTTGGAATAATTTCTCATGCCATTTCTATTGATATGGTATGTTGGTTTACTTTAGGGAAATGTACAGCCCTAGGGTATGCAACAAAAATCGTGCTTGGTTTTTTTCTTTAAATGTAATAAGTGTAAAAACCGTACAGAAATAATATTTATGGTGAAAATAGTTTGTATGTCGGTTCGGATTCTGGTTTGTCTTTTTAGTATTTTATTGATTATTGATTAAAAAAGTAAGAAGAAGCAGCATTGCTGGGTATTCTACAGTCAAGTTCAAATTTCTTAAATCAGCCCGTGGATGCCGCCAGCGTTGAGAGCGACAGTAGATGGGATAGAACGAACATCACAGAGCAAACTTGCGCAACACCCAACATTACAAATTGGAAATCTATAAATTCAGCATCATACAGCTCCTCGGTGCCCGCGTAGTCAAAGAGACGCTTGATTTCTCTAGTTGTGGTCGACACCAGATCCGTACCATAGTATGTTCAATATTTTAACAAAATATATAGAAGGTAGGGAGATCCGCTCACCAACCTCTGGGGGGTGTGTGATAATTAATGTAAAACTCTCGCTGCCTAATTCTTGACTCGATTTGGCTCTTTGGCTCGATTCTCGCTGACCTAAATCTCCAGTCCAAACTCTGGTTGGCCAAACTCTTGCTGGGTCAATTCTTGCTGGCCCAACTCTCGTTGGCCGAACTCTCGTTTCCGAAATCTCAGCGTTCAAACAGACACACAGATAGACAGATCGACATGGGTATATTGACTCAGTTCGACTATCTTACCATGAATACGTATACTTTGTAAAGTTTTCCATGCCTCCATCTGCCGAAAGTTAGTAACATAGACTCTACCCATTTCACGGGTGAAAGGTATACTAAATAAGAATATGCAGTTGACGTCTAAAACTAACTGGCAAAACTACCAATTAAAATTTATTGAAATTACTTATAGATTAATATTTATTTTATGGTTATAACTTTCGCAGCTGAAAAAAAGAAAACTCTTTTTAGTGCCATTATTTAAACAATAAAAACGAGTTGGCATTTCAAATATTTATATAGGTTTATTTATTTCATATTTTACGTAATATAATGAACTACTTAAGGAGCTAAACAAAAAAAAAAAAGAAAAAATGTGTGTTTTATAATTATATTTTGTTTTTGTTTTTTTCTTTTGCTTTTTGTTGTATGCATATTTAATACATATACGTGAAACCTTTAAATAAAACGACAAAATTTAAATATATATATGCATATGTATATGTTTGTGGTTATATATACCCGAATATATCGTATATTGTTTGTATGCAACATTGTTTAAACAATAATAATTGCAATTGAACGGAGTTTTTCGTTTGTTTCTCCAACACAAATTTTATCAGCTTACATATACCATTTATTTGAATATCATATTTTTTTATTTTTCTCTTTTCTTTTTCGAGGAAAAAAAAAAATGAATTTAAATAAAAAACAGGAAACAATAACTCGCTTAAATTTAGTTTTAAACATAATACTGAGCAAAAAATGTATTTATCATTTTGCATGCTATATTTTTTGCTTTTGCATTTCTTCATTTATTTCATTTTGTTGCATTTGTTTTAATTGTTATTATTATAATTATTATTATTATTATTATGAATTAATTATGCACATGTATTGATTATTGTTTTTGTTTTTCGTCTGCTTAAGAATAAATATATTTATTGCTTTATTGTTTGTTTACAATTAGGTTTAGTTTTTGCGGCCAGTTTTAAGTTTAGAAATTTGACTATTTGTGACACTGTGCGTGTGTGCGAGTGTGTGGGCGTATGTGTGTGTGTGTGTATATGTGCGTATGCATGCGCTTGTGTGTGTGTGGTGTGTTAAATTATCACGTTTTCTTGTTGTTTAAATTGTTTTGTTGTTGTTTCATATAATAGCAGCAAACAAGAAAAAATTCAAGAATATTAAATATATATAGTATATAGATTTAATGCTAGCATTTAAAATAAAATAACAATTTATTAGGCATATGTCGACACACATGCTGTTGCAGCATGTCATTGTGTCAGTGTGCGCTGGTAATGTTGTATGTGTGTGTGGTGCGTGTGTGTGTGTGTGTGTGTGTGTGGGTGGGTGGGTGGGTGTGGGTGTGTACTTACAGCTAGATTCACACTACATAAAGTCAAAAGCGCCCTCTGTCCACAGTGCGAGTAACTACAGCTAGAATCACGCTAGATAAGGCAAAAAGCGCCCTCTGTCAACCGGTAGTGACACTTCTGTCCATCTATTATCCTGCTCCTACTGCATTTCTTTGCATTCACCTCTTGCATATGTACAGACTTAAGCTAGGCAAAACACACGCACATGCGCACACATACATGCATTCATACAACATGCACACATGCACACCTACACACACACACACACACACACACACGCACACACATACACAATTGTGCTTGGTGCTTGTGTTAATTGGCCTTTAGTGTAAAATGTTTTTCTTGCTTTTTGTTTTTTGCTTTTTGTTTTTTGTGTTTTGTATTTTGCATTTGCGTTTGCGGGGAAGGGGGAATGTACTAAGTACTACGACAACTACAACGACAAAAGGTTCGGACGCGTCGCCCAATGGCCGACGAAACTATTTATATGCGCGCCTGCGGCTATGCAACAGTTTTTTGTTTTTTGATTTTTGTTTTGTTTTTTGGTTAGATCTATTTTGCTAACACTTGAACTGCTGCAGCCGCAACGACGTCGACGGCACAGTAAAGAGTGTAAGAAAATAATAGCATAGAATTAAACAAAAAAAAGGTGTTAAGAACGTACAACAATTAACAAAATACGAATTATTACAGGCGCGTGACTACAATATCTTCTTCGAGATCGTCGAGCTCGTCGTCTGTCTCCTCGACACCATCACCAAATTCGGCATTTGCCTCGGCAGCTGCTGCAGCGGCGGCCGCAGCGGCAACGGCCTCCCTCTCCTTCTCCGCGGCCTCGAGTTTCTCCTGCTTCTTCACCTTGCGTTGCTATAAAAAGGAAAAGCGAAGAAAAAAATTAATAATAAAACCTTTAAATGGAGTTTGAAATTTATATATAATATTTTATATGTAATATTTTAACATAAAATTAATTTCATTTTGAGTTTCGATTGTCAGTGTTCTCTTGAGATTCTTCTATAAATTGTTTCTTTTGACGGTTATCGTTTATTTTGCTACCAAGATATAGAAGTTTTTCTATGTAGTATTGTACCTATTGGTATTGCTTCTGCAACTCAACTTTATTGGAAAAATGGGCGTATAAATTGTATTAAACTTTAACATTGTCATTCGAATCTGCTTCAATTGAGGAAATAGTCCAAATTTTTGATATTTACTCTAACTTTCTTGTTGTGGAAATCAACTTTAAATAGAAATGAAGCGAACGTTTTCGATTTTAGTTTTCACTGCATTTATGTGCGTAATTAATCATCGCATCTACACTTAAAATTGCAGAAAAAACTTTCATCTATCTACGAAGAAATCTGCTTTCAATTAGGATGTAAGCGCTGCTCAAGCTCGTTCCCGCAATCTATGGGCCTATAAATATTCCGTAAAATTTGTTTTCAGGCGCTTACGTTTTATAGTACGACTATGAAAACATTGTTATCGCATTTAACTTTGATAGGCGGATATGAGCGCAATTAGAAGTAAATCATGCGGTATGGCTTACAAACAATAACGAATGCTCCAAAAAGTATGCTACATTATGGGTGCCAATGAGCTTCAACTCACCTTCTTTCTGTAGAGAATCTCGACAACCACATAGCCAATGCAACCGAGCGTCAGCACGGCCAACAGAATGTAGAGCTTCATGCGGGTGCAGAGCGTTGTGGCATAGGCGTAGGCGATCACAAATCCGGCGGACTCCCACAGGCGATAGTTGGAGAAGGCAGCCTCCTTGTTGCGCCTGAAGAGCAGGCCATAGAGACCGTTGATCTGTGTCTGCCAGACGGCATCGCCGACACCCCATAGACCGGACATGGCATAGAAGATGACGGGATTATCGGGATTGGGGCGCCAGAAGAGCATCACAGAGATGAGGGTAAAGTGCACAACAGCGCCCAGCACAATGATGGGCAAGCGTCCAATATACTTCATCACAGAGCCAAACAGTATGGAGCAGAGAGCGTTGACCACACCAAAGCAGATCATGACGAAACCAATCTGATGCACGCCCAGGGCACAGGCCACATAGGCCTGGGTGAAGTCGGCACCGATGAACGCCTGCTCCATGCCAATAAAGATGGTGATTGGTATGAGCAGCTGCAGATTGGGTTTCTTCATTTGGCGGAACGTGGCCGACAGCAACTGCAGGCCAGATAGCTCGGCAGCGGAATTGGAGCCCTTGCGCTTCTCACCATAGCGCTTGAGGGGATCCAGGAAGAAGGCAATGATGCAAACGGCAGCCACGATGCACGACAGATAGATCATGGAGATCTCGAAGATCTCATTCTCTGGTGGGCGCTCCAGATTTCCATGACCGCCGGTGCCCGTGGTGCAGAAGTTGGCGCCACAAAACTGCAGATCCTCCTCGCTAATTGTCGAATTGGCATTGCTGCTGCCGCCATGTGCGCCGCTGGATAGAACTGTAAGATTCGTGTCGTTTCGTTTCGATTAGATTAGATTGGGATCTGTTGTGGATCTGTTGTTGGACTTACCCAAGCTGGAGATGAGATTGCCCCAGAGCTCGGCGGATTGCCAGGCCAGAAAGAAGAAGCCAAAGAATCGCACGATAATGGCATCCACAGCCTGTTCAGTTATCTTCGCATACACCTGCCCAACCTGTGTCAGATATGTCGCCTTGGATGCCCACATGGGCGCCGCACCCATACCCACTAGAATGCCAGCTGGCACCAGGGTGTAAAAGCGCGGGAACAGCTGGAAGGCAATGTACGGCGCATAGCAGAGCATGCTGCAAACGAGCGTCCATTTAACCGTCAGCTTCCGTATGATCAGCGTCGGCAGGAAGATGCAAGATACAACCAGCGCCGCATAAATGGCACTCAGCGATACGGTGCCCAGACCGTCCTTGGAATTGATCGAGGACTGCAGATTGGCTGTGCCCTGGGATTTGGAATTTGAGTTTAGGTAAAGGCTTTGTCTCGTTATCATCAAGTCCGTTCAACTCACCTGAAACGCGGTAAACTGCACCATGAACGCAATCGAGATGATCGAGATATTCTTTAAGATGCGCCATTTCTCGCCCGGATTCAGCACAACTTTCTCTCGCAGCGAAGCGGTGTCGGGCTCGAAACCAGCTTTTGGCTAAAAATACAACAGAAAAAGCAAAAACAAAAAACCAAATTAAATAAATAAACCGAAAGATAATCGTTTAGCTCGTTAATGATCATCCGCTGATAACCATGGGCGTTGTTCCTATGCAGTTCACTATTGAAAGGGGGGTTTTGATTGACAAGCATATAAATCAATTAAGATCATATTTGTATAAACTGCAAATTCTAATTATGATATATCGTATGACCTATTGGTTAAGATCTCCGATTGAATATCGTAAATTGGTGTAGATGAGATCGAACTAAATTAAAAAAATTTTAAATTATTATCAATTGTAATTGTCAGTGAAAAAACTATATTTATTTTGGAATAATAAATCTTATTTTTATGTCGTAACTAAAAATACTACTATTAGTTCATTTAAAGGCTGTGTTTCGCATAGATATACATATATGTCATATCTAAATTTCCTAATTAAATTGTTTAAAATCTATAACTAAAGATTTGTATTGTACTTTTGTATTTTAATCAATGGTTGCAATGGTTGCCTATATCGTAATTGAAGATCGTGACTGTGTTTTCTGCAGAAAGTATTGCTCTCCCTTCTATTTGGTTTTCGACTTCTTTCGGATTTGGGGATCGTAATCAGAAACTGTTGCGTATATCGTAATTAGGTAGCGTAATTGAGTATCTTCATCGTAGATCGTTGGATCGTAATGGAAGGCAGTGATTGGGTTTTGTTTCCTTCGCTATTTCTGTCATTTCTCTTGGATTTCTGTAGTGTATATAAGACTCGGCTTGGACTAGCTTTAACTTTCACACACAGATACAGGCAAATTTTTAATTAATTATTTATGTGTTTGCGCGTTTACGCATTTCAGTTTCTTCAATAAAAACCCAAAGCGCAAAGAAGAAGCAACGAAAAACAAATTAAATGCGGGCATGCGCACGCGCGTTTTGCTCGCGTTTTGTGCGCGTTGCCTGTTGAGCATTGCGCATGCGCGACGCGGCCTTTAAATGGTCATAAAAAATGCGCAAGGCACCTGCCAGTGGATCACACACACCCGTCGATGGTTGGTTGGTCCGTGGTTGCTTTTGCTTTTGGGCCGTAGAACTGGCCAAAAAGACGACCAGGCGATTTTGCATGCGCTGTTCGCAGTGATCAGAAGGTTATGTGCAGGGGCGGAACGGGGAACGGGGGAGGAGGAGCATAGGTTGGAAACGTAATTTACGTCGAACCGTGGAGAGTATGGAACTGTAATTTGGCATTTAACGGGGTTTGTAGACAGGCGCACGTTCCTCGCCCAATTAGGTGTGGGCGTGGAGCGTATGGGCGCACCAAAGAAGAGTCAGGGGGGGGGAGTTATTAACAGTAGCACGTGGTGTTATGCAACTGTACAAATCGATTACAGTTTTATTTAACAACAATAATACAACTTAAAGCAGATAGCAGATAGTTGCAAAGATTTACTCACGATTAAGAGACTGCAGTCGAACGAAACTGACGGTGGAATACCCTGCACCCCACAAACTATGCATTGTTGCTTGCTCAATAGTTTTGTCGTTAATTAAGCTATTTTATTGCAATTCTCAGCATAGATTATTGTTAAACAATAGATCATATATGCCCAATCACAGCGTTGAAAGTTCAATGGATTACATGTTATTGGAGTTTAATCGTATAGCATCTATTTTAATTCTAAATTTCGTGCCTCTGCCTGTTACGTGCAAGCTAATAGCCCTGTTTGGATATTTCGCAGCTACAGGGTATAAAAGTGCCTGGAGTTGAGGTTCACACGCAACTTATGGAAGCCAAGTTGGATGGGCCTGGGGCTGGAGTAAACTACCTCGTTTTGTTTGTATGCAAATCACAGCTGAAGCCAAGCCACTGAGACTGTGAAAAAATCCCCGCGTCTTATCAATAAATCGACATCAAAAAATGAAATCAGCGACAAACACAAAGACAACAAAAAGACCTTAGCCATATAATTTAAATAAATTGGAACAACAACAAACTAAATACGTCAATACGTGAAACTGTAAAGTTGCATTAAATATTATGTATGTATATTGTTGTTATTGTTGATCTTTGCATTTGCTTGTAGTTTATTTTGGTTGCTGATTTACTTTTGGCATTAACGACAGAATGCATTTAATTAGCTACGAAATAAATTAAATCACTGAAACAGAAACAAGTTTTGTTTTTCTCTCTGCTTTTTTATGTTTTGTGTTTTGGCAGAAACAACAATATTCAGCGAATGACGTTAATCGCAAAAAACCTTTGCCAATTACCCAGAAGTGCTAAAAGACGATGCACCGCCATTGGCAGCTCAAATATTACTCATACGCACCATGCACCAAGGAAGTTCATGCTATGCAAAATCTTTATTTTAAATACTTTACTTTATTTTTCAAGTGCATGCTTAATCGTCTAGTATTGACAAGTTAAATGTTATCGTCTTTTATATATAGCTAATAGTGCTATCGAAATGTATAATATAATATGTCCTCACCATGACCAAAGTTTTCCATTAAGTTCAAGTAATAACAAAAGTTTAATTCAGGGAAATTAATATAGATATTGCCCATACAACCTCAATGTCATAGGAATTACATTTTATTTAACCTATGAATAAAAAAATAATTTTTAAAGATTTTATCGATAGCAATTCTCTAAGTGCATTTATCTCTCACAGAAGCTAGATAAGATCGAGCTGCAGAATTGTAGCACAACAATTTATTCTAAATTAAAATTGAAAACAATTCTCATGAGAGTGATCATTCAGAACAATAAGCAAAATTGATAAGGTCTGTAAGTTATCGATATATCAAGCTTCCCCTGCAGATCACATCAACGAGATGTTGTAACTGTAGACGCTCCTAACGCACAACAGGTGGCGCTAGTGCTATTAAAGTAATATTCTTAACGCACAATAAAAACACAAGAATTATTTTTATTGCACCGTAAATACAAAAAAATAAAAATAAAAATAAAATACTACAACACAGCAACAGCAAGTGCAAGAGCAGCAACAACTACAGAGGCACCGAAATGCAAAACGATAGCCAAACCTGTTACATGCACATGTAGCTGAGTGTAATGTGTGTATTGTGTGTATTGTGTGTATTCCGTTTGTGTGTATTGTGTGCTAGAGTTGTGCGAGGACGATCAATTTGTGGTGAACGAATTGTTCAGTAAGTGAATCGAAAGCTTGTGAACGAGAATAAAAGAGTCAGTGGCGAGTATCGTTGGTTCACTTGAGTCAAAGGAATGAAATAAATATCGATTTGTATCTGTAATATCGATGTTTGCTTAATTTGAAAAGCTTACGATCTATCGCAAACACTCAATATGTTTCAAATATCGAAGATTTTTATTGGCATTCATATTTGATAGACCTTAGAATTGGCTTGTTTTTATTTGATCAATTATTTAATTAGTTTATAACTTTTCAACACAAATAAATAGTATTGCTAATTAATTGTTATCGTATATAGTTCTTGGTTCTTTTGACTGATACATCAAATAATTTGATGTTTAAATTCGATTTGGTGTATATTGATATAAACTTAAATTCAAATCCGTATCGGAGAGTATTCACAGAGTCTTCAAACGAGAAGCGGGCAGCTGGTTCGTTGGTTCACAAAAGTGAGTCGCTCAATTGATTCGACTGCGAACCATGCGACCCAACTCTATCGTGTGCGCATTTACATGCTCTCAGCCCGCTCAGCCGCACGAGATTTAAGTTTTTTGTTTTATTTTTAAACTCGGCACGTTTCGTGTTTGCCTTTTTGGCTTTCAGTCTAACTGCCTCGCGGTCTGTCTGTCCGACGCTCCAACTGTCTGACTGTCCGACCGTCCGACCGTCCGACTGTATGACCGTTCGTACGTCTGTTTGTTTGCCCGTCCGTCCGTCCCACCAACTTTTTTTTATTTTTACATGTCTTTTGACTTTACATAAATTTGTATTTGTTATTGGGTTTTTGGTCATTTGTTGCCGTTCTCTCTGGTTTCTTAACACTCGGTTGTTGTTGCTCTTTGGCAGAGAAACGGGTTTAACTCATTGAGAACTCTGTGTACTTGGGATGCTGTCTATGGCCCGATCATTGTGGGCATAATTGTGTGCAAGTGTCTGTCTGTCCGTGTGTGAGTGAGCCTCATTATAAATTGCCAATATTTATTGTTATGAAAGAGCTGAAAACTAATTGTGCAATAATTTATACAAATATGCATGTAATTTTGGCTATGGCTTCGCGTGTGATGGCAACTCTGGTAATGCGCACAACCCAATTTCAAATCAAAGCCAAAATGAAAGAGGGAGAGAAAAAATTGTGCCTCAGCCTCCGACTCAATTAGGACAGGCTCATTTATTATCTACCCGAGGGGCATTATACGATATATGTAGATATTTATCGAGTAGTCGTATTCGTATTCGTATTCGTTATTCGTTTTCTTCCCTCACTTCTCTCACTGCTTTCTTACTTATTTTGGCTTTTGTTTAAGCGCTTTCTGCTGTCACATTTCTTTTTGACTTTGCTTTGTTTTCGCGTGGGTTTCTTGAGGTGAAATTTACTTTTCTTATGCTCTTTTATTTTACACATTTTGAGGAGTGTCCACTTCACCATTAGCACTGCCCAACATTGTGATTATTGCCAAGATCATTATTCATAATCGTAATCGCAATCAAAATCGCAATCGCAATCGCTTCATCATTATCAGCAATTGTTCGAATATAGAAGCGGATAACTGCTCGAGAACTTCCTTCTAACTTCCTTTTACTTAATCACCCGCTCTTTCCTCTTATTTTAAGCGCGTGGGATTTTTTATTTTTTTTTTTTATTTTTTATGAATATATTATAGCATGCTAGAAGCCAGTTTCAAGTGAAACGCATGAATGAATAGCAAAATAATAACTAATCATAATATTATAAGCATTTTCATTTACAATTACATGCTACTTTTACACTGGAAAAAACAAATTTTGAATTTTAGATTTAAGATTTAATTATTTTTTCGACATTTCGAATTTAATAATATTTCACTATTAAAGGTTTTAAAATGAAAACAAACCTTTTTCCTGACCTTTGAAAAGTTATTTCCATATTGCAGAATTTTCGCACTTATTTAAAAAAAAAACTCCTAACTTAGCATTGAAGTTTTGGTAATTGTTTCGCTCAGTGTATGCTGTGAATACTTGGAACTAGTGTGCTCTCTAGTGCGCGAACCAGTCTTCCAGCTGAGCGATTTTCATAAAACTTGATTCTAATGCGAGTACATTCCGAAATATGAATGCGAATATGTAAATCGTACGTCCATATGAATCTGAATCGTAAGCTGAAATCTCTATTACAGAAACTTGTTTACGGACACATAAAAAATACGCCGTGTAATTGATACCTGGTATTAAGTCGTAACACTACAGTTACCGTAGAAGCGGACAATAAAAAAAATAAATAAATAAAAAACAATAGGTCAAGAAGTGACTTTGATTTCGTGTCATATGATTATCTATTAGTTATCTACCCATTATTTTTATTTTTATTTATTTTTGGCTAACAACCATTGTTCATTAGGCGTACATTGACTTTTGACAGCGGGTGTGCCCGTCCCTAGAATTTCTCCATGAGTTTCGGATAATGGGCACTGAGTACTGGGTACTGGATGAACGTAGTTCTCTAGCCGAAAGACTTACCTTGACGGGCTCATCGTTCTCGAAGCCGGCGTTGGTAAAACCAGTCATTTTGCCTGGTTTTTGTTGGTCTGTTGCTTAACTTATTTGTGTGCTTTGTTGTTGCTTTTAATCAATTAGGCGGCTTGAATGTTTGCTGTAATGAGAGAGAGAAGAGAAAACATTGTTGAATAGAATCCATTAGATGATTGCAACAACAAATTTTGCCGCACAAAAAGCCAAACCAAAACTCAATGTAACCTATGTGTATACAGACATATATATATGTCTATATATAATCACATGTTTGCGAAAAAAAAAAAAAATAATAATAATAATAAAAAGCGAAAAAAAATGGTATATGATCATTATTTAAATTGAAAACTTATTACAGGCACCATTGAAATGGGTAATAATAATAAAAGTTCCAGTCTGTGTAGATCACGCTGGGCGGCCGATTTGGCAGGTACGAGTATACCCTATACCCCAGACGAGCTGTCTAACTGCGACATGGCATGTGTAATACTATAAGCACAACAATTCAACAATTCAACAATTGCCCATGCCAACAGCAATAGCAATAGCAATAGCAATAGCAAAAAAGCAATAACAATAGCAATATTTTGTATTATAATATGCAACAAAAACAATACAAAATCGGCTTGATATCGCTTGGAATAGCAGTTCGGAACTGTTGGATTTTGACGAAATGCCATAAGTTTCAAAAGATTATTTGCTAATAAATAATAATAATAACTAATAATGATAATTAATGTTGGATATTATGTGCGTCAAAAGGCATATGAATATAACTCTTGTCTGAAATGTTACACATCATGTAAACCCGACGGCCATTGAGACTAAAAACTCATATGACAAATGATCTAGTAAATTATTAATTATTACAATTAATATTGTATCAAATATATAAATAGAACACATAGAAAACTTATAATCCATACTAACTTAAATAGAATTCTCGCATCTGATACTTTTCTTCAAATAACTATTTCATCATTTTCTAAAATATAGTTTATATAATTTTAAAACATATCCGAAAATATGAAATACACAAGCACTGTCCCTATAAAATTATGAATAATTTATAGAATTTGTTCAAGTATTTTTCAGTATTTCTTCGCAAAACCTACAGTTTTATATGAGAGCTTGGGTATGCTTGGGCCAAGCACAATATTACCATATACTAGTAGTATGCATAGTATAGTACATATAATAATGGCTAATGCATATTCCCATCATCTGGCTAGATCTGTAGTTTTATGCCATTGTTATAAGTATGTACGAAGCTGTAATTAGCAGTTCAAGTTCATGTTTCCTGTTCATAGATGTTTCGTCTATGTTGTATATTTTTCTATTTTTCTGTTTTTCTATTCAGTGTTTGTTGGTACAGGTATACGTATATAGGTATACGTATACAGAGGTAGATGGGCAGATAAACATCAATTAATTGCATATTAGTGGTAGCCGCAATTATGCCCCGACTCTCAGTATGCTTCGTTGTCTCAAGCTCGGTTTCAGTCGCTTCATTGAAGCGATAACTAACGAGGAGCTAGCGAAAAATTAGGTAAACAGTTTTTTATGGCACAAAATAAAAAAACGCCTAGAAATTCTAACAAAAAACAAAAAAAAAAACAACCTTTAAAATTAGCATAACGTATGAAGTTATGGCTTATAATAAGACGCGACGCAGAGCTTTATAATTTGAAACGAATATTAATATTTATTTATGCTAAAAACGCCAAGCAGCAGCAAACAACGGACAACAGCACTGGACATGCAGGTAGAACCAGAGCCAAAGACTAGATCGATCGATAGTTCGATAGAGTATTGAAAGGCGCAAATCTCTGCACTATAGGACACAGAGAAATTAAATTTGCAATATTTGCAATAAAAAATGTTGAGAAAATCGCGAATAATTCGATAAGTAAACGTAGAATTCAAACAGGAAACAATAATCGATCTTATAATGAAAATGAGCTCAGTATGATCTCAGCAAGTGTAAGATCTAGAGCTGACAAATTCGGCATATAGGTTGGAGAATACTACGCCAAGATAAGGATTATGTCAAATTAGGTATGCCACGTCCCTTTAATGCGCTTATTGATAAAAGCCGTATAACAAGAGTTATATTGAACACAACAAATTATTATTTGAAATATACATACTTTACGTTTGTATCTATCTAACCAGAAAAGCGCATTGCAATCGGTTTAAAAACACAGAACTTATTGAAGAAACAATATTACATGCTTTGTCCCGTTCGCCATGAGAGCGTTTAAACCAGAAAATGTGTCGGTTGCATCCGAATGTAGTGTAGTATTTTTTTTTTTTTTATAAAATTGCATGCACTTAACTGAACTTGATGCATAGTATTTGTGACAGTTATAGGTACAACTTGGCTTTTTGAAAGGTCAACTTAGCTGTGTAGCTGCAATGATGGTTACAGAGAAATATGCTCAATGTTGCTATCTCCTGGGCGCTCCAAATTTGTATGGTATATGCTGATTTATCCTGGCTGTGGAATACGTACAACTATGCATTAAATATTATCATAGTTTTGCGGGTGGCGGGGGGCGGTGAGGTTGCTAAGTTGTTAAGTTGGCTGCGCTCAAGTAGTACTAGGTTAATCAATGCGATCAAATTCGTGCGGCGTAGTAAGAAGCTGACGGATGCGGATGCGGCGTTTAGACGCATTCAAAAAAGCGTGCGAAAATAGCAGAATGATGTCGAAATCATAAAATAAAACTGGCTAAACATTAAAAATGCGTTAATAACAACAACCATATAGCAGCGATATAACAAAAGAACTTGCTACTGCCCGATACTGGCGATAACAATGACGACTGAGAATGCTGAATGATGATTATAATATTCATAATGATGCTCCCAATGACGTCAGAGACAAGCCGGTAAAAATGACAATTTGCTTATGCCTCTACCTGTGCCTCTGCCCCTCTGTCCCCCTGTCCCTCTGTCCCCCTGTCTCTCAATCCATCAGCTGTCTTTGGGCAGCACGTGTCGTGGTCTGTTACTACGAGCATATAGTATATAGTATATTTGTATATATCCGAGTATGTGAAGCTATAAATCATGCATCGGCGTGCGGATATAGTCATATTGCCACTGATATTATTTTCAGTTATTTAATTGCGGCTCTTGCGGTCTTGGGTTATTTGCTGTTTGCGCTTAACTCGCTGAAACTCAGCTGAAACTCAGCTGAAACTGAGCTGAAACTGAGCCAAAATCCCCAATATTCTCAACGTTGCTCAACGGTTGCGGCTAATTTGTGGCTTTGGCATAAGCAGGGAATTTGTATTTCGATTGCATAGAATGCAAGCCAGGCACAATTATCTCTCCATTCTGTGCACAATATGTATATAGATTCTATATCTGTATCTATATATCTATATATTGTATATTGTTATCGATTATCGAAAGCCAAAAACGGCACAATTATTGGCCATTTTCAACATTTATGTTTGCTGTGGGCTGCGTGTGTGGGACAACGACAACGACAACGACAACGTCTCCCGGCTGCTTCATTATTATTTTATTATTTTTATTAATTTCAATTTCAATTTCAATTATTTATTTTATTTTTATTCTTATTAGTTTTTTTCTGCGGTTTCTTTGGTTCGACACGCGCCAGTCGCAGCGCAACAACAATAACGGCATTATTATGTCTATTTATTAATGACAAAAAATTTAAACAAAATGAAATAAAAAATTCAATTATTATTCCAGGCGAACAGGCCGAAGTCCCATGTGTTTATAGATTAGGGTGAAATTTTTAAATAACACTAGAAGCTAATTAAAGCAAGCCCATATTTTTGCACTGAGAGTTTTAGTTTAAAAAGGTTTGACATTGCGAAACGGAAATGGGTAATTGATATTTTTATTTCCTGCAGAGATTGCAAGTGATTTAAAGGAGTAAATATATATCTTATGGTATTTTGGAGATCGGTTGCATACGACTGATGGACCATGTACTGTTAAACAATTACAAACTTGTCTTTTATGCTAATGCAAATCGTAACACCCAGAATCAGGCGTGGCAGACCGAAGGCATCTACATTATTGATCAGGACAAAGAGCTGATTTAATATAGCCATGTCCGACTGTCCGTATGACCATCTAGATCTATGAGAGCTGGAGACACAATTTTTGGTATTTCGGTTTTCCTAAACAGTAAGCAGGTTAGAATTGTTTTTGATGATTGACTTGTTGCCTATGAATTGCTTTACGACCGGATAAGAAACAGCGAATATATGCAACAGACAATTTGCGTGACTTTGTAGAGGAGGCAGATGATATAAGTACAGTGATTGTTGAAACCCAAAGTACAGGGTCTACTACTATCGGTTACGTCCGACTGTAGCCTTCGCTAGACTGTTTTAGTCTTTTGTGTAACTCTAAAATTAATCTAAATCTACTGCCCGGGCAACATTTGTAATCCCCAACACTTTTGAGCATTTCTCAATGGCATAAACTGCATAGACCCGCTTTGGTGTTACAAGTACAGGCTCGAATTCATGTTAAGCTGGGCAATTGCTACACTTTTTGTATTATTGTATTATTATTGCTGTTGTTGTGGATTTGTTTTATTGGCATAAAATTAGCCAGTTTACATTTTGTCTTTTTGGCATTGCCCAATTACGAATCGAAAACACAACACAAGAAATGAGCGAAAAAGAGCGACAAGATACGAAAGATACGAATACGAAAGATATGTATGCATATAAAGGGTATATGGGTATAGGTGTGTAGATATACAGATATACCGATATACAGATATAATCTGCATTATCCGTGTGCACACACAATACAGATTGCGCCTTAAGTGGCTACGTTTTGGCATGCGCCACGGCAGAAAAGGCAACAAAACGTATAAATATTGTAAAATAGCAGCGAAAGAGCATTGAAAACACATCAAGAAAACAAACCAAAAACGAGCAGAGAAGAAGCAGATATAATAAACATAAAAACAAAAGCAAAAGTTTTGTTTTTTATTTTGGTTTTATTTTTTGATTTTTGTTTCTATTTGGTTTTTAGCTTTTGTTCACTGCCAAAGCGAGGCTGCCCTTTACAATAACTGGGCAATTGGGCGAATGGACGAGCCACAAAACCATTGACAAACTAATAATCTGACCAGTTGACCAGTTGACCAGCTGACCGACTGACTGCCGGACCAACTGTCTAATTGACCGATTGACAAACCAAGCTGACTTTCAAAAAAATAAAAAAAAAACCAAACAGCAATACATTTTCTGCACAATATTTTGTATACTCTCATGAGTAAGTTTTACGCATTAGTTCAAATATCTGAGAAATCGTATCTAAATACATTTTTATATATTATGTGAAAAGTGCATTTTCTCATATGAGATTTTCCCACTCAGAGAAAAGTTATTTTGAACATCTCAAGATGTTTGCAAACAGATTTCACAAAAATGCCAACTAATTTTAAATGCATGCCAAGTTGTCTAGAAAGCTCTAGAAATATTCTCAAAAACATAATTTCACAACAGTAAGAAATTGAGAAATTGAAAATTAAATGTTTTCCGCAAGTTTTAAATAACTGAGAAAAAAACCAATATAATGTATAAATTGCATAAAAATTTAATTTATAATTGCATTAAAATTTATAAATACAAAAAAAAAAACATAATGTTAAAAAAAAAAAACAAAAAAAATGAACATTGAAAAAGTAAAATAAAGACGGTGCATAGATTCGAGATTAGAGGGATAAACCCGAAAAAGTGGTTGAAGTAATTGGTAATTGTTAGACACTGTACTTAAAAAAAGTACAAATAAATTTAATTTGCATTACCTAAAATACCTGGTTATTTAGCTATTAAAATAGACTTATACATTTGTATAATTTTAATATGAAAAAACCGCTATAGACTATATATTTTATATAAGTTATACAGTTAAAAATATTAACAAAAAAAAAAAAAAACACTTTCAGCCAAAAATTGCAAAAATAACAATGCCGAAATATTGTCATTATAATGTTTTTTTTTTTTTAATTTAATGCAACATTAAAAAAACACTTTTAACTATGCGGCAGTTAAGAAAACCAGCTTGATGGTAGATTGCAAATGCCGTGAAATTCTTGTCGAACTTATTGCATTTTTCAATCTCAGCTTTCAGTTAGTGTAGTTATTTGTCGTTGTCATATTTGATTGGAGATTTGTTTTCCTTTATGGGACTTTATTTGCCATGCATTCAAATTTATCATGCGCTTTTTGTTTAGTTTCTACTTTGGCTTTTTACGTACATACGTAAGTGTATATTTTGAATTTTATTATTATTTTCTTTTATTTCTTTTATTTTGTGTTGTTGGTTATTTCTGGTTTTGTTTTTTGATTTTTAATTTCCATTTCAACTTTTATTTTATGGCGGTTTCTTTTTGTTGAGTTTGGCAGTTGGATTTGGGTCTAGTTCGTTTGCAATTTGTTAACTTCTTGAAGCGATTTTCGAAAATGTAACAACTGTTGACTTTCAAAAAGATTTCACAAAAATTGAAAAACACTCACATTCACACTGAAAAAAACATCAGCTCCTGTCTGCAGCTAGATCTCTTTGCAAGTAGATCGTTTAATAATTAATTATTTTTTTTTATTAAACTTTTTTGGTAAGGTTTCTGGTTTCAGACTCCGCTCTGCTGGCCAATTGCCTCTGACTGGCTGGCTAACTGCCTCAAAATACAATGCCAAGAAACGGCGACAACGTGCGAATTTTAAACGAAAAACACTTTCTAGCTAATTGGAGTGATTAGTGCCGGGCGTCGCAGTCTCAGCCGCAGTCGCAGTCGCAGTCTCAGTCGCAGTCTCAGCCGCAGTCGCAGTCGCAGCCAACCTAATCGTATCTGAACGTACGGGACGGTCCAAGAGCAAGCGAAAGAGATAAATGCACAAGGTTATCTATCCAACTAACCAACACTAGCTGGAAGTGTGAATATGAACAGCTAACTGTAAATAATCAGACTGCAAAACGCAAATGGGAAGAGGCCGGAGAGTACCAGGAAAAATACCCATACAGTCAAAAATGTTAACTCTCTGCCATCATTCGTTGTTGCCAATTTCTGATCGCTGCCGCTGCCGCAGTCGCAGTCGCAGTCAACGTCGACGTTGGCGAAAACCCCAAAAACCGCCACGAGCGAGATAACATGGATACCTCGAGGAGGAGCATCGAAGCGCTCGTCGGCACTTTTGAATTTCCTTCTAGACTCTAGAATAATCGGAAATTCTGCTTACGCTAACACCTATACTACTACACACTCAGCTCCGGTCGTGTGCCGGCCATAATGTGTGTGCGAGTGTGTGTGCGGGAGTGTGTGTGTGTGGAGAAGCGACCAGTTGCGATTAGGGATGTGCCGAATTTCGATTCAAATCGATATTATCGATGCTTGCTAATTAAATGCGATCATTTATGATCTATGAACAGCTTTGTCGGATAGAGTTAAATTTTAATTTCAAAATATTAGAAAATATCTTCAAGCAAATATATAAATAAAATAAAAATTAAATCAATGTAGAATATTAAAAATAAACATATATTTTAAAATAGATTGCTTGATAAGCTTAAGTAGAATTCTGAAACTAGCTAAATGGGCTGTTTTTGAAATAGTTTCGCAAGCATTTCTGTCAAATCTAAGATTTTAGAGGCGAAGAAATATATATTTTATCCATACCTTCATAGCTTTTAATAATACAGTTAGGTACCAAATAAATTTATAATATATTTCAAAATATCGTTTAATTTTTTTAAATATCGTTGATATCTTATCTTTGTTTCTTTTTAATAGCAATAGCAGTGCAGTGTTGCCAATTGGGGAGTTCTAGAATTAAATTTATGCTTATACAAAATTCATTTGAAAAAATATAATTATTTTTTGTATTATTGTATGTATATCGATTCCATATTTGTTATTTACTTTAATATATTTTAGTTTGAATAGTTTTTAGCTTTAAAAGCGATAAGCTGAAAAATGTGCTTCCCCGACAAATGTTTAGGTTAGTAAGCATTACTGGGAGATGCATCATATCCAATCCCATCAATCCAACAAAACATAATACATTTTATATAAGCTTCTTATAACCGATATTGTTTTCGATATTATTACCGATAAGCTTATCGACTTGTACTGCTTAATATACACGCCAAAGGACAATCAATTTAAGACTTTATAGTACTGCATTATCCACTGCTCTAAGGCCGGATATGAGTAGACGTTATAGATCTTGTGGCAGCACGCTCTCATCCCTAGCAGAGTCAGATCGAGTTGGTTTAGCTCCGTCATTCAGTAGCGCGATAAGATTGCCAGACCGTCTTGAGGAACGTAAGTATCTAATGGCTATTTATTGTCACTGGGCGGCAGCGCAATTGCTGGCCATAAATTCTAATTAATAAACACAAGAGGGCTGCGAACCCATAAACAAATCTGAAACCACAAATAAAAAATAAAGAATAAAAAACTAACTACAGATAGGTAGATTGTGTGTGTTTGCATTAGGCATGACTATGACGGTACCTGGAGCTGGTTAAAGCGTAAACAGGCTCATCTGACTTTCGGTTGCCAGCGTTATCGGTCTATCGGTGTATCGCTGTATCGCTAGATCGCTCTATGGCTCTATCGCTCTATGGCACCAACGGGCAGTTATTAGCGCGTGATTATGCGCCGTGATTTGTCGCAGATCATAAATATTATGATTAACGCGGCTGATGATTGGGCCAAATTATTTGGAAAGTCAGGTGGACAGCACAAGTGCAGGGCTTGTGATTTCTGGCGTGTGATTTTTTATACTATTTTTATTTTTATACTGCATGTAGAGATATTGGTTGGGAACAAGCAATGGTAGTTAACACTCGCTATGACTAAACAACTGCTATTTATTCGCATGGGATGGCAACTCTGCTCCGTCTCCACTCATCTTTGTTTGAGTTCGAGATTGAGAGAGAGATCAATGCATACAGTCGTACATATATGTATGCATATATACGCACAATTGTGTCAATATCTGGCAAAAGCGAGGAAACAAACAGTTGAAGGGTAGCGCACTCGACATGAGTATGGGCTGTTGATAGCAAATAGTGTAGACCCGATTGAAGACGTGGCTCAAAGGCGACGCTTGCGGGGCTTGAAGTGATCGCAGGGCAACAACCCTCAAGAGCCAAGATTAATCGCTGATGCTCACTTCATCCGTGAAGTTGCCAACTTTTGTTTTGACCCAGTTAAGAAGTGATTGACATTGATTTCGCACACATCAAAGCACGGTTGGCACTCAACCAATTTCAAAACGCAACCAAAGTGTTTAATTACAAAAGAATCATCGACTTTTCAATATATCAATATATCAAATGGAAGATAGGATTACTTTGAATAAAAACGCCATTACATCCATAGAAAGTAATTTGTCAAGTTCTGTTAGATTAGTATCGACGACCGTCATTTTCTTAAATACGGTCACACTTCAGTTTAGAGCCAACCATTTCATGAACAATAATAACAATGAAATTATTTATCAAGTTTTATATATTTTTATATATATTTTTTTTTTATATTTTTAGTTATTTTTATTAATTTATGTTCAAATTTAAACCATTCTTAGTGAATATCATAAGGCTATAGTCGGATGCAACTGAATTACACCAATTTTTCTTTTGAAGCTCGCTTCTATGTAAATTAACCGATTTCAATTAACTTTTTCGGATAGATAAACGTAATGCCAAGGAAGCTTACATTTTGGATAAGAATAGTCTATCGTATTATCCTATATAAGCCTTCTAATTCGGTTAATATTGGCAATGGCGTGAATGGGCGTGGCATCCAGCATTAAAAATAAATTTGAACTTACGTCAGATGCTGTAGCTCCTATAAACGGACAGACTGACTTGCCTCCAGATCAAACATATACATATATACACATATATAATGGTAATGCCTTATGACACGACATGGAAAGGGACTAAGACCCGGAAGTTATTTCGCCGTATTACAGTAGCTGTCAAATCTGTAACTATTTTACATAGCAATATTACAAAAGCTGGCAGATGCGTATCAAAAAATTGCGTTCTGGATGCATTAATGACCTATATGACGGTCACATGCTCATTTGGGGGATATCCTTAAACAACTATCCAAAGAAATGCCAAGAAAACTTGGCAATATGATGGCAAAGGCATTCCAGCCCGAGAGGTGTTTAGTTCAGTTGCGTTTACCTTTCAAGAATGCTCAATTCAATTAGGGTAAAGTCAATGGCTGATTCGATAGCCAGACAGTTATGAAGGCTAGGCCAATTGATAATACATGAAATGGTTAATTTAAAGAGCTACACTCTTTGATAAAAAAATGTTTGAGTTTTGATTAATCAAGATTTTTGTATGGATTTCCTGACGGCTTTCTACAGATTATGACGATTTCGAATTTGAATGCGAATATCATACGCCTACCTGATATCGTATAATACGCATAATGCGCCTCTAGGCCAAAAATGCAAGAAAAAAGTTAATCAAAACGACGCTTTCAACGGAAATTGAAAATATCGCCCGTAATTATCAAGTATACGCCATGTGTTCGTTGTCGTATTTGTTTGAGTGGCGATTAGCAGCGGGTAATCAAATAATTACAGTAATCAACTAGAGATTAACTTAGTACTAATGACTTGAGATTAACTTGCTATAACTTAATGTTGCCACTTGAGTCGGTGTCTGTCAATAGGTTTGCGCCTCCCTTCCTCCCTTCGTCCCTTCCTCAATCGTTGCCCCTTTTGTATTTTGCATCTGATTGAACTTGAACTCCTTGGCTGGCAGGGAGCATTAACTGCACTCTGGCTAAAAATACTAAAAATAGCAGCTGTTCCACGCAATCGCCACCTGTATATAGATCTAGCTCCATAGTATTTATAAATCTTGTCATGCATAATACCATACGCCTATGTATTCAGAGATAATAATAATAATATCAACAAGCGGCTCTACCAATATTATTTTCATGTTTCTTTTTTCGGTATTTTTTGTTGCTTGGTTTTTTTTTTTGCTTTTTTTGTCGTGTTGCCCCAAATCAATTTTAATAAATTCGTAAAACTCTTTCAATTGTTGTTGGCGTCGTCGAATTTGTCTCTGTCTCTGCTTCATTTTGGCCATTTTTTGCTGGTCACGTGTATTGCGCCTTCTTCTCGTTATGTGAGTGTGTGTGTGTGTGTGTGTGTGTATCTGATGAAGTGGACTTGGGCATACTGACTGGTTTTTTGCGTCCAGGCCTTTGACTATTTTTAGCCAACATTTTTAGCTGCTGATTTCATTTCATTAAGCGCGATACTTGAAATTTGCTTCACGTTAGCCGCCTTTCCTAGTGTTTGATGTTGTTGTTGTTGTTGTTGTTGTTGCTGTTGCTTTTACTGCTCTGCTGCTGCTCACATTTTATTGTTTTTGTTGCATTGAATTTTTAATTAAAACTACAATGGCTCGCAATGTACTGCAATCAATAAATCGTTTCATATTACGTATACGTCATTATTTGCAATTGATCCATTGGAATGCCATAAGAACTGTGTTTAGAAACCTCTTAATATCTGAAATATATCTATCTCTAATAGCGCAATATTGTATTTCCATTCTAATGAATATGGATTTTCCATAGCTGCCAGCTTTTGTCATGCTGCAAAAATTAGAAAGGTACTTTCTATTGTTCTATACAACTTTCTTTGCAATTGATCTAATGGAATGCCATCAAAACTGTGAATGTTTTAAAAAATCCTAAATTTTTCTCATATATTTTCAATAGCTGCAATATTGTTTCTTCAGTAAGTTAGGTGTTTATAAACCGATCTTAAAGCGCTTTTCAGGATTGATAAATATAATGATAAAAATGATATATTCCTAATAACAATCTTCTACGTTTAATATTGCGTTTGTTTTTCGTTTATCGAATAAGGTCCTCAGCCTATTAGAGTGAATGATCATAAAGTTTCAGCTGTTGAATCATCAGCAATTATAATATGGCTTATCTAGTTATTGGCTACAGTTATCGGGTATGCCTATTTAAATTGCTGTGATATTGGGAGAAATACCTATATATTTTTTGCCACATTTCAAGAAGAATTGGCGAATCGTTGCCGTAACATCTGGCAACGCCTATCTCAAAAGCCAAATGCCATAAAAACCATACGTAAGTGCGAATGATTTTCCAAGATTTGTGCAGTTAGGCGAACCTACAGTCTAATCATAAATTGTGTCTTATGGGAGCTTATCGGAACCGCTCGGTTTTTTTCAATTCAGTTAGCCGTAAGCCCGGCGATAAGAAGCGATCGATTTACAGTTACAGTTAGTATACGGACTAACCATATAGCAGCTGGCTGTAAATGTTTATAGCGGGAGTCAAATCAATCAATTTAAATTTGATTAAGCTGAGATTTTTTATTTCCCCGTTTAAAACAGTTGGCCATAAAGATCGCCGCCACGAATATGATTATATAGCACAATATAGTACACACATCTAGCGTTTTTATGGCCAGGGATTACAGCAGGCATGTGTTGCCCCTGTGTATATAGTTTATGGCTCGAAAGTCACGCGAAGCACTCGACAAAATACAAAATACAAAGAACGAGAACGAGAACGCCAAAGGGAATCGGCACAAGTATGGGTATGGGAATGGGTACGTCTATGGGATAGCGTCGGATGGGGGGAAATCGGGAAACGGCTGAGGTGAAGGTAAGTTTTGAATTGGCTCGGGAAAATGCTGAGCGCTGAGCTAGCGCTGAACAGACTTTGCATGTGGCAGCGTGTATTAAATATATATCATATATGAGTTTAGTATGTGATAAATAATAATACAAAAACAACAGCAACAAAATAATAGAAAAAATCATTGTTATTAATACGATTATTGTGTGCACAGTTGCGTGTTAATTTTCTGTGATTTTCGCCAGTGAGTTTTTCTCTACTTTTTTTGTTTTTGTTTTTTTTTTTCAATTTGTTAGCACAATGCAAATGGGCTAACATCCAAAGTACTGCCAATACACCCAGCTACCCCCAGCCACCCTCACCCACGTCTGAGCCAGCTCTACTCCCACGACAGCAAAAATTAAAAAAAAAAAAACAAATTTGAAAAAAAAAACAGCAAATGAAAATTTCAATGGCGACCTGTGTAGATTAACTATTATTAGAGTTGTTGCTGTTTTGCTGGCGACCCCGTCGAACCTACATCTATTCTATTCTATTCAAAAAATCCCCATTCCTCAGTCGCCTCTTTGCATGAGCGTCCCTCAATCGTAGCTTGTCTCACTTAACGGGGCGATGGCCGTTGGCCAAAAAAATCTATTTATGGCTCAAATTGTTGTCGCATTTACAACCAATGGGCCGCAAGCCTAATAATTAACTACAAGTACACACACACACAATCAGCATTGCCAACTGATAAATTCAATTCAATTTTCATAATTAAGCAACAGCAACAACAACAACAACGGTCAGCAGTAACTGCTAAATTTTTAAAATTATTTATTTTCACTTGTTTCTATATAGACAACCGCTAACAAACGGCAGTAAAATTGGCCCAAGAGATGTTTAACTATTTAACAGTAGCAGAAAAATCAATGAGTCCTTCCTAATGCTGATATAGCTGCCAGCTTTTGTCAGCAAACAGCAAGATCTCATAATTCAAAGCACAAGCATACAGTATTCAAATTATTCAGTTGGAAAACATAGTTTAGTTGAATTTAAATTTCGTAATTTCCCTTTAGAAAATTTGCTAAATATATTGTGAAACTTATGTAAAATATTGAAAAATTTATATTAGAAATATATTTACAAAAAATTAAAAAATATTATTATTAAAAAAAAATCTTTGAGTTTGTTAAACTGCTCAATTTGTTTTGGAAAAATCTCAGCTAAGTAAAGTGCGGAGAATTTGATTGAAATAGCTGCCAGCTATTGAAATTTGCAAGTTCAATAAACCCACAAAAATTACAACAAAAAAGTAAGAAAAAAGTAAATAAATTGGAGAAAAAATACATAAATATTGTTAAAAAAATTTGCTAATATTCAAACATTCTTTTTATTGTTTGTTTGTTATTTATTTCAGTTGAGCTTCGTAGCTTCCGTTTGAATTAACTTGAAAAACTGTGCAAAAAGCAGATTCTAATTGAATTGCATGTGCACGAGTATTGGGGCGATGCTCAATGATTTTTATCAACAAGGCATCAAAATAAATACTATAGTTGATGATTTTGGCCAGGGGCCAGGCGAATAGGCGGACAGGCGAAAAGGCGCAAATGGCGACAACAAACAGGCCAAAAGAACGAAGAACGAAGAACGAAGAATGTAAACATGTTCTAGGGCAAGTGCAAACTTTCTTGGCTATTTTGTTTTGCTGCTAATATTCATAAAAACAGAAACAAAAACAAAAAACAAAAATCAAAAACAAAAAAGAAAGGAGCAAGGAGAAGGGGGAAGAGACGTGGATGCAATTGGTATAACGTTGTAACAACAACACATGCTACAAACCTCTTGGCTAAAATATTTGGCTAGAATGCGTGTTGTTGTGGTTGTCGTTGTTGTCGTTGTTGTTTCTCTGGTTGTTGTTGCCGTAGCTGATGTTGTTGTTGCTGTTGCTGTTGATGTTGTTGTTTTGCACAGATCACTCATACGCAATGTTGTGCAGCAACTGTTGCTATTGCTATGACTATTGATATTGCTATCTCTCTGTTGCTGTTGCTGTTGCTATTGCTATCTCTGTTTAGCTGTCTGGCTGTTAATGTTGCTGTCTCTGTTGCGTTCTTTATTTTTGTGGTCAGTCACCGATGCTGCGGCTGAGATGCGTCTTGGCCAACTGCTTCCCACAGCGCTAACTAAACGAATGAAAATTTTGTTTTTGTTGCACTTCTCATTCTATGCTACTTATTCTATCTGACTGTCTATCTAGCTGTCTGTCCCACTGTACCGCAGTCCCACTCTCCCACTGTCCCACTGTCCGACTGTCTCACCATCCCACTGTCCATTTGCCAGTGTGTGTGGCATTTTTTTGTGCTGTTGCCAGAGCGAGACTGCGACCGCCATCGTGGCCGAGACCGAGACCGAGACCGAGACCTTCGTCGCCGATTAGAATGCAATTAGTGGCAACATCAACAGCAGCAGCAGCAGCAACAACAACAACTAGAACAACAGCAAACAGTAACGACGACAGCTATAATCATAATCATCATAGTAGCAACAAAAAACTTCTCCAACTTCTAAACAAACAAAACGCACAAAATCAAATATAACAGATTGTTTGATAGAACGATGCACCAGTCGAGTGTGCTCGCAAATGTTAACTTTAGATTAACTACATTTCTACAGTGGATGTTACTACACTTTCATATCCTACAGCCATTGAAAATGTGTAAAAACAGGGTTAATAACTTTGTGGAAATGTATGCATAAGGAGGCGTGGCAGACCCCATAAAGTATATATATTCTCAATCAGGATCACGAGCTGCAGGATTCTAGCCATATTCATATGTTTGTCCGTCTGAGATTACGGAAACTATAAGCATTAGATCAGCCATTTTCGACGTCATTTTCCACGCCGCCTTTACGCCCTAACCGCTTAAAACCGAAAGTTATTATTTAGAGTATATACTCTTTACTTTTATACATATCTATTCTGAAAAGCGCATTTAAATCGGTTTATGAACACAGAAGATATTCACGAAATAATATTGCAGGCTTCATCGTCTTGGACATTGGAGATTTCAAACATTAAAGCAAGCCGCAGTTTCTTTATAAAGTTTTTCTTTTTCTTTCGAGTTTTGGAAGAGACTTTATAAAACAAATTAATATGTATATTAAAAAAAAAAAAAAAAATTATAATATTTTTTACATCCTGTGCTATGCATGCCAGATATACCCTTGTTTGCTTTGTCTATCAGGCAGGCAAACAAAAAGTTGCATTGCAATTCGATTTCAATTTTAATTCCCATTTATATTAGTTCGTGTTTTATTTGTGTTTTTTATGTAGTTTTTTTTTGTAAATTATTTTTATTAGTTGTTTAGTTAGAGTGTTGCGCTCTCTCGGTTTAGCTGCCATTGCTATCTCGTTCTCAATCAGTTTTTATCTATCATAATAGCTTCCGCTTTTGATGGACAGTTTTTTTACTTACTTAGTTTTAAGTTGTTTTTCATTAAGTATTCTAGTTGTGGTTGTTGTTGTTGTTGCTGTTTTTTTGTAATATTATCGCAGTTAATTTGAACAACAATCGTAAGAATAATTGCTGATATAGCATATTATTTATGAGAAATGGCCGAGCTAATGTTGACGGAGACGGAAAAGTTGCCGACAAGTGCGTTGTTTTATAATTATTATTTTAGCCTCCGTTTTTCTTTGCTTAGCCCAGTTTTATGTTTTTATTTTTATTTATTTATTTTTTTTTTAGTTTCTTGTGTGTTTTTATTTCTGCTGCTTTAGTATTTATCTTTTCTGCTCTTTTTTTTGTTTTTTTTTTGTTTCTCACATCCGCGTCAAGGCTTACAATTATTTAACTTGCGGCTTATTTTAAGCAAATTCTGTGTGTGCTTTTGAGCACTCTTTGGGCAGTTAATATCGAGCGTAGTTATAAGGTAGTTATGATCTCAGTGATCGCTTGTATTGTGCGCCAAAACTGCCTTGTCATCAGAATTTGCCACCTGTTGCCTATCCGGGATTTGTACATTTTTTAGATTTTCGGCTTTTTACGCCTTACGATATACATTTTTTTCTCCATAATTTGGATTTATATTTATAATTTTGTTGGCATTACTTTTGCTGTTCTTAAGTCGTTTGTTATGTGCGATCATTAAGTGTTTGTTCAGCTCGTCGTAAGCCACAATTTCAATTGGCTTCAAGTTGCTATTTCTTTGTATCTCTATTTTTATACACTCTACCCATTGATTTTTATATGTTTTTATTTTATTATATACCTTTGATTTTATTTATTTTTTTCCTTTTATACCCTGTTTTTTATACGTTTTCTACTAATTTTCTGCTCTCTCATTGGCGTCTCATTTGTAAAAACTGTCAATCCAAATGATGCTAATGAGCTACAACAATAGCCTGCTTTACCGCCCCCCCCCCCCTTCCCCTCGCTACACCATGCCACGCCTCTTTGCCTCCCCCCTGCAGCTAGCCAATCTTGCCACGTTATGTGGCCGGGAAAGGCCCAACTAATTATGCCCACGCTTCATACACAAAATGTATAATTCGACTTGACGTTTGTTTGTCAGCGAGCAGCAAAAAATATCAGTAAAAAAATATTAAATACAAGAAATAATAATAAGAAAAAAACGTATTTTTATTTTATTATTATCCATTTATAATTGGTGCCAGGGGCATTTATTTTATCTGCTCTTTGTGCTCGTGCTTACAACATTAACACATATATTTTAATGTCCTGACATACAATGTCCTTGCCATTTTGACTTTCATTTTGCTTGATTATTTTAATGAATTTCAATTTGCATCTTTATCTTTCAGCCTTATCAACGTATTTAAAATAAGCGCCAATAATTAAAAACAAAAACTAAATAGTCTTATGGGGGATCGTTTCTATATCATATGGAACCCAATTTTTTAATGACAATTTAAAATAATTTTTCTAGATTTAAAACTGTTATTGAACCCAATCGAGATTAAATTCATGGAGCTGCCAGATCTTGCTGAAGAAAGTTCAGGAAATTGCACAACGAAGGCGATTAATTGGAAAACATGGCTATAGATTATTGTTCAATTGAAAGATATTACCATATTGATAGATCCTGCAAATGAACGGAGATTCCAGCTTGATTGCCGCACGTATTCAAACAACTCAAGTAGCACTTGAGCCGATTTTAATCAGATACATGTGTAGTAATATCAGATACATTTGTACTATATGTATGTAGGTGGGGGAAATACCTGCCCCATTGTCTAACCCTTATATTAATTTCGTTTTTTTTAGAAGAGCCCTCGTCGCAAAAATAGAACCCAATAAAACCCATGACTGACATGAGATTGTCCGACACTTGAGAGTGTGCTCGCCATGACTCAGGATCCATTCAGATTATCAGGCAAATAAACATACAAGTATGAATATTATTGTCATAAATATATGGCTTGATATTCATGGAGAGACATACGGTAGTTGTCTGGCATGAGCTTTATCTATATCTATGAATATAGCCATAGCTTCCTTTGTATCTGTATCTGTATCTGTAGCTGTTATGAAATGCGAAATCTTATCGCTCGCTACGGCTTGAGTTTCAGTTTCAGTTTCAGTTTTTGGTTTTCGGTTTTCCGTTTTCGGTGCAAAGTGATCTTCTGTTTCTGTTCACAACGTGGCAACGCTATTGTTGCTGTACTTGCTGTTCTTGTTGTTATTGCTGTTGTTGTTGGCTGTGTTATCATTGCCAGCGGCAATTATTCGGCTATAAATAACAATAAAAGTTTGGGCTTCTTATCAAACAACATCATCGCCATCATTATCAAACATCATAATGACGGTTGCCACCACACTGCACAATGCACCCAGAGAGACAGAGAGACAGAAAGACAGAAAGACAGGGCGAGATACTACCAACAGTTATTGAGGTGAAAGCCAGGCATAAACACAACAAATGTAACCATGACCCCAAGACCGCTCGACCCTCAATCAAAAGCAACAAAATTATCGAAAAAAAAAAACAACCAAAACCAAAAACAAAACCAAACTTTTCCACAGCCTTTACAGCTCGATCATATGGAAATTTACCAAGATGACTTGGTGAATTGATAAAGAGAAAAAACTGAACCAAAAAGTTTTCCGGCGCCTTGAATTCCCATTCTAAGGTCGCCCTAAGCGTTCGCTTTTGCTTTTTTTTTTACAAAGAAAACAAAACGAAAACAGCGTGAAAAAAACCCCCCAAAAAGACACCACAAAAAAAAAAGCAAAAACATTTCAAACAAGTTTCCGATCAGGGCTGGCTGGGCATGTTTTTTTTATTATTATTTTTTTAATTTTTTGTTTTGTGGCTTATGCAATCTGCGCTGGATTATCCACAGCGAACGCAGCAGCTGCAGCTGTAGAAGCATTGTCTCTGCATGAAGGTAACTGAGAATTTTAGAGTTGACCTAATTGCAGAAATTGTCCACAGATTCCTAAAAACATACAAATTTTCGGCATCTATTACCGATTGTGATATACACATACAAGATTCAAGTTTAGGGTATTATCTTATAGAATTTCAGCCTTACATTTTAATTCAAATTTAAATCAATTCATAAATATTTTATACATGTTTTCAGCATTAATATTTTATTTATATATATTTATTTTGAGCTATTTTCTAAAGGTATATTCTATTTGTTGAATCTAGCCTACTCTGTCCAGCAGTGTGGCCAGATTTCCATTAAAAAAAATATTTAAAAAAAAATATATATATTTTAAAATAATTAAAAAACCAAAAATTAAAAAAAAAGACAAAAGTTAAGCACAGTTTGCGGGTAAAATTAATTGAAAATAAAGCTAATCTTAAATACAAAAAATACAATTATTGACAGTGGGAAAAATTCACGACAAACATGAGTTGAATCGATCCTGCCTATCTGGTAACTCCGATATTTTGCAATGAATTTCATATCGCGTATTCCCTGCGCATAAACTTCGCTAAAAGATGGCTATAAATTGATGTGAGTTGAGGTAAACATTGATTCGATGAATCGATCTATGTTTAGATTGATTATGAATATTGTTGTTCGATTTGTTAGCACTGTTGTTGATGTTTTCAAGGCGTGTCTTCTGCTGTGCTTTTTCGACTTTTAATAAAGTGATAACAATCTAGTCAACTAGCTGCAAATAACTCTGCCGGGTTGCTCCAATTTTGTTGTTTCAGCTCTGACTGCTGCTGTTTGTCCCTCTGTCCGTTTGTCCGTCCGTCTGTCTGGCTGTCTGTTAATTTCAAGTGCATATAAATTATTTGCAAATTGTATTATCGGGCATGTCCAAATATTTGTGCGGCTGTTTGGCACCTGCCGTACCAAAAGACGCAACGCTGAAGTCGACGCACATGGCGTATGAGTAATAAAGTCAATCTGCCAACTGCTCATCATCATTATCGCTATCATCATTAGCAGCAGCCGCAGCCGCACCAAAAGAGAGTCGGAGAGCGTAGCTAGAAGAGTGCGAAGAGAGAGAGAGGGAGGAGAGAGAGAGGGAGGAGAGAGAGAGAGAGAGAGAGCAGAGCAGGCGGCATTGTGCAAACGATCGTTGCGATAACAGCAGACAGACGGGGAAATTTTATCAACAAGTGGATGCGACATCAGCAGCCAGTGTTGCCAATTTTATCGAGAAAAAAGCTATTTTTGCGTTAAATTATTATTCTTATGTTATTCTCAAGTATGTGCTTTAAATTGAAAGTTAAATAGTTCTTCTTGATTTTGGTATAAAATTTTAAAATTGAAAAAAAAGCTGACACAAAAGTGAATTATTTTTGAGAAAATTCACATTTCCCGCAGTTTTACAATTTTTCTAGCAAATGCTCTTCAAAAGCAGCCAGATCTGGTGGGAAAAAAGCGGATTTGGTAACAGTGATCAGCAGCAACCACACGTCATCAGTCTGCGGGACAGAGTGCGTGAGAGGAAATTGAGGAGAGTGAGATAGAGAGAGAGAGAGGGAGGAGAGGAGAGTGAGAAAAGTGGGGAGAGCCACAAACAGTTTGTCAGGAGTCGCCGTCGTTGCGCAAAAAAATAAAACAAAAATTAATAACAAACAGTTAAACAATAAAAGGGCGAAAGTTGTGCGATGTTTAACGATAACAACAACGCAATATCAACACAAAATAAACATTTATAAATTATGCACAAAGGGAAGATGCAAAATATAAGTACGACATACTTACATAAAGCCAACCCAAATAAACCCATTAAAACAACATCCTTGAAGCCGCGACGCCTGGTGGCCACTGTATAACAGTTTGTATAAGCAGAAATTTCCTCAAATATAACACCTTGCAGCGAACCTGACATTAAAATAATTATAAACACTTGCAATTTTAAGACCCTGTACTTTGAAAAAGTAAACAAAGGGTATATTAACTGATAGTGTTAGGTGAAATGCGTGTAACACTCAAAATTCAATTCCTCCACGATTGGAAAAATAGGGAATTTTCGAATAAATTCGTTTAGTGAATAAGATATTTGCTATTTATATTTACTGTCGGTTACGTCCTTACTGGGTCTTATGTAATCTCAAATTTATTGCTATGGAACATATTTCTGTTGTAGCGAATTGTATGTGAGAGTGAGAGTTAACAATGAAAAAAGTATTGAAAAGTGGCAATAGTGCTTAAACGGATGTTTCAAATGGTCACACTGTTTTATTAGCTGTTTAAGTTAATTCGATAAATGAGTTTTCTTCAAATAGATGTTTCCTTTATTTAGATGAGAGCTTTAAAGTCAGCAAAGATCTGCAAATTCCACCCAGTATTAAATAGTCCTAGAAGCTATATATCAGAAGCTATGCAAGAGGGTACTAGATAATAGATCTATTAGGTTGTAAAAGGTACATTTAGAAAAATAATGAAATTAATAATAAATGCTGATAATTCTTAAAATAAAAACTATTTTACTAACCATATGTTGGCATAAAAGTGCAAAAATCATCATAATATGTTTGAATATTAACTATCAATATTATGATATTTTTGTAGTTAAAAGTATTCTTTCACACGCTGGCAATTACGTAATTAACGCATATTGTTCGTGTGTTTCAATTGCATAGAAATTTGCATTGAATTCTCACATTTGTTAGACTCGAGCGATAGAAACAGCCAGAGAAAGCCCGATAAGCAGAGTGAGAAATGCAAAAAAAAAATAAGAAACAAACAAAACAAACTGAAATTATGAAATACAGTTAGAATGCTGCAACATCCGAGTAAATGCAGTATAATTCAGACAGAGAGAGAGAGAGAGAAATGTTTTGTTTGCCCCCCTGGGCATCGGTAGTATCGGCAGCACCCTGTAGTATCTACGTACGTACGTATCTACGTATCTACGAGTGTGCCGATTTTACGGAAGTGCATTGATTTTCCACTCAAGTGGGCACTTGACTTTACGCTGTCGTCGCTGTTTGCGTTTCAGTCGCCGTCGACATAATTTTCTCACCTTTTCAGATGCTCTCCAAAAAATGCTAATTAGCTTACGGGTTTTGTATTTTGTATTTTGTGTTTTGCATTTCGTTTTTCTCTCTGTGTGTCTTGCTTAGTCGCAGTTGTAACTACATTTAATTAGAACTTTTGTGCAGTTGCGGTGATTTCTTATCGCCGGAGCAGAGCATTTATGCAAATTTCTCCCATTTGCGTAAGGCAACGGAAATCCGCTCTCAACAAGTGTAAATTTAATAAGTTTTGTATGGAATTTGGAGTGCATCTTTATGCGAAAACAGCGACTGAAACAGAGACGGACAGAGAGAGAGAGAGAGAGGGAGAGAGAGAGGGAGGGAGGCAGAAAAAACAAATAAAAATGTAAAGAAATAAAACTGAAATTTAAATTGAAATTGAAACTGGTAAAGTGGAACGTCGTCATCAGTGAAAGTTTTCTATGCTGATTTTGTTGCTGCTGCTGCTGTTTGTTTGTTTGTTTGTTTGTTTGTTGTTGCTGCTGTTGGATTTTTGGAGCTGCTTAAGCCTGCGCACAGCTCAGCTCAGCGCAGCTCAGCTTAGCTAGGGAACAGCTTCAGGGGTGGCCGCAGCAGCAGCAGCAGCAGCAGGGGGAGGGGGCAAGGGGGAGCAGGGTGGTCCGTCTGTTTGGGCATTGAAAAACTGGGCATGTGCGTTGAGCGCTTAAATAACCAGACACCTCATGCGCAGCGCATGCCAAACGACAAACATTTCGAGCAAAAATAAAAATTAAAAACCAGCAAGGACGCAGCCGATCAGTCGCACGCGCTCGACTTTAGAGTAATCTGCTGCCTATATTTGAAAATATTTATGCCTCTTCTTACTTACTGTCTTTACCATGCTTTATTGGTCGCACTCTCAAATGACGAGAACGCCAAAGCCCACAATATTGTGTCTTTAATAAATTCTGTCTTTAGTAGCCGATATAAATACACTTTTAAGGACGAATAAATATATTGGTAGAGAGTGTATATTCTGAATAACAATCTTCTATGTTCAATGTTACGCTTGGCATTCGGTTTTTATCGCTTAGGGCGCAAAGAGGGTGTGACAACCAACATTTGAAATAAACCTGATCTGCGTATGGTGTACACCTACCTACATATCAAAAATTGCTCTTCTATCTTTTATAGTTTCCGAGATATTCATCTTTATTCAGCAGGACGGACATGTCAATATCGACTCAACTCATCATCCTGATGAAGAATATAGTATATACTAAGTGAGATCTGCCACAAAGTTATTAACTCTGTTTTATCTATTTCATGGGTATAGGGTATAATAATCTCTCTAGGCGGGCCTTGGAATTAGGTTGCAGTGAAAATGCCGACTGGCTTGCGATAGATGGCGCCAGCAGCTGCTTCGTCGTACCTGCAGATGGCGCCAGCAGCCGCTCCGCCATTATGAAACTGACCTTGGCTTCATGAGGCTGCTAAATTGAGATATGGAGGCAGGCCGATTAAGTGTGGAATATGCACGAAAACTGGAAAAAAGTGCAGCTTTTGTTTACAAACTGGGCATACCCCGCTCGCTGCTGCATTGCCGTGCGTATCCGCAAGATACACGCGCACTCGGCAGATACTTTGCGAACGTCACATGTCCAGTTTTGGGCAAGTGGGCAACTGGGCAAGCGTAGCGTCCCATGCCGAATCATTCCATACAATTCCACGCCATTCCATTTTCAATTCCAATAGCCATTGCTCTGGCTTTTGTTAATTGCAAAACAATTAAAGCTGAGCGACCTCCCTCCACTTCCCATCGCCCACTTCCCGCTTTCCGCTTCCCGCTTCCCGCTTGCCACCTCGCACCATTCTGCTCTTGAGTATATGTATCTTGAACTATTAAGATTTTCTTTTTAACTGACGCTAGCCTGCCAAAACCGGCGACAAACTGCTCCGATGTCAATTACGACTGCTGCCCCTCTCCCTCTGCCCCTGCCTCTCCCTCTGCTTCTCCCTCGTCTCCTACGGGCTTGAGTCAGCCACCCTAAAAAAATGTATATTGTATATATGGTACTTGCATATAAAAATATGATTATAACCAGCGCAGGCATTTGGGCTGGTTTTTTTAATTTTAAATTTATTTTTATAATTATTATTTATTTATTTTTGTAATAAGTATTTTTTACGTACTTAATTCAGTTTTTTATTTAGTTGTGTTTTGTTTGTTGTTGCTGCTTTTTATTCATTTTTTGTTTACTGTCGCTGAACTCGCTGCAGCTGAAAACTGCCTGCCTCACTTCTCACGCCCTCAGCGCCCCCCCGAGTAATGGGTGTTTCTGCCGTCATCGGAACTGTTTGATAATGTGAGGCTTACAACAGAATACGAATATATCCCATAAGCATCGACACATTAATTTAATATAGATATTTTAATGCTTTAAAATCAATTTAAATGTACAGCACAAACTTGTCCAAAGGGATCATGAAAATATTCTTTAAAGGAATCCTATATCTAGACTATCTCGGCGATCTAAGTTTACACTAAGTTTATCATATAACAATAATAATAATATATTGAAATATCAATATCAAATTAATATTCAAAAGTATATAGTTACTATTTAAATATATTGGAAGCTATTTAAATTCAAGAATATTACACCATAATTTATCCATAGCAATCATTAAATTTGCATTTTTTTTTAATTAATTCGTATATCTATGCAAGGATTCTTTTAAAAGCATATTTATAAATAAAAAATAATAAAAAAAAATTTTGGATTGTGTTTACAAGGTAATTAAATTTAATTGAATGACACCAACAATTTTATCTATGTAAAACTATATAATTTCCCATTAGGATATAAAAGTTTTAATTCTAAAGCTATTAGCCTTAAAAATATATATACATATATTAAATAAATATTATAATAAAACATCCATATAGGATTACTGTAAATACTTTAAGTTGAAGGAAATCATATTAACAATTTGTTTATTCAGATTAATAAATGATATTTGTTGTAATATTTTCGATTTCGATACAGAAATATATATTAACATCTCGATTTAAACAAAAATATATGAAATAAAGAGCAAAATAAAACAAATATTTCTCAAATTAGCAAAAGATAAAAGTTGTTTTTAACTCAATAGATAATATTATATAATTAATTAGTTTCGAGTTGATTTCTTCGATAAACTTTTTTTGAGTAGACGAAATACACAAAATGCCTAAAGTTTAAATTAAATAACCAGAAAATAACATTAAAATGTTATCGATAACAGAATGGTATCACAATTATATCAGTCTAGCAGATTTACGAGAGAAACACAATGCGAATTTGTTCTGTAGATTTGCAGTATTTGTTGTTTTGTTGAATTTTTACTCGCAAATATTTAATATTTGCGCTTGGCTGCACTTGCTCTGCCTAGGGGGTTTTCCTAGGCACAAGCGTTGCCACACTCTTATACTACCAGACTGTTATACGCCAGCCATGACGCTGTTATGCTACACTCGCCATAAATGCACATTTATCCTTTGTTCTTATACGATGAATATCGCAAACGGCATTTACAGTTACAATCGAAGACTCACCGTGATTCCAACTCTTATACTGCTGTGTAGCAGTGTGTGTGTGTGTGAAAAGCTCGAAACAGGATGCGCGGCTTTTGATTTTTATTATTATTATTATTTGTATTTGTTAAAACGTAAGCACTTCCGTCTTATTTGTGTGTTTTGTTTATTGTTTTTCGAATTATTTATGTTATTTTATTGAAATAAATATGCGTTGATTTTGAAAGTCTTATATAATGTTTTTCCCCGAAATCAAAAAGTTCTTAATTGAACAGGAAGCGAGGCTCAGATTTAAGGTCTTCAGGCGGGGCGAGTAGTTTACATTTCCGTTTTATTTTGCAACTCAACGAAATACCAAAAAAAAAAAAATGCTACAATATGTTGTAGAGTTTTTGTTTTTGAATTGGAATTTTTGAATTCTGGCAGGACAGCGCGTTAACTTTGATTATTCGAGAAACCCAAAAAAATGCAAGTTTTTGAAAAACAATTTGAGTTTGTTTGGAATTTTTTGGAGTTTTCACAGCCGCAGCATTCGTAGAGTTTGGCGCAATTTCAAATTTCAGTTGATATCAGAATTGTAATATTGAAATATAAAAAAAAAATAATAGTATATTTTTTGTTGTTTTTTGGTAACGAGAAACACGACCAACTCGAAAACGCACTAAAACGGTATTAAAAGCCGAGACTAAATTAACTTTGCAAGTAATTTACAATGCGACTTCAAGCGCCGCACGAGCCGCGGCAGCGAGCGCGGCAGAGAGACACGAGCGCAGCACGACGACGACGACGGCGACGACGACTACGAAGGCGGCGCGAGAGCGCCAGAGAGCGGCAGAGCGCGCGACGTCGACTGCGCTGCTGGCGTATGGAGTTCAGTTCACTTTTGCACTTGTCGCCTTGCGGGGGCGCTGCTCCGTACGGTAAAAGCGCTCGTAGCGAGGGGGGGGGGATGCGCTGCTGCGGCGGTGGCGGCGGCGGCGGCTGCGGCTTATTGATGAAAATTTTGCGTTATGGCAGAGATGCGACGGTCAGATAACAGACACTGACAACAGGCCAAAAAAAAACAACAACAACAACAACAAAATTAACGACAGCAGATCGTAGATCGTAAATCGTAGCTCGTAACTGGCAGATCGTAGCTCGTAGGTCGCAGCTCGTGTGCGTAGAGAGTGGTGAGTGGAGAGTGGAGAGTCGAGCGCTGCGCGCATGTGTGTGTAGAGACGGCAGCGCTGTTGGCGTTCGGCTTGGGAATGATGTTGGCTTAAAGCCAGCTGCTACGTAATATACGCTCGCTCAGATCCTGTTTACACGCTGCCGACGTCAGCGGCGCGGCCGACGTCACAGTCGCTGCCATTGCCAGCGAGAGCGCGAGAGAGCGAGAGAGAGAGAGAGAGAGGGCCGTTGCTGACGTTCGCGCCGGCGCCGGCGTCGACAGCGCAACGACGCGTCGGCAGCAGCGCGTGTGGGTGAGCGAGCGTTGGGCTCTGCGCCGACTGCGCAGCATCGTTGCCGCTTCGAACTCGCTTCGAACTTGCTCGATGCTGGCGTCTCTTCCGTATTAACTGTTATTTGCTTTTGTGTTTATTATATCTTTGAGAGAGTCTGTGAGATGGCGTTGTGGAGTGTGGCGGAGGGGGGAGGTTGGTAACGTTTTTAGCCAATCGCAGCAGCGGCGCTTTTCAACTTTCATTAGAAATTTCTGCTGCAGCTCAGCCACGCCTACTCTCGCTCGCACTTCCTCTCTCTCTCCCTCTTTGTGTGCTCCTTGCTGAGCATTGAGCATCTTTATTCGCTGCTCTGAAGTGCAATAAATGTTAAGAATTGCTGTAAATGTTAATCGATTGCTAACTGGGCATGCACCAATTATCGATTTATATTGTTAATATCGATATCGAACCAATAAAGTTCGATTTGAGATATAATTATTTAAGAAACAACTTCGCAGGCTTTGCCACGCTCGTTCTCTGCCACAGACCAAAAAGTAAGACGAAGCATTGCTGCTGCAGTTAGCATGATATTTTATAAATATTTTGAACTTATATTTGAAATATTGGGAGCAGGGTATTTAACAGTCGGGCAAGTGTAACTGATCAGATACGTCCTTACTTTTTGATACTCCAATATGACGTATACGTAATATTGTCAAATTCAAATCCTATTGATAGCCCCCGTAACCCCCGCTTTGCTGCTTCCCCAGCATTTCTGCCGGCTTCTGCGTCTGCGTCAGCTCTCTTTCAATGTTGGGCAGAGCCACAAACAAAATATTTTTTTTGTTTATAACTTAGAAGTTTATTTATTTTGATTCATATTTTGAGGGGTCTCAGTTTTCGGAATCTCGTGTTATTTGCATTTGTCATCAACAAACGTCACGAGAGAACTTTAGGGGCATTTGCCTGAAAGGCTGAAAAGCTTTTCCCCAAAAAATCAAGCTGTTAACATAAATTAAAAAATTGCGCCAATTGATAATTTTAGTTTTTCTTATAATGAATTTAGCTACCCTTTTGCTAATTTGAGACTTTGCATAAGAAAAAAGAATTAGAGGTGCTATATAGTATTAAAAAACTCTTTGCCTTGACTGACTGACTGACTGACCTCATAGATAATATTGCAATTGCGTCGTATCTTCATCAATTATAGGGATTTATTATATGTACATGCACACAACATTACACTTTTTCCACTTTTTAAGCACGTCAAATCTTGAGAAAAACCCTCAAGACGTTGGCCACACTGGTGGGTATATGGGTAGTATATGGGTATAGCTAAATCTGCTTGCCAGATATATAGATCTATATGTGCATGCCTACTTATTGGCACCTACATCCGCAAACTTTGTTCTTGTTGTTTGTTGTTCTGCCATTTCTTAATTTGCTGTCACTCTTATAAAGCAGACCTCGACTTGGCGAGTGCATCTTGTTTTTTTTAGATTTATTTATATGTCTCTTATTCATCTTATATTATGTACTTTGCATATTTGTTTATTTTTAGTTGTGGTGCAAGGTTTTTTGGCATTTCATTTAGCATTAACAGTCTTCTGTTAGCATATGCTGTTTGCAGGCAGGCCACTCTTATACTGCTTTGCAGTCTTATACGAAACTGTTATACGCATTTTTCGCACAGACTGCGGCATGACAATCCGCACGTCTGCTATGCGCAGTCTTATACGATTACAGTTACACTTTGAGTTTCAATGAATGAAAAAATGAATCAACTACAACGTCGGGGAAGTCAATAGACATAAGTATTATTACAGTTACGACTGTAGAAGTCGCTGCTTGGTGTTTGTGATATTCGCAATGAGCAGTGCACTGACAAAAACGTCATAGTACTTGTCATATTAAATTCAAATTGAAATATGTTCCACAAAAAAATTGCTAAGACGAAAATATATATGAAATAAAGCTGAATGTTTATGCGTCGAACTTCATAAATACTCGAATACGTGAAGCCGAATGAGATTCTTTGTGAAATCAGCGGCATTTGAAAATATGGATATGTTTAATCACATTTTAGAGTCTGTTTTTATTTCTTTATTTTTTTAAGTGATCTGGCAAATTTACCATTCGACGCTGAGTAAATGTACTGTACTCGTACACTACAAAAAAAGCGAGATAATTAACTATCTGCAGTTTTAAATGAAATGTTAAATACATATTTAAATAGATTCGGCACATATTTTAATGTAAACTTCAAGTTGGTGTTCATCACTTTTTGCCAGTGTACGGCGTCTAATAATTTTTAATTTATTTATAAGACAGTTGGGCGCGATTCAATTAAGAAACGTCCTCTTTCAATTAAAGTGCGACAAAATCTGCACAAATCTGCCCCAAGCCGCACCAGCGTCCGCTCTGCACCAGACAATCTCGGGATCACGTGTTTGCCCCGGCCCCACGATCCACAATTCACAATCCACACTCCACTCTCCACTCTCCACTCTCCAAACTCTCACCCTACTCTCCACACTCCTTCAAGCATGCTCTCATTCAATAGTCATGTGTCTTGATCAGTGTGGCCAGATATAGCCAGATTTAAATTACAAGCAATCTGCGAAAATATCTTAAAATAAATAAAAATATTAAACATTTAATCATTGCGAAATATTAAAAATAAATACGTAACTTCAAATAAATTGATGATAAGTTTAAGTGGAATTCTGAAACTAATTGGCAACGCTGGTCGTGCAGCTGATGCAATGCCGTCGCGTATAAGTGCTAGTATAAGTGTGCTTAGTATAAGTTATTAGTTAGTCTATACTATAGTCTATTATTGGGCGTTAATTGAGTGTAGACAATGCGGCGCACACGTGCAAATAATAAAATAAAAATGAAAAACTACTTATACGTATTTTATGCAATAGATTTTTGGCCCATTAATCAAATGGGAATCGAAATTGTCATGCGTCAGGGCATATTGCATAATGATAAACAGATACTAGATAATATTTAGCGATGATTAGGCGTGAGTTTGGACTGAGAGCGTCTCGGTAATGCTGATTAACAACAACTTGCACAGTTACGGCCAGGTAATCCAGATGATATGCCATATAGTATAGCTCGTATACTCGTGCCCACTGTGCCCACTTACAGTTTATTTCATTTTTTCATTTTGTCTTCATGCGCTACAATTAAGCCAAGCTAAACAAATGCAAATCATTTTACGAGTACCGCAACTGCCCATAAATTTCACTCTTCTTAGAAAAACAGAAGAAAATGTGAAACGGAATTAACTGAAGCCTATTCTGGCCCGTGAGCTCAACGCACTCCGAATACTCTAACAAATGACACACGATTGAGCTCATAGGAACATTGAGGGTATTCCCCAATTAGTTAATAGCCTAATAACTGGGTTTGTGCATTGGGGCATTTCCATAACACAAAACGAATCGAATTTTAGTTAATTGTTAAGTGCTAGTTCCAGTATAATTTATGTATTTGTGTACTAAGTATAAGACTTATTTTCTTATATACTAACAAAAAAAATTGTTTACTTCTATTTGATGAATAGTTTTCTTCTCTGTACGCCACACTCATTAAACATGGTATGATTGGTTTGCATACTTGGAATGCATTTTGATTTCAGATGAGAAAAAAGTAACTTCCGTTTCACCTCAGATGGGACTCGAACCCACAATCTTCGACTTAGGAGGCCGACGCCTTATCCATTAGGCTACTGAGGTTGTTGTATTAGCTTGCCTAAATTTCCTAATCGAATACTAGCTTTATAGTTTGACGAATTTACAACAGTGAACTATTAAATTTAAAAATCTGTTAAAAATTTCGTTAAAATTTTCTACTGCATAGGTAAAATATTGTAGGTTATATCGGCTGGTGAGAAGGAATCACACCACACTTAAGTCAAGTTTCTCCTTTGCGATACCGTGGGCTGTTCCTTCAAATCGGAGCTATCAGGTGGCTTGAATTTATTTTGCGAGCTGTTTTGAAGCTATATTTGAAAGGTGTGAGATAACGTTAAGAAAGTAGTAGTAGGTTGTAAGTATCGATAGCTGGGCATTTATAGAATATGTAAGATACGATACGTCTTTTTTTTCGTCTCTACAGTCTCTGCAGAAATCGTTGTAAGATGACGAAGTTAGCGATCTCCATGATCCTACTAGAAAGGTCTACACGAAAGACCTCAGGCACATGGTAAAACCATGTGCTGCCAGCTCATCGGTTTTAGAGTTTCCATATCAGGCGGACTATAAACCGGTTGGTCATCTCCATAATTGAGAGGGCGACAGTTTTTGACTATTAGCGAGTGTAATGTGGTCGCCTATGGAGCTCTAAGTGAAAAACACTACAGAGATCTGGTAACCTAAATGAGGTTTGGATGGCCGGATCGCGGAAGAACAATCCAACTTAAACTGGTCCTTCTTGGCTGAAACCGTCTGTGAATATTCTGATATACCCAGGTGGAACTAGGTAAACCTTAAGACCATTCATTCCGTCTGGGCGTCAGGGTTTCAATATACCTGTGGCAGGAAAAGGAGTAGAACTGGTTTTCGATTCGATGTTGATTTAATCGTTTTTTTTCGACAAATAAATCGATTTCTATTTCTGAGAATGGATTTTGCGATTTCCTGTGAAATCAAATGAACGCGGCTCGAATAAACAATATATGTACAATTGTTGTACGCTAAGGATGAAATCGGTAGCAAAATGTACAGGGTCTTCCACTCGACTGATCTGCTCCGTCCTTACTGGTTTTTGTTTGATTTCAAAACAATAAATAAACAAATCAATAAATCTTGAAAATTAAAGATCGAACCCAGCTCTAAAAAAGGATTGTTCATCAAGAACTCTCTATATTCATTTAAAATAAAGAAAAAAGTTACTTCCGTTTCACCTCAGATGGGACTTGAACCCACAATCTTCGACTTAGGAGGCCGACGCCTTATCCATTAGGCCACTGAGGTTGTTGTATCGGCTTGCCTAAATTTCCTAATCGAATTCTTGCTATACGTTTTGACAAATTTTCCACAGTTAATCCAAATTTTTAGGGTTGTAATATTTCTGATGGAAATGGTGTCCGACTGTACGCTTTCGAAATAAGCTGATTTACAGGGTAGCATTCGGTCTAGCTTCCATGCATTTAACAATTTCCATACATCTCTAAATAAATCTTGGCTATGGCAAATCCACGATGACAATATGGGTCAACTGCTACTACACACTATGGGCATATAGAGTATGTTTATGTAGCACATAAATACACATACATACATGCATATACTTATTGCTTGTTTACTTGTGTGTGTGTACGGGGCTCTGCAGCTGTCAGAGTTGTCGCCATCGTCTGTTTACCTTAGCACCCAACTACCGCACTTGAATTTTTAATAACCTTTTCAAGTTCACTGTTAGCATACAAGTGTATTGGTGTGAGTGTGTGTGTGTGTGTGTGTGAGTGTGTGTGTGTCGCTATCAGTCAGCCAGCCTAGTTTACATGATATCCAAGCGGAGGATGGGGGCCAAGGGGAGTGCAGGTGTTGAGAGTGTTGACTTAGCGCCAGCTCTACATGCAAATGCTAGTTTCAGTAAGATATATAGATATACATACATGCTAATTATATATGTATATATACACACACATACACACACATAACCAATTAAAGACGTCATTTAATAAACTATATTTCTATTGTCATTACTCAGTTTTCCATCGAAATTGAAATGACAAAATGTTTGTAATAAAATCATTGGAATTTACATTAAAATTGAAAACATTTACAGTAGCTGACAACAATATGTTTACACAATAAATAAATAATTAAAAATAACTCAAGAAATTCCCTGAAATATTGTTTCTTTGATAACTTCTGTGTTTATAGACCGATTTCAGTGCGTTTTTTCAGAATACGTCGAGAGTTTATATTCCGAATAAACTTCGGATGGGGCGTGTGATTCTACACTTGAAATAAACTTGATCTGCGTGTGGTATACATCAACCTACATACCAAAAATGGCTGCTCTAGCTCTTATAGTTGCTGAGATTGAATCGTTCATATATATATAATATATATATGTGCTGCTCAACTCCGTTTACACCCATTTTCAACATGGAATAAATTGAGCTACTCAAGAGATACAAATCTATCTAAATAAACGATATATTCAGTAGCGCTTACTTACATAATTATAAATAAACTATTGGGTTAAGAAATTTGTGTTATATTATATTTGAAATTTCGGATGCGTCCGACTTATCAGCTCCGATCGATCTGGTTAAACATGCCAAACAACTATATACTTTTGTTGTGCAGTGTAGTTTACCCCTTTTCCCTCAATTAACAAATAATTTCATCATCTGTTGTTATCGTTTTTCGGAATTCTTCGGGTTGCTTCATTTATGATTATTCTGTTTGTTTGCATTAATTTCGCCACTATTTCAACTATTATTCATATTGCTATTTATGCTGTGACTGTTGCAACATATTTCCTATTATTTTGCCGCCGTTTTGTTTTATTAAGCTATAATTTAATCAATTTATAATAAAGAACAATGTCCAATCGAAAATAAAAACTCAGGGCAATTAACACTTGATACTGACATCTGCTCATCTGTGACTCAAGACTGGGGGACATCTGCTACATGCCGGAAAATGTTGGTTTGCAGCGGCTATGAGCCAATGGAAAACTTCAAGAAAAGCTGCGCAAACGGCAAAAAAGAGGAATAAATAAGAACGAAAACGAAAACAGAAACAAAAACAAACACAACAGCAACGGTTCTGTTTGGTTTGAGATACGGATTTGAAACATTATTTGGGTTCGCTTTCTGAACCGGTTCGTATGCTCTGACCGATTGGATTTGACACTACGCAAGGTTCAATTAAAACGATTTCCCTTTCTTTTGTTTTCTCTTTGATTTCTGGCTCTTGGTGTAATTATTTTTTATACGCTCCCTACTTGATTATCGCTGTGCTCTCTAAATAGTTGAACTTATCGACTAATCGAGACTTAAAGCCATTTAGTTGGACCTCTGCCTAGCCCAAAGTTGGCTGCCAAAGCAACGGTAAACCTGAGTCTAGAGTCTCAGTCTAGACTGGCGGTAGGTGCAAGAACCAACTGGGTTGGGCTAGTGGGTGCAGGAGGTGAAGGCGGAGTTGCGGGAGGCGGACAAGTGGGAGGGGCAGTCGGAGTAGGCAGTTGCTGGAAGACAAAGCAAAGACAGCGTCGGTTTGCTTTGAATAATTAGCACACTGAATTGGATCCATCAATCTTTCAATTGCTGTTTGTGGATTTGGCTTCGGTTTTTCGCTTTCAGCTTTCAGCTGTGGCTTTGGCTGTGGCTTTGGCTTTGGATGTACCTATGATTGGCTGGGATATGATTGTAGTTGTAGCGCCACCGACGCCATCAACACCAAGCCCCCATTTGAAAACCGGCAAGTGTTGCCAGTGTTGTCTCTTGGCCAAACAGCTTGAAACCGCTTTGGGCCAGTTTCAACTAGAATCGCTGAAACGGCATCGGAACGGCGTAAACCATCGCAAGCGCATTAAGCGCAATGTAAACATGCAAGGCAGGCTCGACTAGCAGATACGCTGTACAAAAAAATTGGTTAGGAAAGTGCACATTTAAGGCAGGGTTTAATTAGATTAGATTAGAGTGCATAGAGTAAGAGCTACAAACCTAACAAGTGTTGCCACAATTAGCTAGATTTGTAATATAAAATATGGAAAATACCGTTAAAAATAAGCATAAAAAATCAATTAAAAATGCATAAAATAAAATTCAAAATACAATCAATATACAATATTACAAGAAATTATCTATTTCAAATTAGATTTATGATTAATATAAATAAAAGTTTTAAGCCCGCTAAATTGGCAGCGCTGCAGCAACAATCGATAAAACTATCGATATTAAAAGAACCAGCATATAACGAAACATCATATCCTATTGATGATATTCAATTAGGCATTATTTTATCCAACTGATGACAAAAGTTACGGAGTATTTCTCCACTTGTTTGTCTTACAAGCTCATCATACCCATTTACAAACTTTACAGAGTACAAACCGTCACTGACCACTGAGCACAGGCTGTAACCAAGTTAACCCAACAGGCCAGCGTCATCGTCATCGTCATCGTCTTTCTGATTTAAACTGATTTAAGCATCATGAAGTTTAAACTAAGAGCGCTTGAGCTGAAACAAAGAGCACGTCGGCATGAGCCCCGAAATTCAGGTGCATTTTGGACGCACCCAGCATATGCTATTCTTACATTTTGGAAAAGATTACACCAATAAGATACACTGTAATCAATTATTTCCTTAAAAACCTCTGTTTTCATATAATATCAATTGATCTGGATAGATTGTACAGACTGTACCTTCCAAATACCATCGATTATTATTGATTGTTTTTATCGGCGTGCAATTCAAAATTTAAGATAAACTCATCGTCCTGATCCAAACTATATTTCCTTTACATCGTGCTGCCTGTTAGCAAAGTTATTAACCTTAGTTTTAACCGTTTTATATGTATGTACAGGGTATATAAATAAAATATAGCCAAAATTACAAATGAAAAACAAATTTAAACACAAACCAAAGCACAAACATAAACAACATCCAAAACTCGTCGTCATTCTTTTTGTAACGATCGGCAATTGGCATAACTCATACGCAGCGTGTTCCGAATGCAGGTTAAGAGCCAGCTAATGCAGTGCAGTCTATAAATAAATCTTGTACTGGATGGCCTGCTTCAGTATAGCATATTATGTATAAATATATATATATATATGTCCGATCGGTTTGTATGTTATAATGCAAGAACTTCGCTCAAAATGCAACTGCAATCACAGTTGCATACTTAAAATTAAAATTAAAACAAACAAACTAATACGTTTCCATAATTTCAGATTGACAACGGGTTAACAACATTATTTTATACACTTTAAAATTTTAAATATACTTATTTGAAAACTTTATACATAAATATTTTTATAAATATTATACTGTTGAATTTGCAAACACATAAAAAATCATTTTACTTTCATCATTTTACTGATTTTAATGTGGTTTATTTTAACAATCATATAATTTTCTATTATTTATTAATTAAATATATTTATTTAATAATTTATTATTTTTATTTTTATTTGATTTTCTTTTTTTTTTTAATTTAATTTGAGCATCTTTATTAGTTTAAGATTATACATACATATTGTATAGTTTTTAAAAATATTTCCTCATCCATATTATACTACTACAAAGAGAATCATTCAATTAATTTTATATTAAATAAAACTTAATTAAAACCTTTTTTGGGCGCAACTTACTTTAATAAAACTGGTTAAAAGAGTACATTTAATTCGTCATTCTTACATTTACTATCGGTTTAATTTTATTTTCAGCAAGTTGTTGATTTTTATAAATTACAAATTCTGCTGTTGTTTATGGCAATTGGTATGGGCAGCCTAGCATGATGGTCAAGGACGTACATTAGCCGGGTTTTGATCAGTTTCATACGCAGCCAGTTGCATTTTGGCAGCTGGCTAATCAAGATGGCCAACTGAATAAGCAAGTCGCAATAGTTGAGTCAAGAGTGAATCATCAAGTATCATATGCCATGTACAAATTGCACTTTGGTAAGGAAAATGTTCCAAATTCTCTCTGGCGTTAAGTCAAGGAAAACTGAGTTGAATATTAAAAGTTCCCTGGATGTATTTATAGTTAACAACCTTGTCTTGAGTGCCGAATGCAGTTTGGCGACTTCAGGACAGACCCAAAGGCTTTTCGGTTGGGCCTGGGCCGGGTTGAGGTTGAGCTTAACTTAAGACTGTGTTTCAGATTGAGCTTGAAATCGTTATACAGGTTCGAATCCGGGGCCCTAATGAGGCAAATGTACAGACGTGATTGCACAGAATAAGCATCAATAAAATTGGCAATCAACTGGGCCAGGTTTGCAAAAGGCTCGCGTAATCGCCCAACAACAATACAAAAACAAAACATTCAAAACAACAACAACAACAACAACAACGACGACGTTATATTTTTTTTTATTATCGAGCTAAACGAGCCAGCAACGGCCTTGCGCAAAAAAACGAAAAACAGAAGGAAAAAATTGCAAAAAAAAAAACAATAAGAAGAAAAAAACGATCTTATGGTTGCCTCATAAAAAACCTCGTTTAAAACTCAAGAAAAAATTCGCAAAAAAAAGGCAACAGAAAACCGAAAACTGAAAAGCTGCTAAAAACAAAAGATTGCGGGCGCGACATTCTTTTGGGTGTGGTTAATGCCATTGCTGATGCTGATGCTGTTGCTGTTGCTACTGCTGGGCAAATATTGCGCATACGACGCGTGCAACGATGCAGCAAAGTCGACTCAAGCAAACACAGCAAACATGTTTGTTTGGCCGAACATGCTCGACACGAGCTTACACTAACAGTCTGCTTATTTCAGCTTTGTTGTTAACTTGGATTCAGAACTCCAATTGAACACTCTAGCAATTGACAGAGAGGATAAACCGACAATATTTCAATATTATAGCGATATGGGGCAGGATATTAAATAGGTCAAGTGGACGGTTAAATAAACGTTTGAAAAATAAATTTTTATTAAATCATTACACTAATTTCATTTAAGGAAAAAACAAAAAAAAAAAATTGGAAGAAATAAGAAGAAACCAAAAAAAAATTGCATAATAATATTATAATTTTTTGAGATGCATGGATGATGATATTATAAATCAAAATTTCATTAGATAGTGGCATCTTCAAAAGTCGTCCTTGCTCTGAATTTATTCAATTTTGGAACATTTCTAAAAATTGTTATAAAGATATTGATAATTTACTTGAGTTGCACAAACCAGGCACACACTGTCAAAGCAAACTTAGTGTGGGCAGTTAATTTCAGTTAATTAAAATTGGAATCCAGTAATATCAACAATTAGAAACTCTAACTGTTTATCTAAGAATACTAGCGTTAGCTCCTCTTTTATTTAGTTGCTATAATATACATTTGCACAAACAAATCACACCCTAACGCAGCCATTCAGTGTTCAGTTTGTCAAGTGTTGAATTTTCAGCTGATATTTTTAGTTTGTTCTCATGTTTGTGACACATTAAAATTAGCACACGCGCCACAGAAATTCAAGGAGTTCCCCTGGGAAAGAAGGGCAACGGTTCGGTAAGGTGGGGAAGGAAATGTATGGCAGCAGTTAAGACAATAAAGGCAAGAATCTGTAAGTTGAGCTTAAACAACAAATTATCGCTTCTTTGCCAATATGCATGATATTGGCCATAACTGCATTGTCGTTTCATTCTTTCCAAATTAACGAAAATATTATTATTGTTATGGCTGCTGCTGTTGTTTCTTTGTGTACTAAGCGAACTGCACAAATTTCAACAAAATATGTGAAAGCTACAAAATACTAAAATTTAACAACAAAAAAAAAAAAGAAAAAACAATACACAAAATAATAATTATAATTATAAACCTTTTATGTACAGTGTCCAGTTAACGGGGTAATAAGGCTAAAATAAACGAAATGTAAATGCATTGAGCGAAATAAAATGTTTAAATGTTTATTATGCATCCAAAGTAAATTCAAGAGGTTTGTTTAGGCATGTGCTAGTCGGGAAAGCACGACAGATGACAGACAGATGATAGATTATAGATAACATCAATAGAAACTTAGACCGGATAAGGCACAACAGAGCAATAATAAAACAGAGAGACGATTTTATAGACGGCTATATAGATATATTGTCCGCCAGATGAAGATAGTGCTAAAAGGGTAGATCGTCATCGAGCTGATTGTTGAAATAAGTCCGCATTTAAATCCTAAGATTTTTTTTTATGAAAACACTGCATGACACTTCATAAATACGGACTAATAAGATAAATATCTAGATCAGTTGGGGACCCGAAGTAAGCTTCGATCTCAAACGTTTCGATAGGGAAATAGAATATAGTTATAACATTATGTATATTATACATAAAATAGAAAGATATGTGCAATGATAATTGCTGAGATACTTAGATAATTACATAATCAGTCCGTAAGTTGGAAAATAATTGAAATTGTTTTTTTAGAACTTAACCGAATAGTCAGTAGTCTTCGAATCCCAAAGACTTTACTCAAAAGTTTCTTATATCATGTATTTTATTACAGTACTAATGATCGATTAGGTTAGTTTTTTTTTGGACGGCTCAGCTGCAGAATACAAGAGAAGCTATCCAAATCAATCATATTGTAGTATTGTTTCGCAATCTGATTCAATCACGATGTGCATTGTGATTGGTAATAGGTATTTTGAGTAGTGTACCGACACTACAAAAAGCCAAACGAATTGCCCAAGTGTGGCTAAGTTTTTGTTGTTGATGATTTTGTAATTGACGCAGTAAAATAAACAGCAACAACAACAACAACAACAACAACAACACGTAATATATTGAAATTGTGAGTATCAGAACCGGCAGAGCAAGATGTGGTTGAAAATGTTTAATTTAATTAGGCTCGAGATCAATAATGCCGCAATTGTTGCTGTTAGAGACGAATACGAGCAGGCAAACAATTATTTGAAATTATTGCAAGAATATGACGAAGACGATTATCGGCTGTAGACGACCTTCTCAGGGAATAAGCCCCGTTCGCCACACGCCACACAACAACAACAATACAATATAACAGGTACAAATTGACGTAGTAGCTCTTTCTAATACAACAGAATTCAATGGCAGCTCAAGCTGGCAAATATTCTATATTCTATTTGCTTTTTGTTTGTTTGTTGTTTTTTTTTTTCGTTTTTTAATATTTATTTATTTGCGCAACGCTTCGTGCTTCTCTTCGCATCTCATACGCCCTGTTGCCGCTTCAATATACAGTTTTCCCTTAGTTGGCCAGACAATGGCGGGAAAAATTAGCACAGCTGCTACAAACGTCGTCTTCTGTGTATTAAAATGTGTATTAAACGGTAAGTACATGAAAAGTATAAACACAAATATTTTTGCAACAATTTAAACATGAAACGAACAACAACAACAATTAATATAAATAATAAAGACTACGTTGGAGGAGGCCAAATTCCCCCTCCTTTCTCCACGCTTCTCCGTCAGACTTTAGAACTCCCTCAATTATTTGTGCTTAATGTGAAAACTGTTGATTGTATTTGTTTATACCCAGCATTACAACAATGCTTTGGGGCATATTATTTCACTTAAGGTCGCAGCACGGAAATATCTGGCATACAATTATGATATTTATACCCTGTGCCCATTGAAAAATGGGAAAACAGGGTTAATAACTTTGTCAGAATGTATGTAACAGGCAGAAGGAGGCGTGGCAGACCCCACAAACTATATATATTCTTGATCAGGGAGACGAGCTGAGTCGATATAGCCATGTCCGTCTGTCTGTCTGTCTGTCTGTCTGTCTGTCTGTCTGTCTGTCCGTTTGTATGAACGCGTCGATTTCGGAAACTACAAAAGCTAGAGATGCCGTTTTGGTTGCTATCGGTAGGTGTATTCAATACGCAGATCAAGTTTATTTCAAATCGTTGACGCCACGCCCCCTTCACGCCCAAAAATCAATAAAACTCACATAACCTCGAATTTTTAACACAAAAAGTTGAATAGCAAGCGTAATATTGAGCATAGAATGTTGTTATTCGGAACATATACTCTCTACTATTATATTTAACTATCCTGAAAAGAGGATTAATATCGGTTGATAAACACAGGAGATATAAGCTACGAAATACTTGAACTTAAAAGTTCAAAAACAAGCGTAATATTAAACATAGAATGTTGGTTTTTGGTATATATACTCTCTTCTATTATATTTAACTATCCTGAAAAGCGCATTAAAATCGGTTAATAAACATAGGAGATATTAGCTACTCAATACTGCATGTATTGCTTCGCACGGGCCCTGCAGCCCAGCAAGTGTATGTGTGTATGTATAAACAGAAACACACATACATGTAGAATAGACGAATACCACACATGTATGTGTACATGTACGCATGTAAACAACACCAATTGCAAGGTGCCAAAATAAGATTGCGCAAAATAACAAAAGTCTGTGACGCGTGACGTCAGAGACCAAGCGACAAGTGTTCGAGCGCCACCTTCATCGCCATACCATGTGCCAAATTGAGTTTTGGCGGTAGCGTTGCCACCTTGTCAGATAGATTAAATTATATTTAAAGAATTTTATTATATACTGAACGGGCGAGCGCGCAGCGCGAGCTGTGGCACAGGGTATAAGACAGTCGGGCTTGCCCGACTGTCAGGTCGAGCGCGCCAGAGCGCGCGAGATTTTTTTAATTAAATAATTAAACTGTAATTATTATAAATAAATGGAGTCATTGATGAGGCGTTTGGTTTTTTTGTAACATCAGAATTTCAGAACAAAAATGAGATCTATATAAGAAAGTTTTACGCGAAAGCGAGCCAATATTGATTCTTAAATAATTTCTATGCTTATTAACCGATTTTAATGCTGTTTTAAGGATAAATAAAATGAGTGTTAGAGAGTATATGTTCCGAATAACAACACATAAAGAGCAAAGCATTTAAAAGAAAGGTGAAGGGCATTCAACTGTCGGTTGCATCCAACCGTAGCCCTTGGAAATTGTGGTTATTGCGTTTCTAGAGATTAGACTGATGTATAAAACAAAATATTGTTGTACATACGTCATTTTGGAAATGCCCACTTGCCAGAATAAATATGTGCTCTAAGCTAAAACTATGGAAACAGCTGTTTCTGAAATTATTAGAGTATTAAATAGGGTGAGCACACCCGACTCGCTATTTGTTATTTCTTTTGTATAGTTTTTTGCAAGTTTTTTTTATTGTTACTCGAAAATGTCCACTTAATGTAAATTGCAATTAACAGCATTTTGCAATAGGAAACTCTGAGAGGCTGCAGCTGCTGTGAAAAACGCGTCTCTCTAATTGATAAATTCTACATTTGATTGCGACTGCCAATTGTGAATGAGTGCCAGCCAAGAGAGTGATACGGTGCCTAGGGAGGGGCCAGGGAGGGGGCCAGGGAGGGAGAGCCAAATACCGATTCAGACTTTGCTTAGCCTTCCCGCTAATCTTCATCGTCATCGGTTTGTGGCTTGTGGCTTGTGGATTTGCCCCTCGAAAGCGATACAATTTGTGTTATTTATTTATTTATTATTTATTATTTTTTTGTTGTATTTATTTATCAATTATATTTGCCATTGTTGTTAGTTTTTGGCCAGTGTTTGCATGTTTCAATTAATATCACTTTGTATTCGTGCTCTATTAGAGGGCATTAGCGTTGGCACGCTAAGTGCTCGATTTTGTGAACTCGTCAATCCGTATCCCCTATCCGTACCCCCAATCCGTATCCCCCATCCGTATCCAGACGCCCGACTTCATTCAGAGCCGCACAATATGCAAGCCATTAGCAAAGTAAAGCGGAATTGTTTAATTATCATTAATCAATGAAGCAAAAAAATATATATAAATATACATAAATATATTATATACTTGCGCCAATTGCGAAATACTTTTGAGATCACAAAATGTTTGACATCTCCGTCGAACAACAAGTTACGGCTGGTTCATAGTTATTGGGAGGCCTAGGAGGCTTGTCCCTAACACAGCCCCCAAAAACGGGTTTCAATGGATATCAATAGACCTACATATATGTATCTCATGCATGCCAGAGCGTTCTTTAAACGATGCCAATTCATCAATATGCCAGCTCAAATATTTATGAATGCTGTCCACCAAAGTCCCCTCTCCCCTGTCTCCTGTCCCATCTTGCCAGCTCAGCAAGAAGTCTGCGCATAAATAGCTTCTTTTATGGCGCGATAAAGTGTCTCGAGATCTCTTTGATCTCGATATTCTAAATTATGATCTTACGACTGTAGTACACATGCGGTTCTTGTTATCGCTCCGAGCGAGATAAAACTACAATATTCTCTCTTTTTTCTCTCTCTCTTGACGAGTATTATTCAATTCAAGGCCACTACACCACAAAAAACACTATATGAAAGTTATAACTCACCTGCGTCGTATTGACATTCTGACAACAATAGTTCGAACAATTTAAAAATGAGAACGTATACACTTACTATTCTAGCCGACTACATATACTAATTGTCTGTGTGGATGTGTGCCTCGTATTTGATATATTCGAAAATGGTATTACGCAACCAAGCTGCGAAAACTACACAATTTTTATAATGACCCACTATTATCATTTTGTGGTCACATAAAACTTGGATTTTATGAACGGAACTCAAAGCCCAGACAGACTTTTCTGAATTACACTATTCGGCATATAATTTGAACATTAAAGTTGACGATAGTTATCACATCGTTTGCTCCTAATCACGATTACAAATGTAGACCGATCTGGCAACACTGCAAACAATTATTGATTATTGAAATTCTATATTCTTCATATTAGAATCTTCAGAGTATTTAATAAGAATGAAAGAGAGTGGGCTTTAGCTAACAATCAACATAAGTAGACTTAAATCACATAGGAATAAGTTAAAAAGAAAGTTTAAAATACAGTAGAATCCGGTTATAGCGACATTCAAGGGACCGACGATTTTACGTCGTTATATCCGGCAGACGCACTATCCGAAAGGAGCAAAAAAAAATTTTTTTTTTTATATTATGGATGCCATGTTCGTAATAGGTTTTAAAATAAAACAAATTAATTTTTTAATCAAAACAAAAAATTTAATACAGTAGAATCCGGTTATAGCGACTTTCAAGGGACCGACGATTTTACGTCGTTATATCCGGAAGACAAAATCCATGATTTTGTTTCTTTTTCGTATTGAAAAAACACAAAATCCATGATTTTGTTTGCTTCTTTTAGCATTGTTAAAGAAATCAAATTTTCCTCTTTAAAGTTTTTTTTTTGTTCGGCACGTCGCAATATCCGGTTGAATTGAAATGAAAAATTGAATTGAAATTAAAAATCTCGTCGTTATAAGCGGTTTGTCGCTAAAAGCGGAGTCGTTATAAGCGGAGGCCGTTTCATATAAGTTTGTATGGGGACCAACCAAACCATCGAGTTTTCGTCGCAATAACCGGACGGACGCTATAAGCGGCGTCGTTATAACCGGATTCTACTGTATAATTATAAACTTTTATTATAAATATTGTAAATTAAATTATTTAGCATTAAATTATTTCTTGATTTACTTTAAGCTTAAGCTTAACATAAGATTTATCTGGATTTTAGAGTTAAGACCTTTTGGAATAAGTTTAAAACTAAATCAATCAAGCATGAGAGAAAATCGTCTAAGATTATTTTCCAATCCTTCTTCGTTTTCGCCATCAAATAATGGATTCGGAAATTTCGATTGAACTATTTAGTATTTCCTTCCGCTTGCAACTGATCGCAGAAGTATTTTCAGCTTTATTAAATAAGCTAAGAGTTCATTTAAAACTCGCGAAATGTTAATCCATTTTGCCAAAGTGATTTTTATGCATATTCTTTAGAAATTTGCCTGTTATGGTTAAGTCCACACCCAAAACTTAAAATCAATAAAAAAAAAACTGCATGGAAATGGAATTCGAACCTTGTTCTTATTGTTATAAGCAGAGCTTTGTGGCTTCCTTCTCTTTTGATGAGAGCTGATTTGTTTGCTGCATAAATCTTTATTATATTTATAATATCTGTGTCTATATCTATATCCATTCTGATTAGTATTGTTGGCTTTTTTGGGGGGCTTTTATTGTTTGCTGATTTAATGAGACATTTCGAATGTCATCGATATCAGCAAGTTTTGTGAACGTTTTTCATTTGTGCTCGATCAGTTTATATATTTATTTCGAGCTGATATTTACGACTGCGCTTGCCTCTGTGTCTCTGTGTGCGTTCTGTAAATTTTCCTTGAATTTTTGCATAAATTTATAAAAATATTTTAATAGATATATTTCAACAGCAGCACAATTATAATGATAATAATAATAATAATATTAATTAATGGCGAAATACATAATCGACAAAACACAATCAAAATAATATCATAACAACCGTTGGTTTTTAGTACCAGCCACGCCCCAAACCCCAAACCCCAGGCACTACTGCTGCCAAATTAGCTTTTTTCCCGCCAGATATGGCTGTTTTGAAAAGCATTTGCTAGAAAATTTGTCAAACTGCAGAGAGGGGAAATTTTTCCAAAAATAATTAGGTTTTTTTAAAGCATATTCTTAAATTCACAAATTTGATGGTATAATAAGAAACAATTATACTCGTGAGCCTGTTGTAAATATTTTTATCGACATACTTGAGAATAACTTGGATTTATATCGTAATCTTTTTTGCACCTTTTTTTTTTGTCAAAAAAAGCGTTTTTTCTTTTATAAAAATGGCAACACTGCACAGCACTGACCACGGCCTCCCCCACCTGTATTTCCTAGCAACGCCTTTAGCTCACTTGAAAGCAAATAAAAGTTCAATGTTTGAATAAATTACAGCCACAAACACTCAGAGAGACGGACAATCAAATAATAAGCATAATAATAATAATAATATAGATATAATAATAATACTATGGGTGGAGGTATGTATGTTGAGGTGCCCGCAATAAAAACAAATTGTGCACAAAACACACAAAAAATGACCATTTTCAATAACACTCACGTAGCATCCGAGTCAATAAATTACAACAACAGCTGAAAAGCGATTCCCCCCAATTCGGTAGCACGTACAGGTCCAACAACAATACAAACAACAACTACAACAACAACAACTTTATACCATTAACGGGAGCAACAATGAAACGTCTGCCCAAAAGCCACAAAAAACAAAAACAAAAACAAATCAAAGCTTGCACAAGGCAACTTAACTGTGCAGTGGCAAAACGCATGGAGGACAGACGAAGGGACAGGGAGACAGGGAGAGAGAGCCCACTGTGCACAGTGGACAGCTGAGGGTCAGCTTGGGGCCTATACCACGTCAAGTGGCATACCCTCGACGCAGACTAAGACCTCAGGTTAGACCTAGACCCAGACCCAGACCCAGACCCAGATTCACCTGCGATCAGGTTGCATTCGAAATGTGTGTGAAGGCCAAGGACGCCATTCAGTTGCAGGCAGCTAAGAAACAACAACAACTTCAACTTCAACTACAACTTGAGATACTGCAACTGCAACAAGAATCACAATGGCAACAATGCATAAACACGCTGAAGACATGCTAAGAGATTCGCATGAACTAAAGTCGGATGCTGTCGACAGCAGAATACCCAGCAACCTACTCTGCAACTTCTCTCTTCTGCTAGGGAGCGAGAAACACAATCCATGCATTATTGTTTCTTGAATAACTTTTGCGTTTATTAACCGATTACAACGATCTTGGCAGCATAGATTATCATAATACCAAAGAGTACGTGTGCCAAGTAACAGGCGTCCGTGTTCAACTGCGCAAGTTAAAAGGTTTTTATAGATTTGTGAGCAGCGGCAGTGTGGCACTCAAAATTTAAAACAAACTTTATCTGCGTAAAGTATACACCTAGCTACATTCCGAAAATGGCTGTCCTAGCGCTTGAAGTTTTGAAGATCTACATGTTCATCCAGGCAGATGGACAGGCAAGATGAACTCTTCTCGACGTTCTGAATTTAATCACATTTCTTTCAATATTATCAGTATTTCTAAATATTAAGGCTGAAAAAATTCAATCATATTGTACTTTCATTCTATTTATTAAAATATATAAATAAATCAAAGCGAAACCAAAACAGTTTGGAAAAAAACATGTGCAAATATAATATATCAGTTTTTGTTTTTAAATAAAATAAATATACTCTTAAAACTTTTTGAACAACTTATAAAATTAGAGCTAATAAGTGGGTGCTATCACACACTATTTGTGACGATTTTTAACTTAAACATAAACGAAAAACTTACAAAATTGGAATAGACAGCATTGTTATAATATTATTTTGGTTTTTTTTTTTTAATATTTATATTGTTTAAATTAACTATGGATAGCTGTTGATTTTTCAAACACAATTTTCAGAATTGGTCGCCTCAAGTTATATTGTACAATAATTTCCGCATTTGAATTTCTTCCTGATATTTTCTTGAGACTACAACACTAGGTTTGCTAATTACAATGGGGTTCATCTGAGGTACTCAATTAAAAAAGTACGCAAAATAATAATAAAATTGTTTAACTCTAATAGAAAGATCAATACAGATGGCTATAATCGAATAATGCTCATTCTGTCATATTGTCACTTGTTGTTGGTAATTAAGGCGAACTGTGTATATATAGCGTATTTATCGGAAAAAACAGATATGAAATACTTAATGAGTGTCAATAAAATGGGTTTTATTTGTATGTTAAACACAGGTATATTTAAATAACTTGGATGCTAACTAATTTTAGTACCGATTCGGCCGATCACCTGCCTGCTCTACGCGCACAGAACCGATGCAAATGATAATAATAATGATAATGAAGATAATGATATTGATAATGATGATAATGATGATGATGGTGATGATGGTGATGGCGCTGGCATAGCATGCTCAATGCAAATGCCAATTTCAAGTCCAATTAAATAATCTCTGCTTAATTATCCGCTGATCGCACAACAATAATTATTGATTGAGCACACACAACACCGCCAAATAATGTGTAAATAATTGTTTTTTTAACACTAAATCATTCCGAGAGGCATATGCACTCCTTCAGCGACTTACATAACCCCAAGCCAGACCACAGACAAGTGCTACCTAAACGTATCAATCAAATTAATTAAATTTCAGCAATAAATATTGATTGCAGATCGAGCAGAGCAGGCGAAAGGGGCGCGAGATAAGCAACACTTGCCACACAATGTATTTAAATTGCTCTTCAACGGCTGATAAAAATAAACCAAACACGGAAAAGCAAATTTGCAGTTGATACCAGATGATACTCTATGAATCACACACCGTGCAGGGTATCAATAGGATAGATAAGTCCTATGCAGTTCTCCAAGGCTATTCTTTTTTAAAAATCAACAAATTTTCACATCTGGAACAACCTGAAGAAATAGGAAATCAAATATAATTCACTTTTTGTAGCAAATAAAACAAACTTGATCTTAAGCTTTTTGCATAGGAGAATCCAAATACCAAAAGTGATCTTCCAATCTCTAATAGTTTGTAAGACCTAGGTGTGGGGGAGAGATATCAAAAATCTAAAATAAACTTGATCTGCTTGCAGCGTAAGAGAACTTACTTAGTACCATAAATGGTTAGGTACACAAGATCTTTTAAGTCCCGGTACACTAGTCCCCCATAATACTAATTATACCAAAAATTTCATTTCTAGCACTCATAGTTTATGAGAACTGTTTTAGCAAATTTAAAATGGGTGCAGAGTGAACTAGTTCAGTAAGTGCACAATTTCTTCCAGTTGGAGTGGAATTATATATTTAAAATTCTAGAAGCTTTGGGATGCGACAACTATTTTTAGTAGATTTGCTATAAATTTGTTAATTACCTACTAGTTTTATGATACATTACGAGCACCAGAAGGTAATTTTTAATTTTGTAATTTATTTTGCACTTGCTAGCTCATTTTCAAACCATAAACTTGATTGGATTTACAAATCTACGTTCCGACAAAGGTCTAAATTGACTATAAATTACACAAGCGATAGGATTTATTACGATTTTAGTTTATCTTTTTACTGCAATATCCAAGCGACCCTATTGTAAAGTATGAACAGGGTATTAGCAGCTCAACTATTGCTTGGTTCGATGAGGTAAATCCCAATAAACTTTATATCAAAAACCAAATAATGAAAAATGTGTTAGTATCTGTATCTGTATCTGTATCTGTATCTGTATCTGTATCTGTATCTGTATCTGTATCTGTATCTGTATCTGTATCTGTATCTGTATCTGTATCTGTATCTGTATCTGTATCTGTATCTGTATCTGTATCTGTATCTGTATCTGTATCTGTATCTGTATCTGTATCTGTATCTGTATCTGTATCTGTATCTGTATCTGTATCTGTATCTGTATCTGTATCTGTATCTGTATCTGTATCTGTATCTGTATCTGTATCTGTATCTGTATCTGTATCTGTATCTGTATCTGTATCTGTATCTGTATCTGTATCTGTATCTGTATCTGTATCTGTATCTGTATCTGTATCTGTATCTGTATCTGTATCTGTATCTGTATCTGTATCTGTATCTGTATCTGTATCTGTATCTGTATCTGTATCTGTATCTGTATCTGTATCTGTATCTGTATCTGTATCTGTATCTGTATCTGTATCTGTATCTGTATCTGTATCTGTATCTGTATCTGTATCTGTATCTGTATCTGTATCTGTATCTGTATCTGTATCTGTATCTGTATCTGTATCTGTATCTGTATCTGTATCTGTATCTGTATCTGTATCTGTATCTGTATCTGTATCTGTATCTGTATCTGTATCTGTATCTGTATCTGTATCTGTATCTGTATCTGTATCTGTATCTGTATCTGTATCTGTATCTGTATCTGTATCTGTATCTGTATCTGTATCTGTATCTGTATCTGTATCTGTATCTGTATCTGTATCTGTATCTGTATCTGTATCTGTATCTGTATCTGTATCTGTATCTGTATCTGTATCTGTATCTGTATCTGTATCTGTATCTGTATCTGTATCTGTATCTGTATCTGTATCTGTATCTGTATCTGTATCTGTATCTGTATCTGTAGCTGTTGCTGTTGCTATGTCTGTATTTTATAAATGTATATCTATAGCTAGATCTGCTTCCTTAAATTTTCCTTGGCAAAGCTATTTGAAAGTTGTCTACTTATTATTAGAATTATTCAAATTCGTATTCTAATTTTTACTCTTAGCCCATTGTTAGGAGACAACTAAATGCTGCTGTGATATATCTTAAGTCATAAATATCAAGGTGTTCGAGCTAGACAAATGTTTGCCGATTAATATGTAAGTATGTAAATGGTAAAGTGATAAAGAACATTTGTTTATAATACGTAATCCGTCTGTTCGGACGTCTGACTTTGTTGTAATCTCTGTATCTATTTAGTTATATTAAATATATTTTTTTAGATTTATGACAATGCACTTTTCCAAGTGTAGTATGTGGCTGTTCTAAGTAGTGTGTGTTTTGATCGATTCCAATGAAAGATCAGTGATTTATTAAGTTGAAAAACTAAAACGTGATCTTGTTAGAATGATCACTACAGGCAGGATTCGAATATGGCTCTCCAAACGAGTTGTTTGTGATTGCTAAGAGTTGGGTGCGTTATAGCGAATGATGACTGTGGTGGCTTATAGAGAGCTTAGAGCTGACAACTCAGTGCAGGGGAATGCATTATATAGAAATATCAGAGAAACTGCAAGATCCAACCGGATTCATTAGCCTAAAGATTTAGCTGATTTATTGCAAGTTGTTGTTGTTGTTATTGCTGTGGCCTGTTATTGTTGTTGTCCCAGTGTCCAGTTGAGATTAGAAGGGTGAGCTAAGAAATAGTTATAGTGTTTGTATAATCATTAAATTCCATACACAATTAACACCAGAGACAGACAGCTCTAGCAGCTAATTACCAACTACAACAACGGCAAGAACAATCAGCTGCTCAATCGAGCAATTTCTAGAAGGGAGTCTTACCTATCGAAATACAAATAGACTGAGACTTAGAAGTAGAATTCGAATTAGAAATAGTAGAAATAGAAAGCATTTGGCATTTGGCTTGAGGTGCGGCTGCATGGCACATGGCACTTGGAATTCTTGGAATGGCCGAGGCAATGTAACAGGTTAACATTGCAGAAATCTGCGGCAAAGCTCAAGGCCAGCAAGCAGCAAAGATCAACTGAGACTCAACTTAAGCACATAGAACTGAACTGAACTGAACTGAATTGAACTGAACTGAATTGAACTGAAGTGAAGTGAACTGAGCTGAACTGAACTGAACGGAGCTGAGCTGAACGGAGTCGAGTCAAGTCTAGTTGAGCTTGGACTTGAGCTTGAGTCGAGTTCTAATTGGCATCCACTTACAGGTGTCGCTGGCTTTTGCTAAATTAACATTTGTCTAGTTAGATAAATACATAACTATTTATATTTTGGCAATCAGGAACTATACAACTGGAGTCAAAAAACTGCCAACCCTGAGTTGTTGTTTTCGTTTCGCAAAAAAATAGGCAAAAAGGCAAAAAGGCATCGCCATCTAGCCGGTTCTACAAATTCTGCGCAATATTTATGCTAACATTGATATCATATATACACATATATGCGTTTATTTGGACTGGTATCGCGTATGCAGATTGATATAACGTATTTCTTGGGAAATGACGAACGAGCAGCTTGAATTTCAAGACACATCTGCCCAGCAAGAAAAAAGAGAATTGCGACAAAAAAACACACAAATCGGTCAACGGGCAATGGCCAAAAAGCGTGCACGTTTTTCGCCAAAATAATAATAATAATAATGAAATAATAATAATAATGAAATCAAAACCAACAACAAAAGAATACACAGAACAACATGAAATAATAAAAAGAAGCAGCCAAATATATGCATATTTTGTGCGAAATAAATAAAGCTTCCGCAATGGCAAAACGCAAGTGAAATCTGCGCTCAGAATCTCTCAGTTTGTCTCTTTGTCTCTGTATTTGTCGCTGTCTCTCTGTCTCTCTCTCTCTCTGTCTCTCTGTCTGTCTGTATGTCTGTTCGCCTCTTTGTCCGTCCGTCAGCCGCCGTGTTGGCCTACCTCTTGAGGCATTTGTTATCGTTCAGATGTTCGCATGATTAGGCCACGTTGGGTAATTTCGTCAACAAAATTTTTGAACTTCAGCGTTAGAGTTCGAAGAACTCGACATAAAAAAAACATAAACAATCAGCCAAAAAACAACAACAAAAGCAACAACAACAACAAAAAGCACCGCTACAACAAGCAAAATGGCAAACAAAATGGCGAAGAAGCAAAAAAAAGAAAAAAAGAAAAAGAAAAAACCTACTCGCATTTTTTGACTATTTGAAATACTATTAGAAGCGGTTCACGGGCCAAGCCGCTGCCTCAAGCTCATGTTGGCCAAGTCTGCCGACTGCACAGGCAACAACAACAACAACAACAACAACAACAACAACAACAACAACAACAACAACAAACACAACACTCGGATCACTGGTATTTTTAGTATGTGGCGTTGATTTACAAGGTGAACCGGTACAGAGAGGCAATACCAGTTCCAGCACAGCCCGAGACCGACAGCCGGAGACCAAGATTCAAGCTTCAAGCTTCAAGATTCAAGCTTCAAGATTCAAGATTCAAGCCCCGGGCACGGACTCAGGCACAGATCATCATGCAACGCAACAGCGACAACAAATTTGATATTGGTATTGGTCTTCCAGCTGGGTTCCGCTCCATTTGACGCACTCGCTGGCATTAATTAATAAACTACAGCAAATACGTAAACACACGGCTAAACAGATAATCAGACGAGTTAAAGATCGCAATAAAATTAAGCATTTAGTCGGCTTATCAATCGAGTTTCGAGTTTCGCGTTTCGCGTTTTGCGTTTCGCTCGCCACTTCAGAAAACTTTCCCAAACCAACCAACCAACAAAAATCTTCTGCTGCTGCTCAACTGATAGCAATAACAAAATACTAACTATGTCATCAGGTTTATAGATCAATTCGATAGCAACAAACATCTGTATACCCTTACCAAATTCCACACTAGACGAGCCATAGCAAATAGCTACAATAATAATACTATTTATTGCATTAAACATTAAATAAATCAACATTTTTATTCATATGTGTTTATTCATTTATTCATAAATCGCAAAATTATTAACTCCGGCAGCTGCTTTTAAATAAGTTGTATTAACAAAAAATATTTCTATTTATTTATCGTTTTTACACATTTTATTTGGTTTAAATATCAATTTGATTGGTCAATTATAAATAAAAATAAAAAAAGGTTCTACTTTAGTGCACAAATTAAGCATAATATTCATAAAAACATATTAATTTGTGTAATTATTAAAGCCAATATTCTTTAAAAAGCCTTTATAAATACGTTTCAAATTTTATTTTGACTGAAAACTAATATTATCAATATAAAAACAATTTAATATTTCACATAATAATTTTATTTTTATACATTCAACTACTTATTTGTTTGGTTTTTTCTTTAATTTCTATGCGGATTTATTATATAAGTATATGTAAACAAAATCTTTAATCTTACAATTATTTTATATTTTTATTAAATTTAAAAATGTTCAGCATAAAATTAATTGAGTTTAAAAATAGGTTGATTTTAAAAAATGTTATGGAAAATCAATGGCTATAGGGAAAATAAATATTTGGCAATAATTTCACAACAATTCGAAACAATTCAACAACGAAATTGAATGATTTAATTTAGGATTTTGGTGTATAATTTATTTGCCATTTTTTGAGATGTGAAATGATGTTAATAGCTTTTATTATAATGATTGCATGCAATCAACTTTATATGGATTAAAATAGCCCGAAATTTGTAAGGCATTTTATAATTGCTTACCTATAACTAAGTTTACTGGAGCTGCGCTTTGGCAACTATAATTTTAAGGTTAGTTTGCTACATGTTGCCTGAAATTGAGGTTATGTTAACTTAAGTACAGTTAGTAAGCGTACATAATGCTTCGTTATGCAGCAAATCGAAATTCGCGCCTTGTTTTTTGGCTAATGACGTCTGACTGTATGATGCAGACTCGTGATTGCTAAAATATGATAATAATGGTATGATAATACCTGAATGAAATCCAAAGAAATAACAGTAAAAATGCAATTGATAAAAGTAATACGAATTCCGAACCCAAAGGCAACTGAACTTCTGGCTAGATAAAATAGCTGAAAACAACATAAACTTAGGCAATAAGGAAGTTGATTCGAAACGAATCAACAAAACACAATTAATGTACGTACACACAAGCTCGACTATACTATATGGTATATATGTATATATATCTTGCGATATTTTGGCAATTCAATCAAGGCATCAAGCCGAATGTCAACAAATTGTTTTAAGGTGTCAAAGTAAATTTGCTGCAAGAGCCATTATCATGTCTGACATCCAATGTGATATGATACGATCATCATCATCATCATGAATATCGAACACGATTATCGAGTTGCCGATGATCGTGATGAAAGCGCTGAAGGCGCAAAAAGCAAACGGACCGCAAACAACATCATCAGCGTACACTCGTCTAAACAAAAATGCCCCCCCTTGAAAAAAATGTCACATTTGCCCAATTGATTAGCGCAACGTTTACAGTGCATCATAAAAGTTTGTGTACACAGCAGCAAATTGATTTTACGATCTTCAATGATGAGCACGGCTAATGCGTACATAAGCTACCATTTAATTGATTACCGCTGCACAATGGGCTACATTTTGATATTCAGGGGTATTTTCTGTATACCCTGTATACCCTGTACCCATAAAATGCGTAAAAACAGGGCTACATGAAGGCGAGGTAGAGCCTACAAAGTACTATGTATATTCTTCAGCCGTTGTCACGCAAACTATAAGAGCTAAAATCGCAATTTTCGGTATGTAGGTTCTCCTATGCTGTACGTTGATCGAGTTTGCTTCATATTTTGTATATCTCCTTCCTTACCCCCTGCTACTCACAAATAAACACTCCAGCCACAATTTACAAACTTTTTTCACCATGGCATTCTCCATCGCTTTTGTATTTTTGCATTACGATCGGATGAGAAAGAGCGAAGATATGCAGCAGACAATTTGCTTGACTGTGTGCATTATTTATAGATTAAAAAAAGTACAGGGTCCTTTGCTGTCGGTTATATCCGACTGTAGCCTTCCTTCTTTACTGGTTTCATTTAAAATATACATAATTGGTTAATAATAATAATGTGTGTAATTAAAGTTATTGCAGCTTTTACCTTGGAGTTCAAGTTCCATTAACGAAAAATATTCAAAATACCTTTGGTATGCCACAAAATGTAGAAGTACGAAGATAGTAAGCCTGACCAATGAAATATTGTAAGTTATCTTTAAACCATTTATATCTTTTGTTCCATTTATATTTTATTGCAATATTACCACGCTTGTCAAATTCGCTTGTTTTCTTCAACTTATTTTATACAACAATGATAAAACATTGGGAAGTAGGTACTTTGGATTTTTTAATAGTAATTAATTTTTGTTAGCTTTTTCTTAAATTTTACAACATTTATGCTTAAATAAGGAGCCATTATAGGTCTGCTGCCATTATTTTAACAGGTAATTGCTAAAAGGCTTTTAACTTAAATGTAATTTGTTATTTCTTGTGCTTATCTTTAGAGCAAAAACAATTATGAATTGTTATGGAAAATCTTTAGAATAATTTTGCTGTTTTCTAGCTTTTCTTAATTCTTTCAGATTTATTTTCATGCTTCTTTCGTTGAAATCATTTGATTCGCAAACAAGACAATTGTTTTGGACATACATGATTGAAATGAGGATTTCGTGTTTGTTGGATATCGATGTCAACCTAATTGATCTAAGTCTGAAAGTATAAATTTTAACAGTTTTAGGGATGAGATAGTTTTGTTTGGGTATTCGACCTGCCTTGTGACCTTCGTTTCGAATTTATCAAATTCCTTAAAAATACCGTTCACTGGTTTTTTGTGGTTCAATGCTAGAATATTCCCAGAACTTAAGCTCTTGCATTATACCATTTGTTTCTCTTATTCTTATCATTTTGAATAGGGTGCACTGGGATATGGTTATTTTACTGTTTGACAAGCAAATTTGACTTCTTGGCAGCCGTTCAAATTTGTTTAAGATTTTATGGCCTTTTATTGCGTGGGAGAGAAACGAACTATCTAATTGCTTGAATCTACATAAACATACATTGTATTACTTAATTTTTACTTCTCTTTTCAAATTGATGTTTACGTGTGAAAATTCGCATATTTGCCAAGTATTTGGCAAATGGAAAGTTTCCGTTCAATTAATTAGAGCCTGGCATAATAATTTTCGCATTTTCACATTTGCCATAACAATGACATTGTTGCTGAAAACTAAGCAAAGCTAAGACTCGGAAAGTGTTGATCGAATTGACGCACAGATCAAGGTCTACGTCTACCGACAGACAGACAGACAGACAGACAGACACAGACAAACAGACGTATGGATGCTAATTTTTTTCTTTTTTTAATTTCTAAAACATTTTTTATTGTTATCGATTAACGAATAACGAATAGCGCTCAATAAATAATCAATAACGTATAACGAATAGCGCATAACAAGCGTTGACTATTTCACTGTCAGGTGCTAACTCTTGGAGATATCCATAAAATATGCCACACAAACTATGTTATGGGTTAAACGTATGTTTAATAATACAAATAAATAAGCCAATACTCGTAAACAAAATGCCACACAGTCGAAGCCATTAAACTAGAGCAGATAAAAGAATACTAAAGCCAACTTACGGCTTTAATCGATAATATCAATAGGTTTCGCTTGGGCTAAGTTGTGTCGATCTCTGTTACCACAAGAGCTACAGACATTTAATTCCGTATGTAGTAATATAAATATAGCACAATAAGGAGTCAAAGTATCTATTGGTCTTATGAAACTAAAAGAGCTAGAGTCACCATATTTGGTATGAAGGTTCTCCTATGATCAAGTTTTGCTTCATATTTTTAATATCTCCCACACCTCTATCCAGCAGTAGCCACAAAAAACGTGAAGCAAGCACAATTTACTTTTTCCATAAATTATAAGAGTACAATCAGATAAAAAAACAGTGAAGATATGCAACAGACAATTTTGTCGACTGTGTATTATTGATGTACAGGGTTCCTTACGGTCGGTTACGGTCGACTGTAGCCTTTCTTTTGACTGATCTATTCCGTCCTTAGTGGTTTATTTCAAGTTTATTTACCACGATCTATCAAAAATATAAAACAATTGTTATTATAATAAGGCTACGTTGTCAATAAGGCTTAGGCATGAAGCTGTATTAATCTTGGCGAAATATTTCAAGAGCATCTAAGACCATCCATCCATGGGACCATCCTGGTTAGTTATATATGTTATCACCACAGAAGTGTCGAGAGTAGATATTTACTTCATTCGCGTCGTTCAATCAAACACTTCTTCTCAATTCTCAAAAGGGCCATGATTGAAACGGAAATGACTGCAAAGTGTTTGGTATTAATTGCGTTTACCGTTGACCGTTTACCGCTCGCAATTAAATTGTCATTGCAATTGAAATATTGAAACGCTTCGATGACTCTCGGCATTTATCGTCTCTCTTGGTCTTCGGGTACAACAAATTATTTAAATTATTGACAAATATTAATTAACAAAACGAGCGCCAAACACGTTTCCAATTATCGCATAAGAATAGAAACAAAACAAAAAAAAACAAATAGGTCTTCGTAGAAATACAAGTACCTTTGCCTTCACCCCGAACGTTAGAGGCATTTCTCAATATCTGTACTATAGAGTATTATTTTATTTTATTAATCAAGAGAAATTAACTAAGCCATGAAATGTATTTCAATGGGAATAAATATATGAAAGAAGCAAGCAAAAATGCGTTGATAGTAAGCGATTCAGTCAGGACAATTAGGTTTATGTAAGTGTATGATGAACCGTTAGAAAAGTGATGGGAAAATAGTAGCTCCAATCTTGGAAAATTCTACAACAATTGGAAATGGCATAACGTTTTCCTTCAATTTTAAACGAGACTGCAGTTGACTGCAACTGTGTATTTTGTTAAACAATTATTCTGTCGCTAACTATTGCACAACTCACTTCCGTTTCACAGGGCTATTCAGATTTAAACGATCTAAATGATCTTCGTGGAGTTCATTAGTATATATATTTTGAATGAAAAGCCTAGAAGCAAGCAGGGGCACCTTAGCGTAGTCTGATTTGAGTTTTTTGCTGTCAAAGTTGTTGCATGCCTTTGCAAGTTAATCTCAACAATTATTTTATTGCATAAATTGAATGCAACTAATTTAAAAATAGTTTAAGCTAATAATAAAGACGTTTAGCACGCCCTCAATCCGCAAAGCGGAACAAAAGTCCCGGTCACGTGATGGGCAAATACTAATTTGTCATATTGAAATATATTTTCCAGGTTGTTGTTTTTAGACACTGCGCTATAAAATAAAGTACATAAGGGTATTTACAGAACAAGAACAAAAAAGAGGCGTGCCAGGCCCCACAAAGTATATATATTCTTGTCAGCAGAGACATCATTTTGGGCAGTTAGGTTGAATTTTGATACCTTTCTTTCAACCTTCGCTAGCCGCAAAAAACCGCAGCAGTTACAGTTTTAAAGCTAAGAACTTATAATTTGGCATGTATGTAGCCCATGGCATTAACCATTAATGATGTGAATTGAGTTACGATCAGATAGGAAACATCGAAGATATGCAGCAGACAACTGGCTTGACTCAAAACGTATAAAATGTGTTATTATATTTATATTTATTTGTTTGTTCCTGCAACAAAAGCTACAAACAGTTTAATGCTTACAAAATAATCAACAAGGAGTTTGACAAAACAGCGCGAGAGACAGGCAGATATATGAATTGTTTTCATTCTCGTTCTCGTTCTGGATCTCGATCTCGATCTGGATCTCTATCTCATTCTGCATTCTCTCTTTGTCTGTATGTTTCTGTGTTTTGTTTGCATTTTTCATTTGCAGGCGCGCTGCTTAAGTTTTGCCCCATCTCTGCCCCCGATGTGCCTTCTGCCCCCTGCCTGGCTGCTTGTTTGATTAAATGCTGTTCTTTATTTAATCAAATCAAATGACACGAAACGAAAGCGCGCAGTTCCGGACAGGGAGGGGGCGGCAGGAGTATGCTGTGTGCAGGGGTGCGATAACCTCTTTATATGCACAAAAATGTATGCATGTTTTTTGTATATCTTATTTTATTTGATTTTGTTTTCGTTTTGTTTCGTTGCATTGCAGCGACTTCTTGACAATCTTGACAAATTAAAATTAAAGCAAATATCAGCGGCAGCAGCATGTAATACTACAGCTACAATTGCAACGACAGCTATACATATATATATATATAGTTCTGTTCCATCTGTATCTGCAGGTGTGTGCAAGCGCCTCTAGGTTTATGACAAACTTCTGGTTGGCATTCTATTACTTGGATTGTATAATCATTCGAGTTATATAAATGCGCTAAACAAAGATGCCTAATGCGTGCAATTTAGTTGGCAGGGCCAGCGCGACGTATGAGTGATATACAAAGCGAGACTTATCAACAAAGGAAGTGGAAACTGGCAACTGGAAACAGCCCTATGCAATCTATCGTATGGGAAGTGCCGACAATGCAACTGACATTGAGTGGCATTTACTGTTATTCCATCCATATCCTGTGTGAACAATGCTGCCTAGCTAATTGGCTCGCATCACGTATACGAGGCGTTGTCTCAGAGCCGCATTGCCGTGGGTAAAATGGAAATGGCAACTTTGTTGCGCTGCCACACGCAAGACAATTAAATAACCATAGATTAAAATGTGGGCATATATAATACCGCGCCATGCCACATCAAATAATATAGTATATTAATAAATATGCCTGCACCTTTGTTAGCCCGCAAATAACAGGTCACGACTAGTTTGACTTGGTGGGCCAAGCAGATACTTAGCAAGTTAATAAGTGTTTAGATATGAACACGGCAGCAATCGCAACTGTCCATACAGTAAAAGTATTTATTGTTAATTAACCATTAACTGTTCAGATGTTTGCATTACGAGCAGCCATGACTGGCATCTCTCCGACTGATTAAACCTTAGCATTAAGTCCATTATCTAATTTGCCCTCGCCTAAGCTAAAGCTGTTTAAAATATTCTATATCTCCGTAACTGCAGCGTGATTTATTTCCAAGCTATCAAATTTACCTAAAACAAAGTTGCAATCCATGTCCTAAAGTAACTACTTTGTTTTGTAGAAGAATGTATTTTAAGATTTATTGAATCGGTGATTATTACAGACTGCCAGTAATTGATGCATCGGTTTCAAAATAATTATTTTTCTTATTTTTTTTAACAACTGCAGTTTGTAAATAAGATGTACAATTAGACGTTTATTTACCAACAGATCTTTCTAAATTAATATTTAAACTTCTGGCAGATTTTAAAGTTTTCCATTGAATAATCAAATCAATTATAGATAGCTTTGGTTTAATTGAATCTATTAAACCTACCATTGAATCAGAATATCTTCATTCATTTATTCAATTTTACAGCTACCCTCTGGATTAAATGAAAGAAATCTTTGTTAAAAAAAAACCAGATCCAATTAAATCCAATCATGGTAAATATCATAGAAGCCAATTACATCAAATTCTTCTTGAACTTATATAAAACTTTGTCAATTTAATTAAAATTGTTGTAGCTTATACATATGTAAATAAATGTACTGTGACTAATGCACTACCCGTATGAATATTCCGCGCAGATTTATGAATATTTATAGAAGAACAGGAGAGTGTCGTATATATGTTTGGCGAATACATTATTTGCTTTGACATAAATCGCAGCAGCCAACTACATATCAGCCAGGTGTTTACTTAGTTAATTTATTATTATAAAAGAAAACGAATAAAAAGTTTAGCTTCAGGCTCGTTTCTACAATACATACGAGTATATACTGTATATTTGCAAATATGGAGTGCGAACGATATTTGATCAAATAAAGGCACAAGCTTTAGAATCAGCTTATCGCTGAAGAAAGTAAATATGATTAGTAGTTTAACTTGTGCTGAAAACAAAGTAAAGTTCAGTTTTGGATAGTTATAGAACAATATATTAGTCAATGAAAGCTAATCAGTTTGAAGCTTTCTATTGAATGCTAAGACAAAAGAGAAATTTGATTGAAAACAGAATACGATTGCTGGATTATATTTAATTTCCAGTAAATATTTTTATTAAACAATTGGAAAGGTATATACTCGTACCACTTAAATGTTCCCATAAATCAGACTCCATTTCTTCCCCATGACTTCTGTAAATAGCGTAAATATTTAATTAAATTCCGTGCATATATTGACTCCGTTTTCACGAATTGTTATGATATCAAATAAAATAAATAGGAACAGTACGAAAGTAAACAGAGTTTGGCTTACTTTCAATACAATAAAAATAAAACCAGCAATGTCGGTGACAGCGCCACTTTGTCAAGTCTTTTTACTACTAAATAGTATGTCAGGGAACCCACATTAAATATGAGACCAAAAAATGAGTATTAAGATATATACATATCGTAAATTTTGTGGGGATTTTTTGTTTTTTATTTTTGGCATCACGCGCCCCAACGGAGGATGACGAGAAATCAGACCCAGAAGCTCAGTTGACTCTGAGCCGTTGGCAAATAGCGACGGGGATTACGGGAGCAGTGTGTTGGCATCCGAAAAGGGATTAAACGCGTAGGCCTTATCAAGTTCATAACGGTTTGATGATTACTCAGTTTTGTAAGCGAATATGAATATGAATATATCATGTTTATTTGCATATAATTTAGATAGAAGCGGCTAGAATACAGATCATAAAAGCACAGCAAATAGCCTAAATAGAGCACATTCAAGAACAGCAAATTACATTCAAGCATTTAGGCATTTACATTGTTCTTCTCATACACAAGTTCTTGTTTAACTTCTCGAAATGGAACAGAAGAAAACCATGCAGACCTTCAAATTGCCCACTGTAAAGTGCACTACAGACTTCATTTCGCCCTCGATATCGAAGTACGGCGCATTCGAAACATGCAAACGGTTCGTAATATTTCTCAGATGATAAACCTGCTGCAAGTAAAAAATACATTTGATTATATTAACTAATTATACTACATTAGGCTATTAAATATATTTGGCTATCGAATTGGTTCAAATAAATTATTAAGTTAAATTATTTGCTACCCTATATATGGGGTTTTTCACTCCAGTTCTAGAAGCAAATCTCAAAGCTAGATAATCTAGCTTAATTTAAAAAATAATATTAAATCTCTGTCGTTATTTGAGCTTAAACTTAAAAATATATATATTTCGTTTTAAAATCCATATTTTTGAAGGGTTTTCTTTAGAATAATAATAAATTTGTGCCAACAGGTAGAGGGGGGCGTGTACCTTACACATATCAAATTTATTTCAAAAGTTAGATGTTACGCACATTCCGCCCACAGACAGATTTAGACAAAACTAAATGAATCAATTTTAAAGTGCATGAATCTGTTTACAAATATTGGCAATTCTGTGAGTTGCATCAAAATCGCTTCATAACTGAGAAAGTTATGATGCATCAAAGTTTTAGTGTCTAAGCAAAAGACAAAACATTACAAATTGATATTTGCACTTACTCTCAATTGTGGTGGACAGGACCGTTCGCTTTTTGGTATCTGCCTGACGACAAACATATGCCAGATCTCCAACGGGTTATCCAAAGACTTGCAGAGGTCATCCCTCTTCAGACCGACTATGGTTGGCACCCACTGGCTGCTTTGCCAGCGAAAGGTGTCGACCTGCATCTTGATGGGCATACTGGCTGGAATTGGAATTTTGACCCGAATATCTCCACTCATGCGCAGGGTCTCCATGTCGTTCTCGAGCACGAACTTCAGATTGCTGGTATCCAATATTCTGCTTAAAACTGTGTTGCCTTTGTTTTCTGACTGGCTGCACGGCGTGGTGAACGACTTCTCGTGAAGCAGCACTTCATAGTTCACGGACTAAGGTGGAAAATATATGGACGGGGCAGATCAGTTGGATGGAAGTCTACAGTCGGAGACCCATTACTTTCTAAACTAAGCTACGAGCGTCTATCCGATCGAAACAAAATTGACAGCGTCGATCGAGAATGCCATAAACTAGTTACACAGCGAATTACAAATCAATAGCTTTAAAACTGTAACTACAGTAGCTTTTTGCGATTTGCGGGGGATGGAGGGAGGTATACAAAATTTAAAACAAACTTCTTCTGCCTACTGATTAGGCTGAGATCTAGGTGTTCATACAGAAGGACAGACAGACAGATGGACAGACAAACTGACGGACATGGCTAAATCGCCTCGGCTAGTCGTTCTGATCAAGAATATATATACTTTGTGGCGTCTGCCACGGCTCTTTCTGGGTGTTACACAAATTTCCGCTTTCTTTAATAGACGCTTTTTACTTTTTTAAAGTATTGGGTCTAAAAATAGAGTCAGTAGACCTATGGTATAATAACAGGACTCGCAACTGACCTCAGCGCCATGGAGCAGCATAAGCTGAATTGAAAGTAATACTCGCCACATCTGGAAAACTTGCTAGTGTCCGGAGTTGCTGAAACTGCACGAATTTATAGGGCAATCGACTAATTGGCAATCAGCAATTAGCCTTAAATGCAAGTGGCTAATTGAACGGATACGTATCTGTTATCGGGTGGGTGTAATTGCCAATATAGTAAAGCTATTAAATTATAATAATTGTCACTGTGATTTGGACTGAGCGTTGAGAGAGCTTGAGTCATTTGACACCCAGAATTGATGTCCCGTTCGGCATGCGGGCAACGTAGGCGCTAGCGAGGTCATACTGTACGGAAGCCGCCGTTAGCTCAATGCAAAACAACAAGCTACAAACAACAAGCTACAAGCAACAATAACAAACATAATGCTTGTTGTTGAATTTGCGTATATCGATCACTTGGTCACATTCATCATTTATCACGCGCTTCTGCCGTGCGCCTGTGGGACAGACAGACAGACAGACGGACAGATGGACAGACAGATGGACAAATGGACAAACAGTCGGGCGAGCACATGACCTTCCAGTGCACAGACGTGGCATTTATTTGTGGGCCATGGCAAGAGCTGTGTGCTTAACCCTTTATTTCGACTGAAAAGTCAACACTGCGCGCCACACGCCCGCCCTGATAAATTTAACGGCTGCGGCTTACGCCCGTTAGCAGTCGCAAGCCATAAAACGATGGCACCAAAAGCGCGTGGCGCCATCACAATTCTCATCTCATCGCAACTCGTCTCATTTCGTCTTCATCTCACTTGATATTCGGCGACAAAGTCCATATTTTATGTCTGCTTTTTTAGATAAACCCATGTTTCCAGCAGCACGTCTAGCGTATTATCTAGTCGTATATTGTACTTCATGCTAGCATGTCATTAAGACACAAATTAATATCTGCAACTCGAACAAAACTGTAACATACTTTTAGGCTGAAACAAAAGTACAGAAGGATCTATTAAATTGGTTTTTTTTTTTTGTTTCTTCTGTAAAATTTGCTTTTGCTGCTAACAAATTTAACGCGGAAAGAGACCGACATAATATAATATTTATATAATAATATGCAAAAAGAGACAGCACAATGTTTGCTCGTTAAATAATTGATTTATGCTTTATTTGGTAGCAGTCATGATGTTGCTTATCTTTGATAATAGGAATGCGTTACAATAGTTCAGTTTTTGCTATCTGTTTGTTTCTATAAGTGTCACAACCATTGGGATGAGGTTGATTAGGTACAGAATCAACCCATCACGTGTAAATAGATATTAAAGTACCAAAGGTACAGTAAAGTCAGTCTAAAGTCTTGCACAAAGTAACGGTAATAACAAGAGATAAGGCAGAGAAAATGATGCGTCGATAAGTCTAAATAAAATGCTATACTAAATTAAATTTTGGTTCGGTTCGGTTGTTGAAATGTGCGACGCATCAGTTTCTGTGGGTGTCAAATTCGTGTTTAAATTAGTGTGCATCTAATAGTAGGTTCCTCCGTAGACGAGCACCTTGGGGAGTACGGGCTTGCATCCGGAGACCTTGGCGTCGCACGATTTGATTATTTCTTCCACCACCGCCTCAGTGACCCCGAGCTGACCCAGCTTCGCCTCGTGGCGAATGCAGCTCTCGAGATCATCGTTGTTGAAGCCGCGGTAGAGAATCGGCTCGATGTGCTGCAGCTCCAGGATGGCGTTCAGTTGATCCTCGTAGACCTCGTCCGAGAGCATGCGGTTCATGTTGAAAACGTAGATGATGGTCAACTGGTTGTCCTCAAGCTCGGAGCCGTCCTTGGCGAGGTACTCGCGGGAGGTGAGCTCGTTGTTGACGTAGGCCACCTCCTCGACGTGCTGGGCGGCGATGTTGTCGATGATAAAGAGATTGCGACCGCAGTGCGAGATCCTTTGCAGCATCCTGAGGATGTCCTGGAAGCGCTGCTGGCCACTGCCGCGCTGATAATGGCTCCAGGACAGAAAGTGCACGTTCTCGGTCCACGGATACATCTCCTGCAGGTAGCGCAGCGTCAGCGTCTTGCCCACTCCAGACGAGCCCACCAGCGCTATGGACTTGATCGGCATATTGCTGTCGAAGGCCTGTTCCAGTTGCTCCAGCGCCGCCTCCTGGTTGAGCACTTGCTCGCGCAGATCCCTGAACAGCGGCTCCAGCGACTGACGGCGGTCGCAGTAGTCCACCTTGTTGTGGAATAACGCCCGATATTGGGCCGTATAGCGCTGCACAAACTTCTCCCAGGCATCATCGCTCCCGAACAGGCCGGCGGCACAGACTACAGCCAGGACGTAGAACACAGGAAGCCACGAGGACAGCAGAGAGCTCGGGCTCTGCTTTTGCTTGCAGCGAGCCTTGGAGGCGCCTCTTTTACGCTCCCCTTTTGTTAATAGGTTCCGAATATTGTAGCGCCTCCAGCGACGCTGCAGCTCCAGGCCTGAAACGAAGCCCTTCTGAATCGTACGCCGCTGCTTTCTCAAGCATTTTGACAAGTGCTCGGAAACAGCCATATTGCTTAAAATCTGTGGAATCACGAATGTATAATTTATTAATTCTATGCTGTTTGTGCACCGGCGAGAATTTCAATTTACAAACTGGTGTTCATATCGATATCGAAGCAAAGGTATCGATTGCCTACTAGGGCTGTTGATATTTTGATGTTCTGATTTGATGTAAATATCGTGCCAGATGTTGTTTATTAAATTTTTTACATTAAAAATTTGAATATTTTATTATTTAATCATGCTGTTGCTATACATACATTTTTTAATTTCAATTTCAATTTATAAACTGGAGCTGCCTGGCAACAGATATCGATTTACAAGCAAAGGTATCGATTGCCTACCAGAGTTGTTGGTATTTTATTGTTCTGTTTCGATGTAAATATAGTGCAGATGCTTATTATTAGTATGCAATTGTGTTTATTTAATTATTTTAATTTGAAATTTGTATATTTCATTGGTTTACTTTACTGCTGGCATACATATCTTTTAAATGAAAATCTATCACAGCCAATTGTATCGATACTGTTAAGGCAATAAAATTGCGAATAATTTTCTTGTTTGTAGATTTCGATACGTGTGGCACCTAAATCATAAATAACTAATAACAGACAAACATTCTATAACTTGTTATATTAATTTATGATGTGAAATGAAATCGAGTATATTTGCAGGTATGGTCGACAGCCCTGGTTCTGGAGCTGCTATCGATAATCGATTACAGTGTGGTCGCCTATCGCCTCAACATGTTTACAAATTGTTAGCCAAAGAAATATTTGAACGCGATGGAAACGTGAGTTAAATCCCCATATAAAATAAAAATTAATAAAAAACAACTTTGCCACTTCAGCGTGAATGCCACCTACGCCTACGTCAGCAACTGGGAAGTCATGCAGCTGCTGCTCAAGATCAAAAGCACCAAAAAGAAGTTCGGCATGCGCAATTTGGCCACCGTCACCTACGAGGTAATACAATTCAATCCAAATTAAAGCTAAACCCGCACTCAACAGCTCTCTATCACTCACCATTCAACGACAGGCGCTGCAGTACCTGGAGGACACGCCCTGCAAGACCCAAACACGCGAGTCCATTAACAATTACCTGCGCGACGTGGCCACCTACCGCCTGACCTCCAACGAGGTCCTCCAAATGGTCAACGATCCGCCCACCAGCGCCCTTCACACCCAGCTGGTAAGCCCCGCCCCTTTCCCGACAAATCTGGGGGCTTATAAACCGGGAGTTCTGGCTTTTTATACCCTGTGCCCATTGAAAAATGATTAATAACTTTGTTAGAATATATGTAACAGGTAGCACACCTCACAAAATATATATATTCTTGATCAGGGTAACGAGCTGAGTCGATATGGCTATGTCTGTCCGTCTGGATGAACGCTGAGATTTCCTAAACTATAAATGCCGTTTTGGTAATTTTTGAAAGGTAATACTTGTTCGGATAAACATAAATAGAATCAATCTATCTACGTAAATTATGTTTTTAGTAGTTGGTAGATCTAAACAATGCGCAGGTAAAGCTAACATCAAATTTTGGATCAATAAAAACCGAATAACAAGCATTGCACATAGAAAGTTGGTATAATGTTTACCTATCCTTTGAAATCAGTCAATAAACACAGGAGATATCAACGAAACAATATTGCAGGCGTTGCCAGTTTTTTATCTTAAAACTTGACAATTCTATACAATATCAATATTATTTATCACTTTCAATTCTCGATGTGCTTAGCTGATCGACGACAACAAAGCGCCGCTCACAGACGAGCAGAACGAGGCGATAATCGCGCTGACATCCAAACATTTCCATCCGGCGAGCGCAAACCAACCAGCTCAGGCGCAGACACCGGCTCAAGGACAGACACAGGCTCAGGGGCAGGGACAGGGACAGGGACAGGCAAACGGGCAACAGCCGCAGGCACCAGTGGGGTAAAACTATTTGGACACTATTTATATTACCTATTTAAGAAATATACAAATAAAAAAATAAAAAATATATATAGACGCTATTTGTATTAACGATGCCTTCCTCGGTTGAGGGTTTGTCTCGATATTGTAAAAATAAAATAAAAATATTTTATGCAATTATAAAAAATGAAATGTTTAAGAATATTTGTTTATTATTAAATAAGAGTTAAATCAGTCGCCCAGCGAGAGTTCTGTCTTTTACGAGCTGTAGAGGTAGATATTAATTACCTCTACAGCTCGTAAAAGACAGAACTCTCGCTGGGCGACTGATTTAACTCTTATTTAATTCAATTTAATCCAATTCTGTAAATTTTAATTAAATCGGTCAATGAATAGGAGAATTATGATTTATTACAGATTTTTATAGAAATAAAAAATGTAAAACATTTAAATATTTGAAATAAAAGATTAAATTATAATTAAAATATTTTTGAACATAAACAGTTTAATGGCAAGCGTAATATTACACATAGAACGTTGTTATTCGGAATATATAATCTCTTCTATTATATTTAACTATCCTGAAAATCGTTTAATGAACAGAAGTTATTAATAAAACAATATTGTAGGCGTTACGTCGTTTATAAAAAAATCATATTAGATTTAAAATAAATTAAATTATATACTGTACGGGCTGTGGTACAGGATATAAGACAGTCGATTTTTGAAAGATATAATTTGTGGCACCGACTATAGATGGTTATGCAGTTATCAGTGAGAAGAATAGATATTGATTCGGATTTTCAAGTTGATGTATTCGTTTAGTTGTACAAAATAAGCACATGATTGTAAGCATACGTTTATTTAGATATAGATTTAGTTATAGATTGAGGCCCTTGGCTGGCTGACTTTAGCTTTGCATTTGCGACTGTGAGCGGGTTGGAGGGTGGCATTAACGCTTCTGATCGCCCAGATCCTCGATGGCATCCTCGTCGATATCGGCCCATTTCTCGGGAATCACGTCGAACAAGTCGTCCTTGACGTCGCCCTGGATGACGATCTCGTCGTCGCCAGTCACCGACGAGCCGCAGGCGAATCTCGTGCCGAAAAACTTGGCGGCCACTTTGAGATCAATATCTGAAAGATATGGATACGGCATGGATAAGGCATTCAAATCTGGCCGACTTTCGGTGGATACGAACCAAAGGTGCTGAGGCCGGTGACCACGGTTACGGACTTCTTCTTGCCGCGGGCAGCACGTGAGACACAGATCCGCTTTGGCACGTCCTCCTTCTTCTTGACCCGCAGCAGCCCCTTGCCCCCACGCTTCTGGCGCTTCTTGTCGTCGTCGGTGCCGTCCGCTGCCGCCTGCTCCTCCTCGATCTTCAGGCGCTCGAAGTCGTCTGGAAGGTTGCGCTCCAGCCACTCCTTGCACTTCTCGTACTCCGGATAGTACTCGCAGTACTGCAGCACGCATCGCAAATTGTAAATTGTAAATCGTAATTAGAATTAAATTAAAGTAAATTAAATATTCGGGAATCAATTGATGAATGGAGCGTACCTCGATGGGCATGGTGCAATGGCCGCAGTACTTCATGACTATGGGATAGCTGACGTTATCCCGCGGGCCGACTTTCAGTCGCTCGGCGACATTTGTGCTTTCGTTCGTCATTGCTTAATTTAATTATGAGTACAAAATTGTGCAAAGAATTCAACTACGCCAGCGAAATAATGCTGCACATATGCCGACGAAAGCACGTCTGTATCGAGTTATCGATATACCGATACATGTGCCGGTGCACAGTGCTGCCAGACCAGTGTTGTCACTTCAGCTTGTTAGCCAGTTTTAGCCATTTTATTGCCCGATGTAGCTAATTTAAAATACAAAATTTTAAAAAATTTAAAATACTAAATCAAGTACAAAACAAAGTAAACTGATTTAAAATTGTTGTGCTCAAGTTACATAGCTAAAATAAATTTCTATAAAAAACATCGTTTGGCGCCGACTTCAAAATTTCGTATCGATATCGACCAATCGCCTTTGCTTCGATAATTGCCGACCAGAAACGTGCGTAGATTTTTATGAAATTTTGGCATTTATTGTTATAATATAAACAGAAAACGAAGTAATCTGTTTTGAAATTTATGTACATTATTTTGCTGACCGATTGATAAAATCGTGAGGCGCAGACTTCAAAATTTCGTATCGATATCGAGCTATCGCATTTGCCTCGATAAGGCATCGAACAGAAACGTACGTAGACTTGATGATATTTTGGAATTCCGTGTGATTATTGCATAAACATAACAGAAAATGCGCCTGCTGGGAATAGGCGGTCGGATGAGCGCCCTGCGCGTGCGTCTGGAGCAGCGCCTGACGCTGCCCGAGCGCTTCAAGGGCACCGTGGTGGAGAAATGGGCCAACTACTGGAAGGGCCTCCTACGCGACTACGCCGAGGTGGCCGTGGGCGTAGTCAAGGAGTCCTACGCCCGGCCCAAAAAGGCGTTCGCCTACGGAGCGGGCGCGTTCGCCGTCTACCAGCTGGCCCAGCACAATCCCGACCAGGCGCTCTTCATGACGACGCTGCGCGGGCACAGCAATCGCATGGTCACCATGCCCCCGGATCAGCAGAACCGCCAATCGGCGGAATATTTGAATATGCTGGAGCGGGCCGTCAACCAGAACAAGCTGCGACTGTTCTCGCTGGGCGTCTGCTCCCTGCTCTGGGTGGACCTCTACGACGAGGACGACTGCACCTATCCGGCTGTCTGCGATTATACGACCGTCGGCATCCTGAACTTCCACCATCGCATCATCGACGTGGGCCTCTGGAACGAATTCTGGCGCCTGAAGTACAAGATGCGCAACTACGACCTCAACTACCTGGCCTGATGCTGGCCATGGCCGGAACTCGACTTCCCTGTTAGCTAGTTATATCCACAATCATGTAGTCTATATATACTTAAGCGAAATAGATAACAGTAACATTACAAACGATTTGTTAATCCTCCCTTTCCTCAGGCTGCGGTTGCTTCTTAGCTCCACAGTCGCCTCCTTGTGCTTGGCTGCCTAGTTATACCCTGTACCCATAAAAAACGGGTAAAAATAGGATTAAATATCACCAGTGTTTATTAACTGACTGCGCCCTTAATGATAGTTCGATCAGGGCGTAAAGGAGGCGTGGCATCCAAAATGTGAAATAAACTTCATCTGCGTATTGTACAGACTTACCAACCACTGAAGACAGAATTTATGTAACTAGATTTGTGTCTCTTAAATTGGCCAATGTATTTTATTTTATTCATGATCTGCGTACGTTATTTATCTACCTACATGCCAAAAATGGAAGCCATTGCTTTTGTAGTTTCCGAAATAGACGCATTCATACAAACGGACAGGGCTAAATCGACTCAGCTCGTCTCCCTGACCAGGAATATACTATGTAGTTTGTGGAGTCTGCAACGCCTCCTTCTGCCTGTTACATACATTCGCACAAAGTTATTAAGTAAGTTATAAATATATGGACGGGGCAGATCAGTGGGACGGAGGCTACAGTCGGACGTAACCGACCGTAGGAGACCCTTGACTTTGAGTATATGTACATACAAAGTCAATCAGACGCACACATACTAAGCTACCCGCGTATGCAAGGCACACCAGCCCCCCTCTGCCTTGTGCGGCAAATTGTCTGTGGCATATGTTCGCTGTTTCTTATCCGAACCAAATTCACAGCGTCGATAGAGAATGTCATAAACTAGTTAAATACCAAATTACAAATCAATAGCTTGGAAACTGTGGCTACAGCAGCTTTTTGCGGTTTACGGGGGAAGGGGAAGAGGTATCCAAAATCTAAAACAAACTTGTACTGCTTACTGATTAGGAGAACTTAAATCCCAAATATGGTGTCTCTAGCTCTTATAGTTGCTGAGATCTAGGTGTTCATACAGACAGACAGACGGACGGACATGGCTATATCGACTCGGCTTGTCGTCCTGATCAAGAATATATATACTTTATGGGGTCTGCCACGCCTCCTTCTGCCTGTTACATACATTTCCTCTTTGCACTAAGTTAATAGACCCTTTTTACTTTTTTAAAGTAAAGGGTCTAAAAATACGGGAAATATCTAAAAAGAAAATGAGTATTTTTAGAAAAGTAACTATTGAAAAACATACAGTATTCAAAAATTTACATTTAATTGCCACAACTTTTCGCTAAAAATGAAGAACACCCCAAATTTTACTAAAAATCGTTGTTCTTTATTATATAAATTTCTAAGGCCATAATTCCATTTTTTTTTGGGAATTATTTCACAGCGCTGCCACTTTTGGCATGTAGGGCAGATAAGTCAGATAAATGGAGATGAAGAGCGACGTCAACGGCGTTTGTTTATGTATATATATTCCAATTTTTTAAATATTTTATTTCAAAGATAGATATATAATAGTAACAGTGCAAATTATGATTTGGTGCTCGTGCTTTTGGAATCAGGCGCCGGCTCCTCCTTCGCCTACTGCCGTCGGCTCCTCCAGATTGGCCTTCTTGGGCTTGAAGTGCGCCTCCAGCAGCGCCGTGCAGTCCTGCAGCTTGGACAGATTGTTGATCTTGCCCTGGAAATTGTTCGCCTTGCCGTTGCCCTTGCCCTCCAGCAGCTCAAGGAACTGCTGCCCCAGCTGCTGCACCAGCTCCGGCGGATTGCCGCGCAGCACCAAATGCCCCTTGGCGCTGCCGCCGGCGGCGACGCCCTCGGAGACGGTGAGGAAGTAGAAGATCTCCTCGGGCGCATTCCTCAGGAACGTATGGATGAAGTCCACCTCGATGCCGTCGCGTCGATGCAGCACAAAGAACTTGGGACGCTGCGCCTTGGGCATGTTCTCCAGGCGTTCCGCCTCCGCGTTGGCAAAGTCCTTCAGCAGCTGCTGGAACGACTTGCGCGTGGACTTGACATTCTGCTGCAGTTTCTGCAACAGATCCAGATGCTGCGGGGCGCCACCTCTGCGGGAAGATAATGGGCGTTATTGTATCTTGTGTATTCAGCGATTATCTGCTGCTTCAACAGACTTAATCTACGTTTTATCACTAAGTTAATATTGCAATTGTAAGATGACAAACATAATTATATTTTTGTTTTTTCCTAGTTCTAGAAAAATCTCGAAATGCTTCATATTTAGAATTATTCGATTTTCAGTCCAATACTGCAATACTCTGCACTGACTAAAAGCAGAAATCTAATTACCACACGAAACTCCAAATTAGACTTGCCAAAGTAGTCGGATTAAAATAAAAACAAAAAAAATCAAAACTGTTCGTAAAATCGGCTAATAAGTTTCATTATCAAAAAAAAATATGGAACTTATAAAAAAAATAGTTATTTCTTGCCGAGGCAGATAATTTATCGGTATGGTATTATTCTTTAAGCTTTCTAACCATTAACCAATTGGGGTTTTTGGGGTTTTCCCCAATCCAAGCAGCAAATGCTGGATCTTTTTCTATTTAACGGCATTTCATTTTTAATATCATTTCATATCCCCATATAATCTTATATCCTTTACATTATCTTTTACTTTTAATTCAATGTAATTCCTTAATTTAATTAGACTCTGTACTTTAAAAAAGTAAAAGAGTCTATTAGTTTAGTGCAAATGACAGCTGTGTGTAACAGGCAGAAGGAAGCGTGGTAGACCCCACAAAGTATATATATTCTGACTCAGGACGACGAGCTGCGTTGATATAGCCATGTCCGTCCGTCCGTCCGTCCGTCTGTCCGTCTGTCCGTCTGTCCGTCTGTCCGTCTGTCTGTATGAACACCTAGATCTCAGCAACTAAAAGAGATAGAGACACCACCTTTCCGGTTTTAGGTAGTCAGCTAATGCAAGCAGATCAAGTTTGTTTCAAACTTTTGATATCTCGCCTCCTTCATCCGCGAATCATCAAAAATCTACACCTACCTCAAAAATCTCGAAAACTATAAACGCCACAGCAGCCACAATAATAGCGCTACAGACTTGTAATTTGGCATGTACGTAGCCTAAGGTATTCTTCACCGATGATATTAATTTATTTATGATTTGAATTGGAAATAGCGAAGATATGCAAGAGACAATTTTTTTCAAAATGCATGTATGTGCCACTGCAGCCACAATAATAAAGCTACAGACTTGTGATTTGAAATGTACGTAGCCTATTGAATTATCCATCGATGCTGTAAATTACATTACAAACGGAGAAGAAACAGCGAAGTTATGCACCAATGAATTGTTTTATAAATGTATGTAAGCGCCACTACAGCCACAGTTTAAAGGCTATCGACTTGGGATTTGGCATGTACGCAGCCTATGGCATTATCCATCAACGCTGTGAATTATATTACCAACGGAAAAGAAACAGCGAAGATAGCGCAGACAGAGAAGCCGCCTAGATCTTGCAAACTATAAGAGCTAGAAATATCATTTTTTGGTATTTATGTTCTCCTATGCAGCCATCAGATCAAGTTAGTTTGGGTTTTTTGATAACTCCTCTCATTCCTCCGCTAACCGTAAAACAAATCTAGAAACAGTTTACAGTTTTAAAGCTTCAATTTTAAAGCTAAAGATTTGGGAAATGGCATGAACGTAGTCTATGACAATCCCCATTCATGCTGTGAATTACGTTACGATCAAATAAGAAACAGCGACGAAAACAAAAAGTACAGGGTCTCCTACAGTCGGTTGCGTCCGACTGTAGCTCCGTCCTTACTGGTTTTTACTTTAGTTTAATTTTATTGTTTATATTTTCTCTGTCGACTGTTATCATTAAATAAATATCAACGTAGTTAAGTAGGGTTGACGAGTCAATAGAACCATCGAGAGACTTATGGATACAACAAACAGCTCCAGCACATATTCTACGATGACGCAGATATTGTACATAAGTCAACTGAGAACTGTTTCTGAACGAATTCTACTAAATTTCTACATTCTTTTTCGACTTCTAAGATAGGACGAACTAGTGTGGTATGCAGATTCTTTGCTAGGAGTCATCAAATTCTTTTGCCCATCGTTTTTGCCTTATTTAAAGTAAACATAATGTGGGAAAGCACAGTTTGTGATCATGCGATCTAGGGGAATACAGATGGTATATAAAGCTGAATAGCATGAAGAACGGCAGAATATTGACTTACATTTAGAATGACTCAACATGATGATGCAACATATTGTTTGGACACCACAACTGCATTTCATCATTCATTTTGTGTAAGACAATCAGAGAAAGAAGAAGATAGATCGTAATTATTATAAGTTTTAGAATAAGAGTTTTTTTATAAGGATTTCTATAAAAAAAAATAATATTAAATGGAAACGCGTTCGAAATTCGCAGCAAATGTGGCGCTTACGATATATTTGACAGGCAGATATCTCAGTAAATACGTAATATTTATTAAATAATACATAACCGAAAATAAAAAAAAATGTTGGTTACGATTTTTTCGTGGGAAGGGCTCGACCTAGGCAGAAAATGAGTAGAATGCGAAAAAATACACGCAATTGTTCTTATAATTTGCTATGCATACGAGCCAGAGCTCTCACACATACGCGCTGGCTCACTCCATAAGAGAGAGCAACTGCAAATACAAAAGAACAGCGAGAGCTATGGAGTGGGCACCTCTGTTCTATAATATAGGGTAACAAAATACGAAAGAATCCCAAAAAAATATTTGTGATCTGTAATTTAAAACAGATGACTAGGACATAGAGTCAGGAAGATCATTTATAAATAGTTGGGATTGGATACGGGAATTACTGACGCGTTTTAAGGATTCTTATACTGTATTTTATAATGTGTAGTAACGAAAAAAACCCAACCAAATATTTGTGATCTGCAAATTTAAAATTAAAAGATCGTTTACGAATAGTTGGGATGGGATTTACTCACTTGAGGGCCGCTGTGAGCTGCTGCTCCCGCTGGAAGATCTCGCCCAGCTTGGATAGGACGCGCTCGCCGACCACGAAGTAGACGAAGACGTTGGACTTGACCTTCTCGGCGTAGAGGAGCTTGATGCACTGCAGCTGGGACAGATTGGTGACGTGGGTGCCGCAGCACATCTGGGACTCGACGCCCTCGATGCGAACGACGCGCGCCAGGCCCTTGTGGTCCTTGGGGAGGCCGCGTGGGGCGCGTGCGTCCTTGGCCTCCTGGGCCAGCTCGGGATCCAGCAGCTGCACGCTCACCGCGCGTCCCTCGCGTATCAGCTCGTTGGCCTGCCGCTCGATCAGATCCAGTGACTCGCGACTGATCAGATGCTGCGTGTTCAGCTGTATGTGGCACACGCTCTGCCCCAATCCCCAGGATGTGGTTTCGTACTTGAATTCGCGATCGAACAGCGCTGTGACCAGATGCTGCCCGGAATGCTGCTGCATGTGGTCGAGCCGGCGGCTCCAGTCCACCCGCTGCTGCACCTCCGCGCCCCCCTCAAAGTCCCGCTCCGACTCCACAAAGTGCACCGCCGTGTCGCCCTTGCGGACGACGCTGCGCACCGGCTGGCCATCGATAGTGCCGTAGTCGCAGGGCTGGCCCCCGCCCTCCGGGAACAGTATGGTGTCCTCGCACACCACGTTGAACCCCCGCAGCTGGCGCGCCTCCGCGCCGCCCTCCACGCCGCACCACTCCAAGGTGGCATGCTCGCTGGACACGATTGTCGTCTGAAACTGCAGGAGGGGAGGGGGAGAGACAAGGGTTTATAGATCTGCTGGAGCTGCATAAAGGCAAACACTTGCGGTACCTGCTTTAAGAAGCTGTCCTCCTGGCACTTGAAGACCATCACGTAGGCTGTTCTTTGTCCGAATGAATTATGAAATCTTTTGGCAAACGCTGTAATGCAGTAAAGAATGCAACCGGCAACAACAACAACGAAAACAAAAGCAAACAACGATAATGGCCTACGATAAATTAAATACACGCTCTTTTTGCGTCAATGCGTAAGCATTTTGCGCTACGTAGCTCTTTATTGCGCTCCACGTGCTACGGCAATTCAAATTCCGATTTTTCGCGCCAAATCGGGCTGTTTTTGTAAAGCAGCGCGAATTTTGCCTTTTTTCTCAAGAATATTCCAGTTTTTTGCAGGCTATTTCTTAAATTTTACAAAATTCATAAAGAAATAGCGAACATTATTGCTCTGTCATTATTATTATTGATATTCGCCCATAGCACCTTTAAGGTACATACTTGAAAATATATATTTATTTGTTTTCTTGCTTTTTTGTGAAATTTTGTACCTTGATTCTATTTTTGCTCTTCCCGCCAAAAACAGCTTTTTTGCTTTCGTTTTTCCGCCAACATTTCAATTCAACTTTAAAAGCAGCGCCACGAAAAAACAATCAGCTGATTCGGCGTGTATGTGGGATGACTGTAGCTTTGGCCTAATTTGTTGCTGCCATTTTTCTGTTTTGGACGCTTCTGTTTACATAAATCGTGTTATTCGTGGCCCAAAGAGCGCTCATTGGAGCAGCGTGAACTGCGCGCGCGCTCAAAAGAGCTGCCAGGGTTGCCACAATCGACACCGAAGTGCTAAGAATGGTGTTTTTTTTTTATGTTTTGCACCCACCCAAAATGCTGCAGAACTTTTGTATAGAATTACAGAACTATTATATTTTAATAAATAAATTTGAAGTACCGCTTACTCCTAACTCATACCATAAAGAGAAACTTAGAATTCTTCCAAATCATCTGGTGAAAAGGTTTCTGAGCGGAAATAAAGATGTATGAAGGGAGTAAGTCTGACAAATCAACCAACTGATCTGACAAGCAAAAAATTAAAAAAAAATTTGTTCCTTTATTCCGTTATCTAACATTGAATAGATGTATTTGTATATGTTTATGAAAATTTTAAATATTTTTATAGGAAAAAATAATTATAAGGAATTCAAATAAATTTTATAGGGAGCACAAATATTAATGTTGGTTGCCAATATTTTTTTGATACTCAAAATCGATATAATCCTGGCAACTTAAATCCCTGATGTTATATGTATGCTGGGATGCCCGATGCATAATAAAATGTTGAGGTGGCAACCCTGTAAGCAGCTGTAACAGCGACAGAGACTGCGACTGCGGCGTCGGCAGCGAGGGCTCGGGATTCATCCTGTTCGTTCAACAGTTTCTTGCCATCATCCTGCTCGTCCTAACGTACCGTTAGTAGGCATCCAAATTGCTTTGATTAGGCTCTCACACACACACACAAATGTAAATACATATACACGGGCATATTTATTTGTGTATACATGTATATTAAATGCACATCAACGCGCCTAGCGCCTAATAAAGAAAGTTTAATGCTCGCCGCCCACCTGACACGTGCAGCCAGGCAACCCTAGATTGTAGTATCCCTAACGGTGACAACGACGACGGCAACGACGTCGACGTCAGCATCGTGGCCAGCGTCGGCTGCTGCTGCTGCTTCTGCTGAAGAACTGTTACCGTTATATAAGGCAAGCGAATTTGCGTGTGCCTTGTATATGCAAAAGTGTGCCAGCCGAAAAGTAGGCAACAAAAAGTTCCATACAAACGTGTTCGAACGGGGCATGGAAAAGTTGCCATTTAAATAAACTTTACAATTAAAACTGATAATGTTAAATGGTGCACATGCAAATAAATCAAAACAAACCTACGCACATATCTTAATTGAGAATCTATATTAATAGCTGTCAGTAATTAGCTTCAAGTAGCCAACGTGTTTGCCTGCTAAAGAGCTCTTCAGCGTCAGCAGAAAAGTAGGCAACAAAATTCCATCTAAGTTTGTGCGGTTGAGTAGAAATATGTATGTACGGGCAATGGAAAAGTTGCAACTAAAACAATTCTATAACTAAATACGTTATTAAAGACTTAAATTTGATTTGAATTCAAAATAAGGCTACGCAGACATCTTAATAGAGAGCATCAAATAGTCAGCATGCTTGCCTGATAAAACCCATTTCAATGCCAGCCGAAAAGTAGGCAACACATTTCAATACAAACGTGACCCTGCGCTGTATGAAAAACTTGCGATTAAAATCAATGCTACGATTAATATAAACGAATTCAAATCAAAATAAAACCATGCACATTGATAGATGTCCGTAATGTGCGCCGAATAGTCAACGTGTACGCCTGGTAAAAAGCTTTTCAATGCACAAATTACCTGTTAGCTGATGAAGTGCATTAGTTTGCTTAGATTTAGCTACTGGATAAGCCTGTCGTCTAATGGCTACTGTCAATCCTATCCGCATGTGTAATAGATACTCTATACACACACACACATACACACGCTCGCACACACACACACGCAAAACAACAATTGTAGTGGGTGTCCTTAAACGCACATATCTGTATTTATTTGATGTGTATTTTATGTGTGAGTGCGCGTTGTATGAATGGGTGGGTGTATGGCTGTGTGGGTGTATGCCTGCTTGATGGTTGGACTTCAGTTGATTGATTTATTACGGTCCTATGTGGCTGGGAGAGTCCGAGGCTCTCGGAGCCTCACAGTCACGCTTTGTAAATAGATGTCAGTTGGTGTGCCGTACGTAAACATTGGTTGCTTATTAGTTCATTTTACTCTATTTACACTGATTAATTGTTGAACGCATGGGATTGCTTGTGAACCAACTAATTTTGTTAAATATATTATGATAGACTCAACGGAAGTGAAGAATATGCAGTTGACGCGGTTCGTCTAATCGCCGCAAGATGGCGTACAGTGATATTTTTGCTTAGCGCACGAAAGTATGCAACGAGTTACGTGAGCACCTTCGCTCGCATTCACATTCGACTCGCAATCTAAACCCAAACCCAAATCCGTACTCGTATCTGCACTCGCACTCGCATCCGTATTCGCACACGCACTAAGTCGTAAAAAACCGCACCTGCTTGTATATTAAGTGTATAAACACAACTATAACGAATCATTTGCCGTTTACGATACCCAATAAACCACAAATAAATTATGGCTAATACAGCGCAACTGTTGCGTCGTCAGAGTTCGCGCGACATTGTGCTAAAGACCCAAAAGAGCCTTGATCAATTGGAATTGCGAGTAAGTACACCATAAAGCCAAACCTCGTTTAACACGGTGATTTAGACGGAGTTACTACCAAACGTGGGGTTGAGTTTCTAGATTTAAGGAAAGAAACGAAAAAGTGGTTTTAAAAATTTAAAAGTTGAATCAAAAGTTTGACTTTCTTTTAGTTAAAATATAGCTTACATAACAGTCTAAATTTCATACAATACGGTAATTAATTTTTAAATGGGCTTTAATGGGCTTTTTTTTTTAACTATTTTGTTGAAATTTTTAAATATCTCTATGGCATAAGTTATTATAACTTTTTTGAGCAGTTAGTTAAGATGAGGTTTTTAGCGGGTTAAAAGATTTGGTGTTAAGCGAGGTTTAGCTGTACTAATACCAGGCAAATTAAAAAGATTTTTTGCTTATTTTCAAGGAGCTACGTGGCCGTTTGGTATCCAAGGAACATGGCGTCAGCCACCATCATCATACATCGCTGCACCATCACCACCAGCCGATGTATGGCGCCACAAATCAGGGCTTTATGTCCGACGCCTTTGACGAGTCATCGGAACTGGAACAGGATCCGCCCTTTGGCTCTGAAGCTGGCACCAGTAAGACCAAAGCCGAGTTGACTGCCGTGGTGGAGCAGCAGCAGCAGGATGATATCGTGGAGGGCGAGAAGGAGGGCGATGAACGCGAAAGCTGGGATAGCAAAATAATGTTTCTGCTGGCCACCATTGGGTGAGTTTTAGTGCTCTACAAATTTGGGCTGAGTATCCTGGAATTGTTTGTTTGTGGTAGTATTGGAAAAGGAAATGTTATCATTAGATGCAGTTTTCTATTTATTCGAGACACTGAACCGATCCGTTCTTTGACAATGAATCAATACATGGATTTATTATATATTCGAAAACCAAAACCGATTCGATGTTGGATGATGAGTTTTGATACTATGGGAAAAATACTTGATTTTTAAGCCTTATTCCATTTTTCAAGGCTCGGTAAATTTACTTTTAATTGGCGGGACTTATCGGAATAACATTAGACTGCAATGTTACTTGCCATGTTAACAGTGCACGCCACTGTTAAGCTAAAAGTGGTTAAAGTCAGTTATCGATAACTTCCCAAACTCATTTGTTATCGATATACACAAGTATTGAATTCTTTGTTGTTGATTGCTTTATTAGCGAACCAGATTTGTTTACTTTAATTTTAATTGATATGTTGGACAGTTCTATAACTGCGACAGGTGCGATGTGTGCTTATCGATAGCTCACATGCGATCATCTGCTTTCGCGTGTGCAACTCTGTGTTTTAGTAATATCGGAATAGGGTAAAGCAAAATAAGAGAGGCTACATGGATCATGAAGTTTTGCCGATGATATTCGATTTCCAGGATATTCTTCCTTGTAATAGAGTGTTATCCCAATATTTATTTGTGTATGTTGTAACCTTTCCCATTTTCCCTTTCAGCTATGCGGTCGGCCTGGGCAACGTCTGGCGTTTCCCGTACTTGGCTCAGAAAAACGGCGGCGGCGCCTTTCTGGTGCCGTACTTCATCATGCTGTGCATACAGGGCATACCCATATTCTATCTGGAGCTGGCGATTGGCCAGCGACTGCGTAAGGGCGCCATTGGGGTGTGGAGCCAAGTGTCGCCGTATCTGGGCGGAATTGGCATCTCATCGGCGGTGGTGAGCTTCATAGTGGCTCTGTACTACAATACGATAATCGCATGGTGCCTGATCTACCTGCTGCATAGCTTCGAGTCCCCCTTGCCGTGGGCCGATTGCCCCACGCGTCTCTATAAGAACTATACCTACGATCATGAGCCGGAGTGTGTGGCCTCGTCGCCCACACAGTTCTACTGGTATCGCACCACATTGCAGTGCTCGGAGAGCGTCAATATGCCGGAGAGCTTCAACTACCACATGGCCATAGCTTTGATAGTGTCCTGGTTTCTGGTCTACATCTGCATGGTGCAGGGCATCACGTCGTCTGGCAAGATCGTCTATATGACTGCGATCTTTCCGTACGTGGTGCTCATCATATTCTTCTTTCGCGGCATCACACTCAAGGGTGCCGCCGATGGTGTCGCTCACCTGTTCACGCCCCGCTGGGAGATACTCTTGGATCCGGTTGTCTGGCTGGAGGCTGGCACGCAGATCTTCTTCTCGCTGGGATTGGCCTTTGGCGGCCTCATTGCCTTCAGCTCCTACAATCCGGCCAACAACAACTGCTACAGGGACGCCATACTCGTCTCGTTGACCAACTGCGGCACTTCCATGTTTGCCGGAGTCGTCGTCTTTGCCGTAATCGGCTTCAAGGCAACCGCCACCTTTGACAGCTGCACTGAGGAGCGAGCGGCGCTGATTGCTCTCAACCGCACACAAAATCTGCCCATTTGCGATCTGCAGCGGGAATTGGCCAATGTAAGAATACTAAATACTATATATAAATGTAAATTGGGGGTACAAGTTAGTAGGGTTCGTTATTAAATAATCGTGCTTTAACAAATATTGAAATAGGATATTGTTTTTCAATTTCAATAATTTAATTTACTACCGATTTAATTCGTCATAGCTAATAATGGGCATTTATAAGGCACCCAACTAATTTCAAATGTATTAGCCCATCTCTCACTTTCAACTCTAACTAAATCTCTTGCTTTATCTCTTGCGTAGAGCGCCTCTGGTACTGGACTGGCATTCATCATATTCACCGAGGCAATTAATCAGTTTCCGGGCGCCCAACTCTGGGCCGTGCTCTTCTTTCTGATGCTCTTTACCCTGGGCATTGACTCGCAGTTTGGCACACTGGAAGGCGTCGTTACCTCCCTGGTGGACATGAAGCTCTTTCCGAATCTGCCCAAGGAGTGGATTGTTGGCGTAGGTGTATAGAATACCCATATTAAGCATCTAATCCTAATTCGCTTCTTGACTTTGTGTAGGCGCTGTGCCTTTCCTGCTGCCTTATATCCATGTGCTTCGCCAATGGAGCCGGGAGCTATATATTCCAGCTCATGGATAGCTTCGCTGGCAACTTCCCACTGCTGATTATCGCACTGTTCGAGTGTCTCTCCATCAGCTATATCTACGGCGTTAGACGGTTTGCGGATGACATTGAGATGATGACCGGATCCAGGCCGGGTATTTACTGGATGTTCTGCTGGAAGTATCTGTCGCCATGCGCCATGGTCACCATACTGCTGGCCTCCTTCTACCAGCTCATGACGGAGGGCAGCAGCTATCCGGCCTGGATTGCCACCAAGGGTGCCACTGAGAACATGGAATGGCCTCACTGGTGCATTGTCATCGCCTTCATGCTGATACTCTCCTCCATTCTATGGATACCCATCGTGGCCCTGTTGCGGTAAGAGCCCAAGCCTTTGAATTTATTTAATCACACCCTGCAATCAATGGGATTAATTCAAACCAGTAAGAACGGATCAGATCAGACGGACAAACGAAACTGACAGTAGGAGACTCTATGCTTTGTATTTCACTAATTCACACAAAGTCAAACAAATTGTTTGTTGCATATCTTTGCTGTTTCTTATCCGATCGTAATGAAGAAGGTCATACGTAAATACCAAATTACAAGTCTGTAGCTTTAAAATTATCGCTGCTGTGGTGCTTATACTGGTTTTAGAGACCTATGAAGCTCCTGGGTTTTTTTTGGGTTAGCCGAAAAGGAGGCGGGATATTAAGTCATAGAATATTGAACGTAGAAGATTATTATTGGGAATATGTGTTCTATGTTATCATATTAGTATTTTTTGAAAAGCGCATTGCAATCGGTTAGTAGACGCCGAAGTTATTAAAGAAACAATATTGCAATCAATCATAAAGTGCTTCCGAAAATAATAAAATTACTGATTTTTAATGGGTACAGAGTATAAATGGCAAAGTTTGAAAAGCAGGTTGCACTCTTGGGTGTATTCTATGTCGGTTGCTTCCGACTGTAGCCTATGGAAATTATATATATATTATGTTCTATGCTTTACAGGCTGTGCGGCATTAAAGTGGTAGAGGATACGGATCCAGCCTGGTTCCCCGAGGCGGAGCTAAAGGAGGTGCACGGCATTGTGCCCCATGAGCCCACAGAACTGGAGCGCAGCATCTTCTGCTTCAACATGGACGGTACGGAGGGTATGTGCTGTCCCAAGTACGGCTTGCCGGAGAAATCACTTGAGGAGGAGGAGGAATAGGCGAAGGTAGGGGAATAGAGTGGACGCCATGCTGATGCTGCAATCGTTGACAATAAGACAAAAGCTGACAAACTGCAATAAAAACTGTAAATACGGACAATAACTAAGCCACAATGCAAAGCCAAACAACTGGAAAACAAAAAACGAAAATGAAAAATGAAAAATGGAAAATCAAAATCATAATCAAACACGCTTACCGATGGAAAGCAGCGTCGCCATGTCATGCCATGCATGTATGTAGTATATGTATATGCACCCAAAGACTGCTCCAAAGACAACATAAACAGCAACAATATGAGGCTAGCACAAGTGCTCGACTTAGGTATACCCTGTACCCAGGTTCTCAATGAAACAAAACCTGCGTTCAACCTAAACAAAAACCAACATAAAACCAAAACACAAACAGAAGCCCTGTAGACACGCAGTTCAAAAATTATTCGGAATTCCCAAATTTATTTAACCGAATCCGGTTTTGACCCAAATTCTTTAGATCAAATCATTTGATTCTAAGTTTATTTTCAGTTTCTTTTGAAAACATTGTTATAATACTCTATAAAGCAAGATGTTATTTTACTTATTTACTATTCAACATATAATTTAATATATAGTTTATAATACGGTTCTCTTAAAAATCCATTAGAGAGTTTAATTCTGTTTTTTTTTCCTGAAGTTGCACTGCTTGTTTTACAGGGTATAACTACAATAACAATTATAATAATACTAACAATCGAAAACGAAACTGAATTAAAACAGGAACAGAAACAGAAACCGCAAAGAAAGAGCAACAGGCAACAGCGCGGTTTCAGCAATAATAATAATAATAATAGCAATAATAATAAAACAACTAAGCGATAACAGAAAAATGAAACAAAACAACTAAGAAATTAAATCTACAAAATATTTCCGCATAACTTCATTAGTATTATACGTTCAATATGCGACGATAATTAAGGCACAAAGAAGAAAAATTAGTAAAAACAACAAGAAAACAATTTCATTTTCATATACATATTGTACAATATATTGTACATACAAGTATGTTGGGAGTGTATTATTATCCAGTAATTATATATACGTATATATTTAAATGTTTACACAGTTCTGTTATGGTGTAACCCACATATCAATATCCGATTTCAAAAAGTATGCCATATTTGTGACTCTGGATCTTTGATTTCTACAACCAAAACGAGACGGAGAAATATGCAAAAGTGAAATTTGTATTTACGTTTGAGAGACGTACTACAATAATACTCTAAAGATACCCTGCAAAAGATTGCTGACTATACTATAATAATGCTATACCATATCTTATGCTATACCTAATTTAATTTGTATACTAAAGCAATGCTGATAACTATGCCATACCATATCTGATTTTTTGTTCCAATACTTTAGCGCATAATTTAGGTATTTGTTAGCAACTATCTATTCGATATATTATACAATTCTATATAATATTATGCATTCTGTTGTGATTGTATGCTCAGCTTTCTGTGTTGTTGTTGATATTGATAACGTAATCGAATCGCATTAAATTAATCCATAGCTACAAATTGTGACGACTCGACTAGCAGATATCCTATGCTTCACTGCAATACTCAGTAATAGTTTATTAATCGACACTTGATTTAGACTCGAGGCTAATGTTATTTAGTTAGTCAAATCTGATCAGATACATGATGTTTTTGACATTGTTATATTGTTGTTGAAAGCGAAGAAACATTTCAACTTGTACATAAGCAACAGATCTCATTGTCTTTAAAAGCATATCGAATTCCACACGACAAAATTAAAAACTCTGCAGTTGAAAGTTGTTATAGTTTCGTTATTATACTATATACAAACTAAACTGAATACTTATACTGAGAAGCTAAAACTATTAGTTAGAGCCAAAAGTGATAAGCGCCAGTGTAGTATAGCCATAGACCCACGACTTCCGAGCCTTTTCGGATCTAACAAGCTAATGATTATAGCTCTAAACAAACGATATACAATACATGCGAGCATATATAAGTATATGTTCTATGCATATATGACTATTTTAAATGCCTAAAGAATATCGAAACCGTTCATCAAATAATCGTATATATACATATGTATATACATATGCATAGGAAGAAGCGAGGGAGAGACGTGAAGGTATTCTATACATATATACGAATTAGGAATGCAGTTTACACGGACGGGATATCATCGCATACCAGAGAGATACTACAATAAAGAAATTGATAATAATATTCGATTATATACATACTATATTACTATATTATATTGTATTTATGTGTGTTAAATGTGCAAACTAACAAATTCGACATTTATTTACTATATATTTATACAAATACAAATAGAGAAAGAAGAAAGCAAAATAGAAAATTCTTATATAGCATAAACTTACTATATGTATACACATTTAACTGTACTTAAGTGTTATCGATGTTGACAATAAAATAAATTATGTAACAAAACAGTTTTAACACCATTTACAACCAACTATCAAACCAATCAAAACCAATTCTAAACCTGCACCCAAATTTCCCAACCTCGACCCGAATCCCACCCATAGTACCTACGTTCAAAACGCTCAACTTATACAATTAACACAAACGAAAATCGAAAAGGTAATCGAAATCGAATATTACGATGAGATCTACTATTATACTTAGCCTAAGGCAATATGACATTGAATTCTAAAATATTACCAATATTATTTACGTGTATACTTATGTTTACGTAGTATCGAGTAACCAAAGAATTGTACTGATCACTCCAAAGATATGATATGCGAATCTTCTCGTATGTACGATATGTAAAGGAAACTATAATATCATTATGACTCTGTTGCAACTTTGCTAAACGACGATGCCATAAACAATATTCATTTACCTAATGACAATAAACAAATTGTGTAAATCATCATTAGTTTATTTTTGGGAAGAAAATCGTCTGTGATTTTGGGAAATTGGGTTGGAGGAAATTCCATAGCAGTAAAATAGACTCAATTTAAGCATAATTGTCATCATACCAACATATTATGCAACCTTGTTAAAAAAGGATTCGCAAGTGCAGGATATTGGTATTCTTACTTCTTTAAAAGGGCGGTACCACACCCACTTTTTCCAAATATATTTGTTTTGACCCCATAAGCTAAAAAAAAACGATCAAATTAAAAATATTGCTTCGTCTGAAATGATTGATTAATGCCACCTAAACTGGTCAAATGCCCCATAGTGCAGTGGTCAGGCATGTGCATAACGGTAGCTCATACCCTACTACCCCTGCTCAAGAGTAGAGCAGGCGACACCCCTGGTGTCCCTGGCCTTGTTGCCGCAGCGAAGCGCAACGCAGGCGGAAATAGTTGCCGAATGACCAGCTCCAGCTGCAGCTCTGCTAGGGGGCCAGTCTGCCTAGAAATGGGCGGAGCGGGAAGCGAAAAATGGGGAACAGCGCACAGTGGGCTGTATAACAAAACAAAAAATTTACAACGTAGGTAATATTGTATGGTTTTTGTATTTTCAAAAGAGCAGAAAATGAATTCTTTCTTTTTAAGTTTTTTAAACTTGTCGGTTCAAAGTGAATGCTTTGGAAATGGTAGTATAACATTAGATATATAGGAAGCTGGTAAAAACTTTGTTAGAAACACCATTAGACACATTTATTACCTATACAAACCATTAGTTAGATGCCAATTCGGATAAATACCTTAAATGTTACAGCAAACAGAACGTATAAGTATTTTTTGTTGCATACCGCAAGGGGCAGCCCAAGGAAAATGTAGGCCTCTCAGCTGGCCTATCAAAAACAAAAATGGACAAACTTCAAGTATGTAAGATTATTATTCGACCAGCCCACTGTGCAAAGCTAGAGTGGCCAAGAGGCAGCGAGTGGCAGTGGGCAAGCCAACTGATAAAACTCAAGTCTTGGCCACAGATTGCACATCAAATTAGCGGAAAGCAACAGGCCTGCAACAAGTTGCAATGGGTATTGGCCGTGTTGCTGCCGTTGCTGCTGCCGTTTCGCTAACTTGGCTAAGATGTTTGAGCATTAGCATTTGAGCATGTTGGTGCTCTGGTGCCTTGGTGCTGGCTATTTGTTTGTGGATCCATTGATTGCACACACAAATTTGAAAAGTTTTGCATAAATGGAAATGGTAATGGTAATGGTAATGGTAATGGGAACTCAGCCAGGCGCGCACAATTAAAAAGTGAACCAAAAGAAACTACACAAAATAAATGCAAAACATATCAAAATATACCAAAATCGAATCGACAATTGACGAAAATTTGAATCATTTCTGTTGCTGTTGTTCCCATTGTCGTTGCAGCGACACCTGCATTCAAATTGTTGGCATAGTTATTGTGGCAGCAGCAACACCGACAACACCAACAACAACAACACCAGCAACAACGCCAACAACAATGGCAACAACTCCAATCCATCGATAACAGACATGTTAAATTTCAAGCAAAAGCAACTTGCTACAGTGGGCGAACCATCGAGTTTATTGAAATAAAAATCTGCAATGATTTTTAATTTTTTATTTTCAATTTTCATATTACATATTGAACAAAAATTAAATTTGAATTCGGTCTGAAAGTGTCATCGTCTTCTTAACAGTCTTAAAACTAAATTAAAGTACTAATGTCTGATAATAAAACGTTGGAGATACCATTTTTAGACTCGTACTCTTTGGAAAACAGGGCTAATGCCTTTTGAGTTTTTACTCCTCTTAAGCTTGCCAAAAAACCAAACCAATATTATTTTCGACATATGCTTTAAAATTGGAACAGACTGTTTATGCCAGACATGTTTTTGATGAAATTTTGAAAATGTTCTCAACAGAACCCAATCAACCAACCCAATCCCATTTTGGACAAAAAGTTTGAGATTTAGAGCTAAAATGCTGTAGTATATTGCATACTTTTATACTGAATGGAATCCTAAAATAGACCCAAATGTGATTTTTTTTAAAAACGGAATCTGACCCACTTTCAACATGACCTTCGTAATTCTTAGAATACTCTGATGGGCAGACGGGGGCGTGGCAAACCATAAAAAGTGTATTTAATCTCTTTCGACTTTCACAAAACTTTAGAAATTTCACAGTGAGTCCTTTTAGATGGACATTACTTTTAATTTTTATGGGGCTATTGCGCTATTATGCCCACTGTAGCGCGTCGTCACGACGTCAACTAGTCAACCTTAGGCGGACGAACTTAAGCAAACTTCGGGCGCCAACAACAACAAGAAAACACAGAAGTATTTACGAAGCGAGAAGACAAGAAAGAGCGAGCAGGCGAGCTGAGTCGACAGAGACAGAGACAGAGACAGAGACAGGCAATCCATTGAGCCATGCCCAGCTGCACAGGCGCATGCATACATAAATATTCATGCACACACATGCACCCAACACTCACACACACACACTCACACACACACACACACACACACAGATTGAGGCAGGCGAAATAAATGAAATAGCTGAGACGAATGCCGCAAAACTCGGCGTTTAGACTCTGGCATGCACAGTGGTATGAAATCATTGGAACGCCGCAAAGTTCGCATTTTAAAATATATATTTTGTGGGCTATTTTGAATATGTTTAAGTTCATTAGATTACAGCGATTTTCCACTTTCGCTTTCTTTTAAAAAATACCTTATTCGATTTTTACGTTAGGCTAACGAACCTACTTAACCTTAAAATATCGATTTATGCAAATATATATTTATCGAAGGTCAATAGTACTAAAAATATTTATTTCGGAAATGAAAGGTTTAGTATTGACAACATTTGATCTTGGTTGCGGTTCAGCTTTATCCGAATATTATTTAATAAAATGAATTTATCCTGCAACGTCTGTAGAAACTTTGTAAATAAAAGATTTATAGTTTCCGGTAGATGTTTAGGAAATGTTCTAAGAAATGAAAAAGTAAATTAATAAAATAAGATTGGGCAATCTGGTTAAAGTATAGAGTCGTATATACGTCTGTCTGTTTGAATAAAGGCGACGATTTCGGGAACTACAAGAGCTTCAGTATCCAAAATTCAGAATTTACATACATAGATATAATCTAGATATCACATACGCGGATCGAGTTTATTTCAAATGTTGAATCACACGCCCCCTTATCGTATCAATATATCAACTTGCATTTGCATCGGGTTCGTTGCATGGTCCCACTGTGCAGCTTTGGGGCAGCTGTGGCAGCCGCACACAATTAACTTTGGCAACAAACGAGTACTACAACAAAAGCAAAAACAATAACAGCAACAGGTGGAGCGGCATGGGGCGGGGGGGCGTGTGCGCTGCCAGCGTCGACTGCGCCTGCGCGCACGTAAACAAATTCTCGGCTTCGCATTGTTTTTGCTGCGCTGCCGCGGCGCAGTCGCAGCTCGGTTTATGACTGCGACTGCGACTGCGACTGCGTTGGCTGCTGGCATTTCTTGTTGTTATTTTAAGTAATTTTGTTGGCGTCGTCGCTGCGGCTGCCGTTGCCTGAAAGCAAAAATTAAAAAATAAAAGAAACAGCAACAGCAACAATAACAACAACAGCGGCAGCAGCAGCAACGGTGGCAGCGACGGCGGCAGCGACGGCGGCAGCGACAGCGGCATGTAGAAAAATAAAAAACAGAAACAACAACAAACGCCTGGCAAAACACGCCAACCCAGTGCGACTTTGTTGCTGCGGTTTTGAGTTTTCAGTTGCCAGCGCGATTTTGAATGAGCTGAACGCGCGCGTTGTCTTGAGGCGCCCGAAATAAACAATAAATAATAAAATCGTAAAAAACGGCGTCAGCTGAAACTGAAATCGAAAACGATTGGCAGCGCCCGAGCGACGTTCGAATATCGTTATCGATATTCAAATTGCCAAGCATCGATAAACGACGCCTGCGTGCGTGCGTGCGTGTGAGCGCATGCGTGTTGCATCTGCGTCTGCGTGCGCGTGAGAATCTGCGCTTTTGTGTGTGTGTGTGCGTGTGTGTATGTGTGTGTGCGTGAGCTGCGCATTTTTGTTGGAATTTTTTGTTAGAGTTTTTTGTTTCGTGCCGCCAAATGAAATTTGTGTGCAATAAGCGGCGAATGCAGGCCAACAACAACAACAACAACTAAAACAACAACAACAACTAAAACAACAACAAAAGCATCTTTAATATTATAGTATATAAAGGTAAGCCAGAGCCGCATCAAATATTTATTTATTTATTCATTTGTTTTTGTTTTTTGTGGCGCACATTGGGCACATCCCAGCAACTGGTCAACTGGTCAATTGGCCAGGTTCAAGTGTAACCAGTTACCAGTTTAGCAGAGTTACCAGTTTCAGTTTCCAGCATCCAGACTCAGCCTCAGCCTCAGCCTCAGCTTACTTAAAGCCACAAAAATTTCCAAAATAAATGATCACACCAGCGAACAAAACCCAAAACCCAAAACCCAAAAACAAAGACCAAACATAATAAAAATAACAAATGCCGCCGGCCAAGTTCCACAAAATGTATGTAAATCTTGTTCTTAACATTTTTATGCATGTTTATTCTTTGGAAAATACTCTACCCAGCAACGAGCTGCCATCCTTTTCAAAGCGATCACAAAAAAAGGCGTTATCAAAACATAAATACCACCATTTGTATATTAAACTATTTCAATAAAACAAATACTACTATCAATGCCACTTAAACTTGTTCGAGTTCGATGACAGCGGTAAAGAATAGATTTGAATTTAAAATTAAAAAAAAACAACAGCAAATTGTCTGTTGCATATCTTCGCTGTCTCTTATTCGATCGTAATGGAATTCAGTTCATCAATAGATAATCCCATAGGTTACGTAGTCTGCAGCTCTAAAATTGTAGCTGCTGTGTTTTTTTTTTTTTGCGATTAGCAGAGGAAGAAAGGCAGGTATACAAAATCCAAAAAAAACTCTATCTGCGCGAAGCGTAGGATAACTTGAATACCAAAAATAATGCCTCTAGCTCAAATAGTTTGCGAGATACAGGTGTGCAAACAGATGGACATACTGTTGTTATAACGACGTAGCCAGTCGTCCTGGACCAGGAATTTGGGAATGGGATATCGATGATATTTCTGGAATTTGTATGATTACAATGAGATAGCTTTATTCCTGAACTCAACTCAGCAATATATGTATAGCAATATCTTAATAAAACATAATAAAACTATCGCGGAATACCGGGTTGTTATACCAATAATAATCCTGGTCCCAGAAGAATACATATAGTACTACTATATAGTTACATACATTTCCCATTTGCACTAACTTAATAGAAATTTAATACATTTTTTAAACTGCTATTATTTTATTTGCATTTCTTAGGAGAGGTTTCTTTTCTAAGAGTATATGTCACTGATAAATTTATTATTATGATTAAATTATAAAATGAAAATAGTACATGAATTTAAAAATATACAGTGTATATCTTTGGTAGGGCATTAAACAGTCGCATATTTTGTGTGAATCGAGTAAATTGTTATTGTTAACTGATTCGCCCCTTGCCATTCTTTATTTATTTATATTTATATTTATTTATTTTTTACTCTGCTGTTCTGACTGCTTTTTATGCGGTTTTTTGTGTTTGTCATTCTGCTGACGATGATTCTTATTTCTCAGTTACTTTTTGGCTTTTTGTTTTTAGCTGCTTTTAACATTTATTATACAGTCTGCTTGCGCCGTCTGTAGCGTCTTCAGCCTTTGGCTTAAATGTCAAGCTCATGCTGGGAGCCAGGCAGAAAGCCAGTTAGCCAGTTGGCCAGTTAGTCTGTTTGTCTGTTTGTCTGTTAGTCTGTTTGTCTGTTGGCCAAGTCTGCGCCTCTTGTAGGTGTAGCAGCCACATGCTCAAATCCCTAACTCTCCATACCCTGTACCCATAAAATCGGTAGAAGCAGGCCTAATTATTTTGTGCAAATGTATGAATCAGGCGAAAGAAGGCGTGTCAGATCCCACAAAGTATATATATTCCTGATGAGATCTCGAAAACTATATGTGCTAGAGCAGTTTTCTGTTCCAAGGGGTGGCGTAGGGAATAAGTGTCGCAACCTTATTCACCTCAAAAAAAAATAAGGTGCGAGTTCAAATATACGAGAAAAAACACTCATTATTAATTTACCATTAACTCTATAATGTAGGAAATCCCTATGTAACACTATGGTATAGATTGCTACAGATAGTAACAGTAAAACCATAAAAAAAGTCATTTTCTGAAAGTAGATAGAAGTATACTTCACCCTGATAAAGTTTATTTGAAATAAAAACCTAATCAAAACTGTAATACTGAATATAAAAGATGGTTATCCAGACTATAGAGCATTCTATTATTGAATTTATCGATCCTGAAAAGCGCATTGAAATAGGTTTATAGACACAGAAGTTATTAATGAAACAACATTGACTGCATTAGAAAAATATAATTAAATAGACTAACCAAGTTTTTACTCATTTATTAGGTACAGGGTATAAAAAGAGTAATAAGAAGAAATGCTTAACCACTTTGCTTTATGTTGAAAGTTAGGGTGCAGGGTATTTTACTGTCGGTAGCATCCGACTGTAGCCATCTGGAAATTTGTACGCCGTATTCATTCTGTTTGCTTTTGTTGCAGGCATTCCTCGTAATCTGCATGCGGCCAACTAACTGTAAAACGCGCTGCACAACGGTCAGCGCCAACTAACAAGTGGAAATAGCACAACAGCAACTTGCAACAGCAGCAGCAACAGTAGCGGCAGCAGCAGCGGCAGCAACCTGTAACGACAACAACAATTGCATAAAATTGAAATTAGATATTGGCGGCGCATCAAATTACCAAATGCTGTGAATGCAGCAGCCAGAACTATGGCAACGTCAGCAGCAGCAGCAGCAGCAGCAGCAGCAGTAGCAACAGCAACAACAACCATCGGCAGCATGCAACAACAACAACAACAACAGCAACAACATCGCAGACCTCTGGGCGGTATTTCAATAATAATTGCAGCTGAGCAAGCAGCGCAGCCATCAACAACAAGCGACAACAACAACTTTGCCAGCAACGAAATGTCGCTCAAGTCACAGAGTCACATGTTGCTGGCATTTGGCGACAACAACAGCAGCAACAGCAGCAACAAAAGCAGCAGCAGCAGCAGCAGCAACGACAGCAATTTGCAGACGCTGCACATTGACCATGCAACTGAAGCTGATTTGGAAACTAGTTACAACACAACAGCAACATGCACAACAACAACAACAGAAACAGCAGCAACAACAGCAACAACAATTGCTGAGCCAACGACAAAATTGTATCCGCAGCTGTTGCTGCGCATTGGCCAGGCCGAGACTGAGACTGAGGCCGAGGTTGTCGAGGTTGCAGCTGAAGAAATGGCGCCGGCAACTATTATCAGCTGCAATGTTGCCGATGACGTTAGAAACGTGTTGCCAGCTGAAGTTGCTGCTGGTGAAATTGATGAGAGCAGCAGTGGCAGCAGCGGCAACATCGATGCTAGTCAGTTGAGGTTAGTCGATTGGACAACAACGAGTGCAGTGACCGAGCTGCAACAGCAGCAGCAACATCAACAGCAGCAGCAGCAGCAACAGCAGCAGCAACATACAGTCAAGATACAAATAGCTAACGAAAAGAATTCGAATTCGAATTCAAATCAAACTCAGCGTAGGCTGGGCAAACAAATAAGTGTTGTCAAGCTGAACGACAGTTACAGTGACAGCAACATGATATTGCAGCTGAAGCAGCAGCAGCAACAGGACTTGCAGCAACAGCAACCGTATCAACTGTGCTATTTGGTATCCAGCGGGCAATATTCACCCTGCGAGACTCTCGATAGCGGCACCGGCAGCGATCTGGAGAGCATCAAGTCCCCCGACAGCAGCAGCAGCAACAGCAGCAACAGCAACAGCAGCAGCAACATCTGCATCGGCAGCAATGTGCCCAAGCTGGAGCTGCATCTGCAGACAACGCGCATACGCGTGAGCAACGCAGGGGCAGGGCCAGGGGCAGGGGCAGTGGCAGGGGCAGCTGGAGCGGTAAAGCATTCCCGCGCCTACAGCCTGACGGACGAGAGCGAGGAGTGTGACGAGAGCAGCTCCTCGCTCAGCTGCGACTCGCTGCACTCCAACGAGCCGGCCACGCCCCCACACCAGCTGCTGCCCAGCTCCCTGCTGCGCGACATTCGCCAGCAACATGCCACACCAACAACAGCAACAGCAACAACAACAGCAACAGCAACAGCAAAAGATATTGCCACCAAGATCGATGGCAGACCGCTGCGGTACGAGGCAGATCAATATTACAATTTCCACGTGAACGAGCACGCAAACCATCGCAGCTTCGATCGCATCGACAGCTCCGCCTCGCTCACGCCGGACTCCGAACCGGAGCAGCCTGATCTCCAGCAGCAACAGCTGCCGGACGATGCATTTGTGGGCTACAAGGATGTCCGGCAGAGCGCCCAGTCCTCCACCATACGCTCCTCCAAGGGCACGGTGCGGGGCGTCAAGAATCGGGTGCGCAACGGAGTGGCGACCTTCTTGCAACTGCAGCAGCCCAACGCCAAGGTGAGCTTCTACTTCTACTTCTACTTCGTTTATTTATCCCATTTCGGGAAACTGCACTTCAAATAGAAACTAAGCTTCAAATTGAACAAGTTCCCAACAATTCTACAAAAATTAATACAATTTCTATCAATACCATGAGTGAACTAAAATAAATAAATATGTAATTGTGCGATTTATAATAAACTATACCAAATAATTAACAAGAAAATAGAATTTACAAAATTCTCAGTAATTTTACAAAAATTAATAACAATTTCTAGCCTGTGAATAAGAATAATAAAATAATTTATAATAAACAAATAACATAAGCTTCAAGCAAAACTTAAAATATTTCAGATAAATTCGACAAATATCTAACCGAAGAAAATATAAAATAAATAAATGATGCATGAAATTAAAATTAATTTAATTGAAAGCTTCTAAATAAGTGAATTTAAAAATATTTACATAATTCTAAATTGAATTAAAATTTAATAAGTAATTTAATAAACAGAATTTACGTTTATAAAAACCAATAATAATAATAATTTATAATACAAAATAATTAAATATGTGAAATATAAAAAAAATATAATTTATTAACTAATTTACATAATTATGTGACATTAATTATTGGCAATTATTTTGTATAGATGATTTGTGATATTCTGTGAAAATTATGAATGTGCTTTTTAAAAGAATTAGTTATGCCAAATTTACATAGAAATAAACGGATTATTTGCTGTATTTTTTTTGAATTAAAGTGTCTGCTTAAATATCGATGAGAATATCAACATTTTATTGCGGTATTGAGTGCTTTTTTGTAATGCTATAAAGTATGGATCTTTTTTTTCGTAAAACTCATATTTCCTATAAAAGTCAGCACTTTTTAAAAATGATTGTTTTCTTGCCTTAAGTTTTGAATGATTTGGGAATTTTGAAGTTCTGTGTGTTTATTCAACTCGTTTACGTTTTTTGTATGTAATTACATTTGCACAGTGCACTCAGAATGTTCAATGAGTGCACTCACATGTCTGCTTTTTTATTCACACTTGTTTTCTATTTGATATTCATGCGATTCATTGAGAAAGTTGCCTTGGCTTCAAGTTGCGTGGGCGTCTGCTTGACTAGGCTTGGGTCGCTGACTTCCAAACACAGACACACACACACATACACACACACATACACATACACACACACACACACACACACACACAAACACAGACAAACGCACACATACATGTATGCATTATGCAATGGTGTGGTGTGAGTGTGTGTTTGGTCTGACTGAAATCTTCTGTTTTTGAGCTTGAGTCATAGACCATGTGAAAGTGTCCACGCCGCATACCCTGCAATTATTGAACATGCCTGAGAATGGGTAGCTTTGCGAACCTCGATGCTTTCGATATTATTGTTCATATAATTTCATATTTTCAAAATATATTTGAAATTGAACAAGCTCTACAAATTAAAAGAAAAGAAAGAATAAAATTCAAAAACTCAGACTAAAAACCGATATGAATACTAATCTTAGAGTGGGATTTACGGATTTAAATTCAATCTTATACGAGAAGATCAAACTTTGGTCATAACGCAACAAAAAATGTTGTTTCTTCTTATACGAATTTATCAATAAATATAGAAAGAACAACAAAAACTTAGAAATTAAGCAAAACAATAGAAATAAATATGAAATTCTTGCCACAGAATTTTAAAACTAAATATAATTTTATTACTTGAGATCATTTTGAGATCCAGTCGTATTTGTGGAGAAGCTTGGTTAACTTTCAAAAATATTTATTCTGCAAGACAAATATATTATTTATTATTATTATGTATTTTTAATTCATGAAATATATATTTAATTTTAATTTCCAGTGTTTCTTGATTGGATTCTTTGCTCGATTCTATTTTAGTACTTTTATGGAATCCGATCAATTTGTTTAAATTTTACTGGTGTTAGCACGCCCGACTGCAGTCTGCTCACTGCTTTATAGTTATTAATGAAACGTTTTTGTTGTTGATTTTTTTCCTTTGTGATTCACAACAACAAGCGCTAATAAATCATTCGATGAGCTTACCGCAATTTCGGTGTGTGTAAAAAGAAAATTAACACCTGCTGCCATGTTTCTTAACAGAATTATGTTGTTGTTGTCTTAATTTACCGTTAAGTGGCTTAATATATTTACAGTGTACGCAAAAGAAAGCCTCCCATGCTGCCATACTGCCATATGTATATGGATATCAGAATTTCCATACAAAGCCGCAGCCAAAGCCAAAGCCAAAAGGGGGGCAATAAGAGCCAAAAGCAGGCGTGAACTGCAAGAGATAGAGTGAGGGGGGGGGGGGGGGCTAGTGGTCGTGGCGAGGGGTGGGGAGGTGCAGATATTTGTTAGTTGGGAAAGTTGCTTAATTCTGTATTTTTTCTAGCTTTTAGTTTTGTGTTTCGGAACGGAAGTAAGTAGTCAACAGATAGACAAAGATGGTTCGAGCTGCTGATAAAACGGTATAGATACGACCCGATAAATGTGAGCTTAAATGGCCCAGGCCCTGACTAATTGCAGTCGTAGCTACTTTTGATTTCTATTTGGCTTTCTTTGAGCTTGTCTTGAAGTTTTTCTATATTTTGTTTTCTGTTTTTGAAAGTTCTTAATAGGTCAAAACAGTTGTTGGCCCTGGCACGCGCACTGAACGACTGATCGACTGATTGACTGATTGACTGATTGACCGATTGACTGGCCCATTTCCAAAGCCGATTGAGCAACAGTCAACAAAAGGCAGCTCCAATTGCAGTGTTATTGAAGCTGCATTATTCACGCACTGGACAAAACAGAGGCAAATAACGTCAAGTCATCATCAAAATAGCTACAAAGATACAAATGTATCTATAACGATGATTCGCCTGTTTTCATGCATAACTATGCACATTTATGTATGTATGTATGTATATGTATATGCCGCTTTTGCGAAATCAATTAGTGGCATATACGAGTACGCACAGTGGTACGCATATGATTTGTTTGCCTTGAAACGCAAAGTGACAATTTATAAATAACTTGAGCACTTGAATTACATTATCACGGCTAGGTTCATAGCTAAATCCAAGTTCATGACAAATCTGTTAGCTGGGCGCATAGCTGTAAGCTGTCAGGTGGGCGTGGCGCTGAGTCATTATGTGAACTTTCATTTTTATAGATTTTTGATTTGGTCTGGGTCTGGGGCTTTTTGGCCAGATTTCGTCGATGGAGAAGTTTTGCTAAATTTGGCTAAACACAAGCCGAATCAAAAAATCAAAAAATATAAAAATAGAAACACGAATTAGCTAAATTATATTTTAATGGGCGCTCGACTCGTTTCTTATTTTTGTTGTATTATCAAATCTTTTTTTTTTGCAGTTGACTTTGCTAAATACTTGTCTATCAACAAATAAAAAAAAATAACAAGATACAAGCAACAACAAAATGTGTTTAGGTATTAATGTCGTTGTTGTTGTTGCAGATGCGCATAATTAGCGCGTTAGTCGCTCTTTATTATTATAATTTGATATTTGTTAGCTTTTGGGTTTCGATTTTCGCCTCTTGCCTTTGCTTGTGCGATTGAAAATTATGCAATCGTTGGATCGATTGTTTCACCAGCACCGATTGTCTACGGTTATCTTATTTATTTATTTGTTATTTCTTTTAATAATAATTATAATCTCAAGGTTAACAACGCCAATTTATGTGCAGGTGCCATTAATATTTCATGATTGTCTCTCTGTCCCCGAAGAGCCCATCGATTTCGAATCTTTCGTTGGGGAAAAAGCATAAATTCGGCTTAAAAGATTTGCGCCATAACCGGAAATAGCAAACAGCTTCTAATAATCAAAAATTGCCTTACAAAAAACAAAAAATAATATAAAAGAAACTTTAAGTAAACGGCCAAAAACAAGTTGACAAATATTAAAGCAATTGTATAAAGGCACTTCCAGGGTATTGTTTAGCAGAGCTGACAACTATAACATCAATTATAATTACTAATTTAATTTTGTTTAATTGTGATTTATCACCTCATTTAAATTTGTTTTACTTAATATATCGCAATAACAATATCAAAATAAATTGATTTATGTCATATCTTTATAAAGTCTACAGTTTAGGCTCAATAAATGACGTATTCTATGCAAGGTGATCATTTTAAGCTTGATCCAAAATGATAGCAGTTATATTACTTATATACTTATATCTAATTTACGGTTAAGAAAAATGGAAAACTTTCCCAAATTGTTAGCTGTGCCATTAGTGGCAAAATTAAGGCAACTTTAAAGCGGCACAAATCTTGCAACTTGCACCAAATATTGTAAATACAGCTTCAGCGAAAACTTTATTTGATGAAAAACTCTTAGGCGTAATCTCTGCTCTGCTTTGATTTATTTAACTCTCTCATTGATTGATTGATTGATTGATTGATTGATTGTCAGAGCTAAGTGAAGTCATCAGATTTATCATATGCATTAGGCGTAAGGAAACGAGTGAAAAATGTTGTTTGAAATTGTCGCTAAAATGTGCGCTAAAAGCTAAAAATTAGTTGAGTTGTTAATGATGGCATGCAGGAAAAATTTTGGCATTTCTGAAATGGAATAAGTTGAAATACACCAAAACTAAAAGGTGGCAAAGACAATGCATTTTGTGGAGTGGGTGCAGGAAGGGCGGGGCATGCCATGTGTGTGCACAGCAAACTTGAAAAACTTTTTTTTTTTTTTGGGAATTCGAACGAAAGTAAAAACGAAAATGAGATTTACGTGACCAGGCGCAGATTTCTGTAGCTGAGAGTTTTTTGTTTCAGTTTTTTTTTGAATTATATTTATTTTTTTGTGTTTTGCGTTTTTGGAGGCGCCTCTGCATTGTTTCACATACAAATTTGTTGGCAAACAATTAAACAACAGCAACGAGTAAGAGCCACAAGTTGTGGCATGGGGCGTATGCTGCATTTTTAATTTCGATTTGCATTCAGGGCCAAAGAAGCGGACCAAGCGCTACCACAGCCATGAAAGAAAGCAGCAAATGGGCTTATTAAAATATCCAATTATTGCCAAATTGAAGCTCGCTTTTGCCCAGCGAAACGAAAGTGAAATGTTTCACCTCATACACTATGCATGCCTCCAATGTCTCTCCCGCTCCCTCTTCCTCTTCCTCCGTGTCTCTCTCCTGCTCTCCACATATGTAGGTATGTGTGAACGCCAAGCAACCCAATGAACCGAAGTCACACCTGTAATTTCAAACCGACAACTCGAAATTCCCAGCCACAAACACGATTGCCACCTGAACATAACAAATGCACCAAACTCGATTCAAGAAAGAACCAATTTAATCAGCGAGCGAGCAATATTGTTTCTTTAATATCTTCGGTGTTTATTGAAGAATTTTGATGCGCTTTTCAGAACAAATGAATATAATGCTAAAGATCAATAGTTTAAAACGTTCTATAGAATAACAACGTTTTATGCTCAATACTACGCTAGCTATTCGGTTTTTATCGATTAGGGCGTAAAAGGGGCATGGCAATTAAACTTGATCTGCCTATGGTGTACATTCATGTACATTCTAAATTTGGTTGAGAACTTAATAAGTTGCGTTAATAAATGACAAATGGTTAATCTATGATACTAATTATACTAATTAGATTGGGTGAGATTATTCAAATTAGAACTTTTAATAGTTGCGATGGTAGATTCCGAAACAAAAACTCGATAGACACGATTAAAGTCAGTGCAAAGTATTTGAAATATGCAAATATAAAAATTTCAATTAAGTTAGTAATGTAATTTTGAATTCGATTTAAATGAATGAAAAGATGAGATGCTGCAACAGTTAATTTCAGACAACGATAGCTTAACTTTTTACAGTGTATTGGAAAAGGGGCGCAGCTTTGTTCCCACGCGACGGCAATCGATTGGCGGCAATCGACGCACTCTCTTACATAATGTCCCAGGGCCTGTGACGTATTAATTGAGATCTGCGATCGGAGAGATGCGTGATGGGAGGTGGGTAGTGTGGAGAGGGGAGTGGGGAGAGGGGAGTGGGGAGAGTTGTGGGAATGCTGCTGTTGAGCATTAAAATCAACTCCTTGTGCTCGCATAATCGAATGCTTCCTCGCTCGGCACTGACCTGATGCTGCTGCTGTTTCTCAATTGGCAATCCTCCTGCTCCAATCGACGCTTGTCGATCGCAAGTGACCTGCTTTCTCTTTTATATAGTATATATACACATGTGTATATTTGTATATACATATTTTTGGTATTTTTGTTTTGCCCACAAGCTCTACTACCTGTTGCCGCTAAATAACACACCAAATATATTGTTAACATTGCCTCCAACTCCGACTCCGACTTCAACTCCAACTCCAACTCTGACTCTGACTCTGACTCTGACTTTGGCCTGTCGACAGTTCTGCAATAGAGCACGTGTTAATTGTCGAATTGCGCTGGATGCTGGGAAGGCCGCCATTGCACTATGGTCAAAACTCCGAGATCTTGGCATAGAGTCAATTTTATTAGACCCTCTTTCAAAACAAGCAGTCGAAAAGGGTCTATTCATCATCGATCATCACGACGAGCTGCTCGAGTTTGTTTTATTCTTGAGCTTTGCAGAATATATCAATATAATTATAATTTTAGAATAATACCCTGTACAGGTCTGTTTTTAGCTTCGGGTGTAGCTGACGTTGTTGAAGGCAAGTCGTAATTAGTTTGAAAAATATTCAAAATTCTTTTGTAATATTTACAATATATGCGACACATTTAAAGGCTGAAATTTTGGAGTTTTTGACCATAGTTCATTGGAGCGCAGTTCAAATGCCCCAAAAATGTTAGCAGACATTGTGAAGGGGGAGGGGAGGGAGTATGGGGTATGGGTGTGGGGGCTGCCCACAGGTACAAAACAAGTTTCAACTGATTTTCTGTAGCCCCTGGCATCTTTTATCACTTTACATGGCTTTGAACTTTTGTGTTAGAGGCAGAGAGAGGGAGGGAGATAAAGAGCGAGAGAAAGAGAGAGAGAGAGAGAGAGACAAATCATTTTACACCAGTTCGAGACACTTGCAACACAACATCACGTAAGACAAATGACGCTTAATGGCAATTATTAACGTACCAGTTTCATATACCCTGTAAATGTGAAAAATCATATTTTGTAGTTGCTATTTAGACACTGTACTTTAAACAACTACAAAAGGTACTTTTAAGCTGGGGCAAATGGGAAATGTGTATGAACTCGGTCTGTCCTAGAACACCCAGAACTGGCAAACTATACGAGCAGAATTTATTTTTCTTTTGGTAAACAGCAAGCTGATTAAGTTTGTTTTCAATTTTGGATAGGGGAACTCTTTAACATTCCTGAGCTAACCATAAAAAACGACATTTCTAATTTAAAAGCTACAGAAGATATATATTTATTTATATTTATTTGTTTATACCCTATGAATATGTAAAGCGATATGGAATGTGGCGATGATTCTAATAATTAGTATGCAACAGTTAGCTAGCTGCAGTTTATTTGTTTTGCTGGATACTTGAGTCAAGTGCTCCCGACTGGCGGCGTCCGCACACGTGCTAAATGAGAGGTTAAGTACGCCATTACGAGCGAGCTCTCGAGTAAGGCTGTTGCTGTATTTGGGCGCTTATGCAAGTCATTGATCTGTGCATAACTCCAAGCTCCATACTTAGGGTTTGCCCACACAAGAGCCCAAACCTAAATCAGTCGAACCAGCAGTTAACTAATCGATTAATCGATAACCACGCTCGGCGGCTACTTGATTAAGTCATGGCACATGCCAACCAACCAGTTGCCATCGAGCAATCGAGCAATTTATTTGCTCGCGTTTAAAAAACACAAGTGTGGTAATAATTATAATTTATGTTGTCATTTGTTGCTTGTATTACTTGCGCTTTGACAGCTTTTTCGCATTTGGAGTTCAACGATATCTATCGATAGACCTGGCCTGGCCTGGCCTGCTTAATTTGGCTGTCAACCTGAACCAGTGCAAAATGGAAATGGGGAAATTATCGTTGTTGTTGTTTTTGGGTTTGCTTTCAGTTCCATTTTCACTTGGTGCCAATTTGAAATTCCATTTGCTTGTAAATACTTGTATCTTGCAGATAAATTCAATGTCCATTCGCGTTAATTGGTTTGCGTCATTATTCGATTGGCTGTTGATTCAAAACTATTTCCGATTTTAGTATGCTACAGTTTAGTTTTAGCTTCGTCTTCATAACTTGTAGTTGTCAAGTTTGAAGGGATCAAATAACTCGATTGAACCCATTAACTTCATAAATATGCCCATCTGAACAGCATCTGTAATTGTTTCAAAATAATTGCATATTGCTCTAGCCAAATCGAATGTATTCTATTTGTTTTATTTTTATAAATCTTTTAACTCTTTAAAGTTTGCAATGTTAGTGATCATAGCTAACATTGGAACTTCGTTTTCATTTGGAGCAAAAAGCTAATTATGATAATTTTTTTGTTCTGTGGAAAACATGACTCCTTGGGGTATGCAACAAAAAGTATATTTTTAGTTGTATACTCCAAAATTGCTACACACAAAGAAATATGTATAGCTTACGTACTTGAATCAAGAATTTCCGATGTCACTGTCATTGAGCCATAAATATTCTCAGTCCAAGAACGAAATTTGTTCTAAAAGATTTTAGTACTAAACAGTTTAGATTCAGTAGTAAATGATGATTATTATTATTTTTTTTGCACAGAACAAGATACTTTTAAGAGCTATATGTATTTTGTAGAACGAATCATTCTACTTTTTGTTTGAGTATAGGTAATAATAAACCCAATGATGTTTTTTATAATATACAAAGAATTATTATTCCATTTCTGATGAATTTGTATTTAAAATGCTGACATTAACCCAAAATATGTTTAAAAAAGAAAGAGAAGCACAAGTAATTACTCTTAGATGAGTTATCCAAAAACGTTTAGACAATTACTTACAATGGATTTTTTTGTGAATCCTTGGGCAAGAAATAGTTAAAAAAAAAAAAGAAAAGACTGAACAGGTGTTATTCACAGGGCTTCCCAATAATGTAGCTAATATAGTTCACGCTAAATCGATTTATTTATATCATACTGTGATTAATTTCTGTAAGATGCTGAAGGTATAACTTGTCAAGTTGTCAAAAAGGTTGTAGAAAACCAGTTAGGTAATAAAATATAAAATTGTTAATAAACGAATAAAATACAGCTTAGAATATGTCTATGTGAATACGAATCAAATTTCAAGTCTAACGTTTCAGCTCAACGTTAGCCAATTGAAATTAAGATACCAGATACCAGATACCTGACGAGTAACAACAATAATTTGTGGCAGTGACATGAATAGATCTCTCCGAGGCGCTGTATTCAGTGCATGTTGTGAGTGTTTGGATTTTGCACTCAATTCTCATAGCTTCGTTAATGGCAGGCATGGAGTCTTGAGTCTTTGGCTTTGGCTTGAGTTGACTTGGTTTCTTTACAAATATTTTGCTTGTTCGAATTGCTGTCGCAATTAGCAGACAATTATGTCTAGCTCTGCGGCTAAAGCCAGAGCTGTATCTCAATTTGCAGCTGTATCTCGATGTGTTTGCTCAAGGTCGCAAAAGGCAACAAAAAAAAAAACAAAGAAAAAAAAAAGAGATCGTGTGCTGTAATAAAATTGCAGTTAAATAATTATTTATTTATTACTTATTTTAATTGGAGCCATGGTGTCTAACGAATCTTTTATCTCCTATCCCATCCTATCTTCTGGCAGAGCTACAAGGAGAAGGACGTGGGCAAGGTCGTGCTGTATACGACCAGCATGGGCATCATACGCGAAACCTACGGCAAGTGTGCGAATGTCAAGCAGATTCTGCGTACACTGCTCATCAAGTTTGAGGAACGTGACGTCTTCATGAGCTTGGAGTACCAGCAGGAGATGAGGGAACGCATGCAGCACGAGACGATACGTGTGCCCCAGCTATTCGTCGAGGGTCAGCTTATAGGCGTAAGTACCTCGGCTCACAGATACCCTTTATTTTTCTTTTTTCGATTGCACCTCGTAATGCTGACCATTACAATTTTGAAGGTAGACCTAAATCAATGTTTGGATGTGGTTGAACGAAATGCTTATTCAACATATGCTCAAAAAATGTAAGACCAAGCAATACAAAACAAATATTTAGGCCCTGAACTTTAAAAAAGTATTAAAAGAGTCTATGAAACTAGTGCAAATGAGAAATGTGGTCGGTAACGTCCTACTGTAGCCTCTCTGTCGACAAATATCCATCTTAACTGGTTATTTTTATAAATATTAATTATACCAAAAGTACGCTACAATTTTATATTACTTCGGTTTTATTAATTTGTTTTATAATCTGCATTATAATCGTAATAACCTAAAGCACAGCGAAATAAATTATTTCAACAAATTATATTAAAACCTTGATGTAGGATAAAGGATAATTAAAGCGAAGAATTATATTTTTCTATTCGGCAAATCAGTTGTATTGAATTACGTAGAGTTTCGCTGGCTTACTGGGAAACACAAAATGATAGCATACTTTTAGTCATAATTGAAATAGATTTGCAAAAAATAAATTTTTTAATAAAATGATAGCATACTTTTTAGCACGAAGCTGCGTCTTAAGGTTTGACACAGATTCTGAAGTATCTCGAAGCGCTGAGTTCAAATAATAGCATAAAAAATTATCCAATTGTCTTGTTCTCCAGATATCGCGAGATATATATCTCTTTTCCAGTTTTCGCAATGGTATGATAAACATAAACTGCCATAAAGTCTGAACAATCAAACCTATTAAAGACATCAATGGTTGAAATGAAAAATAAAATCGCATAGTACATTTTATTAATTTATTAATACTTTTATTTTGCTTGCAGGATGCCGACACCGTGGAGCGACTCAATGAAAGCGGAGAACTGCGTCAGCTGCTGCGACCCTACAAGGTAAGAAATGAAGTTAAATGATTTGCATATTGTATTATTAAAAACACTTGATTGTTGTTTTTGCAGTCCATTGCCACGGCGTATACCTGCCAGACATGCGGAGGCTATCGCCTGCTGCCCTGTCCCTCGTGCAGCGGCTCCAAGAAGTCGGTGCATCGCAATCACTTCACCGCCGAATTTGTGGCTCTCAAGTGCATGAACTGCGACGAGGTTGGCCTGGTCAAGTGTCCCAACTGCTAATTCCCTACAGAGGAGCAGCAGCTCTCCACTCTCCACAGTCCACTCTCCACTGTCCACTGTCCACTAGCAACCAAGCGATCGGCAACCGAAGCTGTCTAAATTTAATTTATTCACTCGCGTACCATTCCACTTTGTATCTAGTAACATTACGAAAATAACCAAGATGTGTGTATGTTTTTTTTTTTTTTTGTAACTTGTATTATTATAACCAAAATTTTTTATGTAAAATTATTGTATTTTGTATATGTACTTGTACTACGATGCACCCATGTAGTCGTTTGTTTATAACAGTTGTGATATTTGCTTCAATTTGCTGACGAGCTTCGCCTGTTGGGGAAGCTCAGTTGCAGCAATTGAGAGCGATGGAGCGGGGAAAGTGACGCGTAGAACTGCACAATAAATACATATATAAAAACATATGCAACCAGCGTGCGTCTTATTTTCGAAAATTCCACAAAATATGCATTCTAATTGAACGGTCGAAATTTCATTTGAGAAATAAACGCAATACATTTTTGCTGCATGCTTTTAGGCGGCACCAAATCAGTTGATTTATTTATTCACTGCATACTTTCACGCTGAACATTTCGGCCTGAGGGCCGCGGATCACCATAAAGATTAGAAGCATGAGACTTAGCCCAAGAATTCGCACACTGGGCTGAAAGCAAAAATATGATAATTGAAAAAACTAAATTAAATACAAAAATTTATTTTTTATAAGTATATTCCTCATAAAAAAATCCGTGAAATATAGAATTAGGAGATTGTTTAATGGAGATTTATTTAATGGCTGGAATTCATTTTTGAAAAAAATTGTAAGAGTAGTAAGAGGATAGAACACTTCGAAATAAAATTATGGTTTTTTAAAACATAATTTGTAAGAGATTTAAAGGCCGATAAAACTTGCGACTTTGTTTCTTTAGGACAAGGTTCAAAGTGCATTAATAAGACACAAAACCATTTAATCGATATATATTTGAAATATGTATTTTCAAGATCACCCAACACGAGCCATTATAAAAATTATCTAATTATACAATTAATACGTCATTAATTAATTATAATAATTAAGTGATGAAGCGACATTAAGTTGGGAGTTTAAGCAAATCTTTATTCGGCAATTGGCAGTTTATATTTGTAACACAGGGTTAACATTAATGTTTTAGTCGTTCCACCAGCCGGCACCGCCACGAGAGCCGCCAGCACCTGCACCACCACTGCCGTGGTTCACAGTGTAATCAAACTGGGCAGGTGGACCCCAGGCATTGCCGCCAGCTCCAGCTCCCTGCCAGCCACCGGCACCACCGCCGCCATAACCGCCACGACTGCCGCCATGGCCGCCAGCTCCGGCTCCCTGCCAGCCACCAGCACCACCGCCGCCATAACCGCCAGCTCCAGCTCCTTGCCAGCCGCCGGCACCACCGCCGCCATAGCCGCCAGCTCCGGATCCTTGCCAGCCACCAGAGCCGCGTCCACCACCGCCATAAGCACCGCCTTGCCAGCCGCCAGCACCACCGCCACCGCCACCTCCATAGGCGCCAGCACCACCGCCGGCACCACCAATATGCACCTTGGTATTGCCATGCGACTGCGAGACATGCGAGATGAGTCCAGCGCCATTTCTAAAGCCGCCAGCACCACCGTGTCCACTGCCGAAGCCGCCAAAGCCGCCACCACCGTGTCCGCCGTGTCCACCGCCAGGCAGATAACCACCGCCTCCGCCTCCACCGCCGCCGCCGTAACGTTGTCCGGCATTAACCAGCGCCAGGGTGGCCAACAAGCAGACGAATACCTGAGAAAATAAATATATGATTGGATTGGATTTGATTGAGATTGGCACCTCGTCCTGTTACCTTCATGTTGATAGCTTGAGCTGTGGTTTCAGTTTCTTTTTTGTGGTTTGTGGTTGTTCTCTGGACGAGCTCCAATTGTTTGTGATGCCACTTGGCTGGCACTCGGCACAATTTATAGCTGCAAATGGCATTAGATCATATTTGGCTAATGATCTGCAGAGGCACAGATCAAAGTCAACAAAGAGAAAAGGAAAAAACGAAAATGAAACAAAGCAGCAACAACAAAATACTCGTATTCATATTTGATAAACTATAAAACTAAAAGCGTTCGTAATTGGTTTTGTTTCAGCTGTTGGCTTTAGGTTTGCTCATCATCGGTCGATTCTGAGCGCTTCTTCCGAGTGTCTGTTGCCTTTAATTAAAAGCCAAAACATCCAAATTAACAACGTTCGAAACCAAATTAATTTGCCAGCAATTAAGGCTCATCATTCGCCTGCGGCTGCTGCTGCTGCTTGATTTAAAAGCAACATAAGGTGGACGCATTGCGTCCAGTTCTTATGCAGTGTTCCGGCATTGCGCATACGCCGCGTGGGCCGAGCACAAACAGCACCCTCTACTCTTTTTTTGCCTCTTTTTGTTTTTGTTTGAATACGTTTTGAAAGTGTTTTAAGTTATAAGCCATGATTATGCAATCAAACCATTGTGTAATAAACTCTTCAAAACAAAAGTACTTTAAGCCAAAAAAAAAAAATAAACAAACAAACACCAGTAAGGACGGGACAGATCAGTCCCTGCGGACGTAACCGACAGTAGGAGACCCTGTACTAAGTGTCCCACTGCCTCATATACAGAGGCAATTTTTGCTCAACAAACAACTTATCAAACTACAGTTAGGAGAGCCGAAATACTGAAAATTGTGTCTCTAGCTCTCATAATTTTGCTAAATCTACTTGTCTGCTGTAGGTGGGAAATATCGAAAAAAAAACTTGATCAGCGTTTAGCATAGGAGAACCTACATACCAAAAATAGTGTTCCTAGCTCACATAGCTTGAGAGACATAGGTGTTTATACAGACAGACTTAAGAATATATATATACTTTGGAGGATCTGCCACGCCTTCGTCTGGTTGCTTCATACATTTCCCATTTGCACCACATCAACAGACCCTTTTCTACATTTTCCAAGTACAGGGTCTGAAAACAAACAAAAAACAAACACGAAAAGCGTAAACCAAATGCCAGTGGCACATGCTAAACAGATCCCTTGCAACAGCCACTCGTGTGGCAGCTGCAGCCCAAGACCAGTCCATCCACTTGGGGCATTTGCAAGTTTGCATAACTCAAATGCTGCACAAAGAGAGAGGAGTGGAGCCTCGACTACTCCTTGTGCGGTGCTTGGGATGCAACTTGAACTCCAACTCCAATTACCTAAGAATGCAGCCGAATGCATCTTGTTTGCCTTGCATTTAATCATCAGCACGCTTCCAAGTGTTTCCGTACAATTCCACTTCCCGACATACTCTGACTCTGGGCTATAGCTGGGAAAATATATCAGGAATGTTGATATTATCTAAAAGATGCTTGATTTGGAAAATACCGACATATTTACCTTTCGGTAGAAGCATTTTCCATTTATTCTCTTTTTATTAGGCATGAATACATGAACACAACGCCCACCTAGGCGCTATTTTTTATTGATGTTGTGCATTGCATTACGAATCAGAAATAGCTAAGATATATTATTGAAACACAAGTTACAGGGTCTCCAGTTGATGGAACATGGAACACACAAAAGTGAATGGAACACAACGTGAAACATGCAATATAGGACATGGGTCAGTACAGGTTACAATTTTGTAAGCTTAATTCGATTGTTTTTATAATCGAAGGATTGAAGATCGATAAAAAAATAAATCAAATCTGCGACAATGCGATCGAAGTAAACAGAATTTTTATCTTTACCAGTAAATTGATTCATCAGTTTAAAGACTTTGTCAATTAAGAGCAGAAAGTTGCTACAAGCTCCACAACTATACGGACTAACAGTGCTTCCGAGTGATATCAATCAGATATATCATAGATAGTACATGGGCCGCACTTGTTTCGGTCTAATGGAACAACTGGAGATGACACTGCATCTGAGTCCACAATTTGAACTGATCGACGTAAACAAAGCCAAAAGTGGCCCGCTCTCAGTGCACAATGGGCAAAACGCCAATAATTTTGGCATATTTGCATTTATTAAGTTGTTACGCATTATAAAAATAACATTTATTTGTCAATTACAATACCTCAAATACTTCAAAAATATTTGTTAAAAATGTTTTTTTTTTATATTTTGTTATTTTATTATTTATGAACTTCGATAGATTAAAGTTTTACTTCAGCATAAAAGAAAGCGCGCGAAACTTTAAGACTATCTTAGTAATAATGCAGAGTTCAAAAGGGAAAAATTATACTCTTTTTCTATACATCTATCTATCAATTTTTATATATCTGTCGATTTGGTTAAAATTTACAACATAAATTAATATGATTTATATGCATTTCTAAATTTCCGTGTTGAAAACTATTAAAGTTATAGAGTTTTTAAACTATTTTTAGGTGGAGGGACGTGACAGCAAAAATTTGAAATCAATAAAACTATAAACTATTTCATTGTATGAAATACCGTGGTCCAAAAACTAATTCATTTTTACGAAATTCAATTTTAGTCTAGCGAAGATTCGTGCCAATTTGTAGAGTTCTGCCTTTATTTGTAAAATTAATAACAAAACTACCGACTTTCGCCCATAGTGCAGAGGTGTATTTTTCGAACTGAGGCGCGACTTTCTTCCGCGCTCGATGCAAGCGCTCTCTGTTGACTCTCTCCAAGCATTTCTCTCTCTCGGTCGCTGTGTCTCTCCCAAGCTCTCTCTCTCTCTCTCTCTCTGTGTGTGTGCGACTTGCTGCCGGCTTTGCTGCTCTGGCGCTCTCTTTGGGAGTTTTGGGAGCCGGCGCCAGCGAACAGATGAATTAACGGTGGCTGCCATTGTCGCAGTCTGTCTGTGGCAGCTTCATGGCTCTTGCTGCAGATTTGGCCAAATCATTCCGTTGGCAAGTTGTAACTGGGAAGCGTGTGGCGACGGAGCACACTGGTGTGCTATCGGCGTGTTATCGTGTTGTCGTTGTCGTAATCGTTGTCGTTGCAAGCGCGCGCATTACCTGCTTTGACTTATTGCCGTTCGAATTGTTGGCAAGCAGAAAAGCAAAAAGAAATTTCAATCATCATTACAAGCAACATAAACAAATCCTTGAACCCGCAACATTTCAAGTGCCCGTGCGTGTTTCCACTTTTCCTTTTTCTTCATTTTTTTTTCGTTTTTTTCGAGTTTGCATATTTGGCATATTTTGCAATTAAACAAAACAAAACAAAACAACACAACACAAAAAACAAAAACGAAATACCAAATAATAATTAAAATAATAAAATGTTTTGTGTATTGTGGGCCTGTGTTTGAAGTGTCTAAAAACAACATTAACTAATCGAAGCGTTTGATTAATCTTCAAACGATCTACGCAGTTGTATTTTGGCTAAAAGGTTTGTGCTAAAAATATAACTTTACGCATTATAATCATTAAGTTCAGATGCCTGCAACTAGCGGCTTGAAGTCAATCATATGCTTTAATTGGTCTTCAAAATTAAGTTTAATTGCGCCGTTTTGACCTATGATAAATAAAGGCATCAAAAAGGTACGCTAGATGGCGCCAGCTCGCTAGCTCTTTCATATATGACCTTACTGGCAGAACTTCGGTGCTTTTTGAGCAATAATTTTAGTTTAATTTTGAATGACAAGCCTTGATTCTTTTGCCTATTCAATTCCAATTGTATCTTATTTGAGTTTGGTCTAAATAAATGTATTTTATTTGGCTTAAAATGTAGCTAAATATATTATTATTGCACCACTTAATAATATAAAAATAATAAATTTGTCTTCCATAAACTGTAATATTGAAAAGTTCGTCCTTCACTCCATAGTTTAAAAAGACATTAATTGGGGCCAAATGTGAGCGATGATTTTTTATATACCGTCTACTGATTGTCTGATTATTGATTTTAAAAAATCGATATTTTGACCAACTTATAATGCTCGTTTATTATCAAGCCTTCCAATGTATGCGGGTTTTGCTAACTTTTAGTTCTGCCCATTTAAGCAGATCCCTCTGTCAATCAGTAAAAACGGTTTTACTTAGATATAAATATCTGTGGCAAAAAGTGTTCCATTTGACTCATTATCGTACAACATAAAAAATAGATAACAATGGATTTATATTGCTTTTAGCATATTCCCAGAAATATTATATAGCGAATATTATTTTATTATCATATTTTAAGCAGCGGCTGAAGTTAGAGTTTCATACCGATAGCTGAAGTTGGTTTCGTTGAAAATCCAAACGTCTAGCAAGTTATTCATGGTCTATTAATTGCCGGCCTGTGTGCATTTTCTATTTTTTTTTTTTTTTCATTGGCTTTTTTATATAAATTATATTTTTGGCTTCAGGTTTTTGGATCTAAAATAAGTAGCGTCATAAAATCACAGAGTAAAACGACGATAAAGAGAGTGGCAGCAACGCGCAACATGCAACATGCAGCAGCAGGAAATCAAAAGCAAAACTCAAGGAACAGGATATGGGCACATATGTAGTTCCTGATTGCCATGGAAAATGTGTGGGATTTCGATGAAATACTACATATAGAGCAGAGCAGTTTATGTAGTTGCCTGTTAATCGTTAATCGTTGTTTTGCACTTATTTATTTAGTTTTCTTCGCTCTTGTTGCGCATGCAGAACAAAAGACTTAGGCAACGAACTTGAACAGCGGCATGCACGTTGCGCTTGCGGTTTTTTGGGCAGGCACATTGCGTGGCTTTCTCCACACACTTGACAATTCTAAGTGCCATTGCTAATAAGCCAACAACAATAATAACAATAACAACAGCAGCAGCAACATTCATACACTCTAAGAAAAATAGTATGAATTCATCTATTTAAAGTTGATTTTATAATTCACGAATTGGTTTCAGAAATTTTTGCGTTTATTGTAATTCATTGCATTTTTCTACCGGATAATATATTATATTTTATTAACAAATTAAATTGAATTGTAATTCAAATTTTAAATTTATTTTTACTTAGTTGACTGGTCTTAAATAAATAAATAAATATAATAATGTTCCACCTTACTTTATGACGACAAATAAATTAAAAATACCATATTAAAGTGTAAATTGAAGTAAAAATATAATTCAATTTAAAAATTCAGATATCTGTAAATAAAAATTGATGAAAATACAATTTAATATGGGCTGCATTTGCAGGAAAAATACCCAATCAGATTGGGCAATTTTCATTTGATTTAAAGTTGTTTTTGTTTACCATACCATTTAAAAATCGAGCAAAGTTTTATTTTTATTAATTTTTTTTTTGAGTGTGCTGTTGCAGGGCTGCAGATGAGGCTGCCTGTTTGCTCATTTGGAAAACAGTTGCTGGCTGCGAAAACTAACTGAAATGTTATTAATTGCCACACACACATATACATATATATGTGAACACACACATACACAGAGACACACGCACAGTAGTTGACTTTCATTGTCTTTGGCGTTTGCGGTTTGCTGTCTTATTATGCCGCATGCTTTATGTCTATGGCTTGAATGCCTTCGTCTTTGGCTTTGTCTTCGTCTTCGTGTTTGGCCTGAGCTTTTGTCTCCCTGAGGTTTTACATACGCGTCAAGTTAATCACACTTTTAACTCCATTTCACATAATACTAATTTCATAATTTGCACCGCCGCCACCACCCAACGCATTTCCACAGCGAGACATTGAGTTGTCATTGCAGCCATTCGCGTTTTCTTTTCACTTTTTTTCCGCTGATAAGCCATAACTTCATGGCCTCAACTTTGCATTTAATTTGCCCAAAGTGCCACAGTTTATATAGTACATAAAATACGTATGTACGAGTATGTATCCCTATGTATATACTACTCTCTCGCATTCCGCTGAGAAAACACTTTGTGGGCGAGAACGTTGCCAACTTTTGCGGCCCCTTCCTGGGTGTACAAATTGTCCACGAGCAACAGCAACAACGACAGCAACAACGACAGCAACAGCAACAAAGCTAACGGATCATCATAATTGCAGAGCACCTATTCTAACTATCGTGTAACCATCGACACGACGCAGTTCAGTTTCAACTGCTCTTCACGTAGTTAAAGCATACCCATTGAATTGAACTCGCAGCGGGTATGCTGCAGTTGCCATCGGCTTTGGCAAATACCTTAGCCCATAAACAAATATTCATATTATCCTTACTTGTTTCTTATACCATAAAAAAGCTCAGCTTTATGGCAAGTACTTAAGCTGATAAACAATTTTTTGTACGTTCTTTACTAATTTTCTTTTACAGTAAAAACTAAGCTTTAACGCAAATATTTCAGCTGATAAAAAGTTTCTTTCATATGGAATCAATTGGAAATAAATTTTAATATTAAGCGTGGTTTTTTTTACGAAATTTATGCAGGTTTTTTTATTGCTATTTGGTATTCTTCATGCGATTTTGTATTTAAGTTGCAACTAAAATTTAAAATTTTTTATTTCATAATATTAAATCTAATAATTTATACTGGACTTTAAACGACCACTGGCTACTGGGGCCTTCGACCCAAAAAAAATATTAATATTAAATCTAGTTAAAATATTAAAACTCATTATTAAAATTCTTAATTTTTTAATTAATTAATTAATTCTAGGAATATATTTGTAATAAGTGCTTTTATTGTGCTTTATTTAGTTGTATTTTAGTTAATTTAATTTCCACTTACAAGTAAAGCAGACGAAATTCAAGAATGAAAAATAAAATATAAAGTAAATCATAATTATTGAACACAAATAAATAAAATGAAAAGACAAAAATTAACGATAATTTTCATGATTGCTTGAAAATCACAATATGTGCATAAATATTGAAAATTACATAAATATTTTAATTGCAGCTATTACAGATTTATTGGCCAATGGCAAAATATAGGAAACCTTGGTGCATGTAGAGCATTAACACTTCGCCTTCTTCACTGGCAGCCCGAGGCCTTTGGTTGAGGTGTCTGTCATTGTTGTTGGTTGCAAGTTGTTGTTGCAGGTTGTTTGCTGTTGCTGTTGTTGTTGTTGTTGTTGTTGTTGTTGTTGTACGTGCGCATCTGTCAGCAAATGAAATAGTACGTAGCATATAATCAGAGCTCTGTGGCAACCCAAAAAGCCAGCAACAAATGACAACCGAGAGCACAACAAAAAGCCTCTTGAGCCACAGCTACGGGTACAAAAAGGCATCTTTATCAGCGACCAAGAATGAAAGTTAGTCTGTTGTTGTGGCAATACCAAATACTACAACTTTCAACATTGTTCCGCGGGACAGTTAGGGGCAGCCTTGATCTATTGTAAAGCGCAGTGCGACAATTTATTTATTGCTGCACATTTGTCTAGGGCTCAGGGGGCTTTTCATAATTTTTCAACAATTCGGCCGGGCAATTAACATAATTATCAATGCTCGACTGCATTTCTCACTCGCATTTGTCACACGAATTATGCATAAAATAAAATAATAATAATAATAAAAATAGTAGTAGTAGCAGTTATAATTCTTTATCTTACTCTGTCTGTCTATCTATTCGCTTTCGAATTGAAATTGGCATTGGAATCGTTTGGACAAATGCTCGAAGCTCAATTGTGTCTGAGTTTGGGTTTTTGTTACCATTTCAACGTGTTTGCCTAACAATTCTGTTACCATTGTGTCAACCCTTCACCTGCCTAGACCCCAAGACCCAAAGACCCAGAGACCCGTGGAGTTATAGTGGAAGACAACTGTCTCATGTCATGCGAAGAATGGGCATTATGATGATCATCATTTATGGGGAATTTGTTGGCGCACAATAACAAATCGATGGCGGGGCAGCAAATACAATAAATATTGTGCCACATTTATATACAAATTTTCATCCATTTCTTTCGCCTGTGCAGGTTGCAAAGCCGCAGACCGAAAGTGAAATTTGTAGACATCCATCTATACAATGTGTGCACAAATAAACTAGTCATAATAATAATGCTAGAAATAAATAAGCTGCGGCCCAATAAGTCAGCACAATGCCAAGAGCCAGGCACCAACCACAGACAGAGACAGAGACAGCGATAGAGACAGAGACTGCTTACGAGTAAGTCTTCTATTAAGCCCGGCTTATTATTAGGAAAGTTAAAAGAAGACCCAACAACTTTCGAACGATAAAAATCACACATAAGCCCATTAAATCAGGGCCAAACATAACGCACTCAACCTCAAGTGGGATTTGGTATTGCAAAAGCAGCAAACCCTTTCGATTTTCGACATTGGATAACTCAGCGAAAACCAAGCCACCAAATGTGGCAAATCTTCTTAACAGATTTGGTTACGAGTTGAAATCAAATTTTATTGAAATTTCAGAGATTTTCTTTTCTGATTTAAGCACAAATTGCAAAGGTTTTCCAACAAATTAATATGCAAGCAAAATTCAATAATGTGGCTGAAGATTTTGTTGTAGGTTCTGTAATCGATTTACGTAATACCGTATATTTTACGATTTGTACGAAATTAATTAAAACTTGATTACTTAATTTATTTGAAAATTTGTTCATAATAATTTACAATACATTTTATATTGCTCATTAATTATTTTTTAATTAATCTGATGAATAAATAAAATTATATATGATTTGATAATATATATTGACATTTAAATCTTATTCTTCACGAACTTTATCCAGTCACAAAAAATCTATTGTCCCCTAAATGTTTTCATATTTTATTATTATTTAAATATACATTTCTTTAATACAAAAAAAAATATAATGAAATATTATTTAATTTTCATCGTAAATTTAAATACAATTTTTTTACCCATTCCTTGCATTTTTAAAGAAACTTTAGAACACTTTAACAGCGAACGAACTCTTTCCATTTATATATATAAATATTAAATTTGTATTTAAATATTTATTAAAATTAATATAAATTCGCTCTGAAATATTTAAATTTATATTGATTTACATGCTAAGCTATAAGCCCTAAACCCTAGTAATCGAATAAATAAATAGACCCTGAATTCTGTGTATCTGAGCACATGTATTTCTGCGTATGTATTTTGTGCGTACACATAATACTCGTATGTGTGTAAGCGCATTTGGGCCCAGTTTTGAGTGTTTTGGCCATTTGCTTTCGTTGGCGCATGACGAAAGGCTTTGCCCGGCTTACTGGTAAAAGTGAAGCGCATTGTACTACAACTTGCCACTTACTTGTGGGCAAACACACTTACGGCGTAAGTAGGTATTGGCCAAATATCTGGCAGAAAGTAAAAGCTAAATGAAAAATGAAAAATTATGAACGAAAAGCCGTCAAAGCTGCAGTCGGACGCAACCGACAGCAGAACACCACCGCAGCAGCAATGATTCCTCTTTCTGTCTATTGTCTAAGTTTTACGATTTTATAGATTCGGGCGTAAAGTGGGCGTGGTATCGACAATTTGAAATAATCGTAAGATGGGTATGGTATATAACTATCTATGTTCTGAATTTGGCTGCTTTAGCTCTTATAACTGCCGAGATCCGCGCGTTAATACAGATAAACGGACAGACGGGGTATATTGACTCCACTTGTCAGCCTGATCACGAATATATATACTTTTTGTAAGCTGTCCCGCCTCCTACTGCCATAGACTTGTACAGAGATGTTATACCCGAGTTTTGCCAAATTTTTGGGTACATGGTGTAATAATGAAAAACGAGAGCGCGATGTCTGTAACAAGTCACGGCAAGTCTGCGTGTTTTGGCCAAAAGACAACAGGAGAGATGTCCGGAAGAGATGTCCGGCAAAGGCTTGCGCAAGATCTGCTATTGATCCCCAGAGTGACGTCACAGCCGTCGAGATGATGTTTGGAATTCCGGCTGAACTGCAGACGGAAGCGCTTTGGATGCCACATAACGATCAATCAATAAGCAAATTACGTATGCATATATAAGTCGATCCGTATGGCTTGGCGCATTATTGGATCTTTCATTTTATACGCCCGTTCGTCTTGTCACTCTCTTTTTGCCCCTTTTTGCCCCTTTCTGCCTCTTGGCGTATTGGTCTCATCCCATCAATTGCCCCTCTGCTTTTGTGTTGACAGCGAAATTTGTGTTTCGAATGGCCATTAAAATGCCAAAAGACAAACTGTAAAAATTTGTATTGTTTTTTCTGAGTGTTATGGGGTTTTTTTCTTGCCATTTCGTGTTGGTTTATTCGCTTTTCCGTTCGGTAGTGCAAGACAAATCAAATCGCCATTATGTAACAATATTAAATTTGTCCAATTTATTATGATTATATTTGCTTTTTGCTGCTTTTTGCTGCTTTTGGGGCGTGCCAGGCTTAATGTCTTCCGATGTCAATGTGCACTGCTTACGTTTTTGTCCGCACACTGACTGCACTCACTGTTTGGGCCAGATTCCTGAACTCAACTGCCACTTGTGGTATATACATAATACCCAGCATCATCTGCAGTTGTGTGTTTAATTGGGATGGCGGCTTAGCGCTGAGCTGATGAATGTGGCATCCATTAAAGCCGCTGCATGATGTACACATGTACATAAGCATGGATTTAACTTTGGGTATTAGCCTAGAGCCAAGCGTCAAGTTCTTTTTGCCTTTCCAACTGGTTGCGGCTTAGAGAACTCTTCACTGCCAACAAGTTATGGTCAGAACTTAACATCAAGTTGAGCGTGCTCATATTCTTTGGGCATTCGTTTATTTTCGATGGTTCAAGTAATTTTAGTTAAATGCAAGAGTTTTTTTCAGTTGTATCAAGGCCATATATGTTTTAAGAACAGACGGTTGGCTAGGCTGTGATATTACTTCTTATACTCTATTTCTATTGGGTCTATAATCAATTTAAAAGAAAGCTAATAAATAATAAAGAGTGCAAGTTGTGCTTTAATATTACTACTATTAACCCTATTTAATAGGAATAAATATATACACTTGTCTATATATAATGAAATTATTCCCTATGGCACAAATTACTATATTACCATATATACCATATACTATATTACCATGTATACCATAAAAATAAATAAAAACAAATTTATATTTATACAAAAAAAAAATAAAGTTTTAGCCATCACTGAAAATGAATCTGTGTATTCGTGGAACTTAATTGATAAATCAATTGGAATTTTCAAAAAATTTCTTGTAAGAAAAGAAAAAAAATGGAAGTCAATGAACAAATTTGTATTTCTGTAAGAAGTTAATTGGAAAATCAATGGGAATCAATTACAAGTTCTGAAAAATTAACTGTAAATAAAGAATAAAAGTAGAGTAGAAGTATAAAAGTCACAACACTCCGTTTGCTAAAATTAATTAATATTTTGTTACAATAAGCTGCAAATATGAACAACAATTGATTATTTGACAACAACAAATCTGTATTTTTCAAGCACCAATAAGATAAATAGATATATATATAGATAGATAGATAGATCTCAAAATGTTTGCAAACAGCTATTTGATAATAAACTAAGGTCTAATACTATGTTAAAATCCCATTGATATAAAAATCAAGTTCAAGATTCTTCTTCAGATCAATGCCTAGCTGTGAGTGGAGTGGCAGAAATACGGCATCAGACTGGTATTATTTCGGAGCGATAAAGTTTCGACAGTTTCTTGCGCATAATCGCTGAAAACACTTTTAATGACATAATTAGGCGTTGCTTTTGAAGGCAGTCAAAGCGCTGCGAATTGTGTTACAGAAGAGGCGGCGGAAGGGGGTCAGATGGAGCTAGTCAAGGGAAAACAACAACTGAAAATATGAAAAATTAATTAGCCGCCAGCTCACATACAACTAAATCAGCAGCCACATAAACAAAAACAACAAAAAATAGTTATATATACATAAGAGAAAAATGAGAAAAAATAAGATATTTGGCATTTTGGTCAGGTCGCCGCCCAGGCTGATTGATTTGACCCAGGCAAGACTTTCACCGTTGCACGCTGCCTCCAGTTGACTCGGCCTGCTCTTAATGCAACCGCAGGCGGAGGGGCTCATGCCTCATGCCCCATGCCCCATGCCCCATGTCTGTTGCCTGGTGTCTGGTGTCTGCTGGCGTGACAGGGTAAAGCCTGCTGGCAGAGGCAATGTTGCCAAATCCGCTTTTTTCACGCCAGATTTGGCTGTTTTTGAAGAGCATTTGCTAGCAAATTTGTGCAACTGCGGAAAGCGAGTATTTTGGGTTTTTCTTTCCGAAAATAATTTAGCTTGCTTAAAAAAGAAACAATTATAAAGCTGTGGCCATTATTTTTAAAGCAGATACTTAAGAATTAGCTGCTTAACTTAACTGTTGTTGGAGATTACAGACTTCAGTAAAATATTTAATCTTTGATTAAGTATTTAATTTCTTTTGATTTGCAAGTGAGTTGGAAAGAATTTGCGATAAATAAAGTTAGCTAATGAATATAATGAACGCTGCAACATTTATCTTAAACATTTATTTAACAGAACATGCTTATTTTACCTTTAACATATCAAATAATATTCCAATAACTGTTTGAAGGCTTTTTTACAATTTTCGGTTTAGCTTTTTTTGAGCCCTTAACACAAAAAAAAGTTGTTTTCTCGAAAAATAATTGACAACTATGGTCAGGGCATTGTCTCTGCGTCCGTCCGTCTGTCCGTCCGTCTGCCTAGTCAGCCCATTCATACATACTAAGTAAGTAAATGTATTATGATCATTTTCAATTTGGAATTACCAAAACGCATTTCGTGATGCGGCAACAACGAAATATCGTGCCACTGTTGATGTCATCATTCGATGGCAGCTCCCCAGTCTCCAGTCTACAGTCTACAGTCTACAGTCCACAGTTTGGGAGCACTACGGCACCGCGGGCCTGTGAAATCAATTTGTGTAATTATGTAACTGTAACTGCTGCCTCCAAGCCTCCAAGCATTCAAGCCTCACCAACACTCACAAAACACTCGCAAAACACTCACAAACACTCACCTTTGGCTATCAATCAGTTGTTTTTGTCATCTGCTCATCATCAGTTGCTTCATTAGCACAAGCAGACACACATACAGTTACAGACACACAAACACACACACACACTCGCATACACTCACATCACACTCACATCACACTCACATACACTCATATCACACACACACATATACGTAAGACCCGTTCCCTTCGCTTTGTGGCTTCTTTGCATCCTGAACACAGAAATTAGCCGAGCATTAATCAATTGCTTAAGTGTAGCTGTAGTTAATACTATCATCTATTCGCATTCGCATTCATATTCGTATTCACATTTTATTCCTATTCGCATTCGTCTGATTCGTTGCAGTTTCTTCACACTAATTGAAATTCTTGCGCTGGTCTTATCCCAAAAAAGCAAAAACAAAACAAATCATAAACACACTAGTCAGCAAACCATACGAAATCTTTTCATAGAGTACCGATAGTTCTTTCAAATTTCTTACGACCTAACAGTATCTATATCGAAAAATAATTCAAATATAACAGGTTAATTTAGTTTAGGCAAAATTAATTATGCCTTGTTGTATTTTCGTGCTTGATTTCAAGGATCGCTTCGAATATGCAATATGCATATAAATATATATTTGTTTCATGTTAATTTTTAATTTTTGTTTTTCAAATTTTAAAGTAAACCAGTGAGGACGGAGCACGTAACCGACAGAAGGACACTCTGTACTTTGTGTGTTTAACAATCACAACAATCGAATTGTCTGTTGCATATCTTCGCTGTTTCTTTGCCGATCGTAATTTAATACACAGTATCGATAGATAACGGTACTAGCCGAATAACAAGTCCGTATGTTTGGGAAAACCTAAATATAGTTACTGAGATCTAGGTGTTCCTACAGAGAACCTATAAACTATGTATTATGATTCCTTTTGGGACTTATCTATATTTTTATGTGCACTTACTCAATATACCCTTTTGTACCTTTTTAAAGTACAGGGTTTAAAAACAATTTATCATTTTATTTAACTAACAAATAAAGCAAGTTTTAGAGCCTATGACATTCATCAAGAAGTCCATTTGTTTCTGATTTTAAACTATTGGTTTTAAGCCAGAAATATTTGCTAATCCAAAATTTCAAAAATTCATATTTAATAAAAAATAGAATATATGTATTTTAAATAAACAACAGTATGATACATTGTGAACTCTTATTAAATCGAACTTTATAAGAAAGTATTGTGCAAATATCGATATTTTCGATATAAATCGAAACGGACATTGTTTTGTCAGCCAGTGCTGGCAATGCTGAATTCCGTTGGCAGCGCACAATTTCAAGGCCAATAAGCTGATGTTCATCATGGTGAATGAGTCAAATGATTGCCGTTATGCGGCTCGTTCATAATTTGGCTAGATCTAACGGCCAATAAGTAGCATACGAAAACCACAAAGCAACCACAAGCCACAAACAAAACCAAAAAACCAAAAAACCAATAAAAATCCAGCAAACGGCAACGATCGATACTCTGGCCAGACGCTACTCTGATCTATGGGTAAGATATTGGCAATGGATCAATCTTCCATCCGGCAATTGAACCGTGGCAAGAGTTCAAAACTCAAAGTCTATTGATGTGGCAACGAGTGCAAGAGCACTCGCAAGAGCGAATGAGTACACTCAAACAGCACTCAAGTGGGTATTAAAAATAACAATAATAATAACAGCGACGACGAGAAATTTAAATGAAATGCAATGCGCGCTAATGGCTGGACAATAAACTTGGCTCACAAGTTGGTAGTTGTCGTTGTTGTTGTAGTTGTGGTTGTAGTCGATGCTGTTGCAAGCAGGTTGAATGCATTACTTTGAACCGTTGCAACCGCTTGGAGGCTGTCGACTGCACATGATCGCACCTGTTTTGGAGGCGCCGCCACTTCTCGAGGTGCCACAATTATGCAAAGGCAATAAACAAAGCAGCAACAACCAAACGAAGGTCTGCAAATATTTTTAAATCGATCCATCGATGCAGAGGACGCGACTTGTTTTAAATTGTTGTGATTCTTATCAGTCGTAAGATGTTTTGTATACCCTGTAAATGGGCAGAAGTGTACAAAAATTGTTTTCAAGTGTATGCTACAGGCAGGAACTATTTATAGTATAAAACTATATAGGCTAAGCTATAATGTAAAATGGAGATATATAGATTATACGTAAATCTAAGTTTGTTCAAATATTTCCCCCAAATAAAATAACCCTATAACTCATACAATTCAAACCGTAGAAGTTAGCCATTTCGCGTGTTTATTCTGAGATATTATATCATTTCACACAGAAAATGTAAAGAAAAACCGTATCACATGTTCTGTCTCGCTTGCTCTCTTGCAACACGATTATCCTAGGGTTATAACTTTATGCAATGTTTGAGATTAGCTATAATTTATACTATTTGTCACTGCGATGATTATTCAAATTTTGCATATTGTTGTTCTAAATAAATCAAAAATTTCAACAAAGTTACAATAAATAAGTTTCAATTAAATATAAATGATGGAAATATTATGGCAACGTCAGTGCCGTAACGTTAATGATATCGAAATTTTGGAAACCTGTAAAATAATATTTAAATTTATTAATGCTATAAAAAGTTTAACAGTCTTGTCAAAATTTCAGATGTTAGCAACTCTGTTGTCCTGCCTCACAAATCGATTGTTTTTTGTCTCGTATCTTTTGAATAAAGATCTCAATGTTTTAATCAACGTTTTATTATCTATTTTTGTATACTATATAGAAAAATATATAAACAATAAACAATGACAAAATATGGCCGTATCTAAGATTATTATTTGTGGTTACTTGCAAGATTTGGCCGAGATCCCTTAAAAAGAAACCCAGCAACTACAGAAAATATTCAAGTAACAGATTAATTTCACTTTCTTTGCCGTCGCTGCACCGTTGCACTGTCTTTATGCATCACACAAAATTGGCTTGCCTCTCTTGCCATTGTTAGCCGGCAAATGGAGCAGGGGGAGGTGCAAGGGGGGACACAGCAGTAACAACTATGACAATAACAACAACAGCTGCAGCAACAAGAAGGCGCGGCTCAGGTTTATTGACTGCGCGCATGCGGCAGAGCCTGCAACAGCGCACAGTGGGCTGAGCCCAAAAAAAAAAAATAAGGCATAAATCAAATTAAGTTGCTACAGACATGAAATATGGTCTAGTTTATTAAGATGGGGATAGGGATATGTAAAATAACTGAAGCGCCCACATTTCGCTTGGACTGCCCCTTGCGGTATGCAACAAGAAATACACATTCATTCGTATTGCTGTAACATTGAAAACATTTGTGCGAATTGGGATTAAATTGATGATTTGTATAGGTAATAAAAATGTGTGATGATTCTAACAACTACCATTATTCTAACTATACTACCATTTCAATATTGTTCCTTTAATAACTTCTGTATTTATCAACCCATTTTAATGCGCCTTTCACAGCTAGAAAGATGGATAGTTTACATCTTCTTTGAAATTTGAAATAAACTTGATTTGCGTAAGGCATACATCCAACATACGCTTATTGTAGCTCTTATTGTTTCCGAAATCTGTACGTTTATTCAGACGGACATGATAAGATCGACTCAGCTTGTTGCCCTGATCAACAATATATACTTTATGGGGTCTACCACGCCTCCTTCTCTTCTACAAAGTCTATACTATAATTTTAAGGTTCAACAATATATGCAGAGTTAATAATTCTCAAGATTTTTATTGATTTTTTTTATTTAACTGCCTTTAATATGTTATGATGACACAAAGTTTTACTTGACTTTATTCAAATTTATGGGAATTTTTATCGATACAGCCCACAGTGCAGCGTCGCGTTGTCTATGCAATTACCCAGTTGTTGTTGCAGGTTGCAGGTAGCAAGTTGCTGCTTGCCACTTGCCACTTGCCACTTGTTGCAGTTGCAGTTTCTATTCATCTGACATTCGGGCGGGGGCAGGGGGGCTGGTGCTAGCCTGACTGACTGAACTCGGCCCAAAACGCATAACAAGCTAATTTTGTAGCTGGGGCACAGTGGCAGCAATTGCAGCCGTGACACTGACACTGTCACTGCCACTGCCGCTGCCACTGCAACAAATTTGTGGCATGCACACACATAAGTATTTTCACCCAGCCGTAATTAAAGTGAAGTGAAGCCAATCCCCGTCTAGAAAGGCGTACGAGTGATTAGTTGACGCGTATCAACAATTACGAAGTTTATGCGCAGAATTTCATCAATTCTCGAATGCATGAAAAGTTACCACTTATTGTTATAGGTTACCATTAATTTATTAATGTGATAGAAGGGATGGAAATTTATCTTTCTGGATATACAATTAAGTTTTTCTTTTTCTATAGTATATTTGAATATATTTTTAGCTTTTGCTTTACTTATTTGTATCCAATTTTGCCGAGATTTTCATAATTAAATAAAAATTAATGAATTACACGCTTTATTTTATTTATTAACGTAAAGAGAAAAACTTTTTGTTGCTCTGTAATTTTTCATGGTCAAAAAGTTAAAATTCTCTTTCTTCTAAAACTTACCATATTTGCATATTTAAAATGTTCACTGTACTATAGAATTTATGCGTGACAATACAAATTAATTGAGGATAGGAATCACTTTTTGTAACCTCCCAGAAAACACGTTAGGCATCAGATGTGATTATTCAGCTTATTATTTGGCACTCTGATATTACGAGTATATTAATCATTGCTGAAAAGTGCAATAAAGTCGGCTAATAAACACAGAAGCTGGAGCAGTTGGGAACGTTCCCTGAAATATTTTCTTGAATAAAACAACGTATAAATGCAATGTATTTTACGACCAAGATTTATTGGTATTGTAATATTCTACTAAATACCTTGTCCATTCAGCCTTTTCAGTTAGGTACAGTAAAATCTTAAGATTTTCAGCACACTTAAACTTTCAACAATAAATCACATGCTTAGTTCTTAGCTTAAGTTTAAAGCAATCACATATGTAATCTCAAATTAATTGTAGGTTTAAGAGCTTTTTTGTACATTTTATGATTTTCTTAAAAAAAAACACATTCCCTGGTTTTTTATCCGAGTTAACGATAGATGTTCATTGTAGGCTCTAATGGATCGGATCTACAAGAGTGTGAGGTGTGAGAAAAATATCGTAAATTATGTGTATCAAAAATATCACGCAATATTTGATTTTTGTTTCTTCAATTTGTTTTCTCATACAACTGGGTTGTAGCTCTCATGTGAAAATAAATAAATAAATAAATAAATAAATAACTCTCGTTTAATTATTGTTAAATTAAAAAATTCGAAAATGCATATTACAAATATTTGTAAAAATTTGAACGGGGCAGATCAGTCGGACGGGCCTGACTGTAGAATACCCTGTACCTTATTTTTCAAACATAATTTAATAAAACTCTCACACGAAGCGTAGCAGCAATTCTTTTTCTTCCGTCTTTGTGTATGCCATGCTTTAAAGGCCGCGCTGCCAGAATGCGAGCGTGGCAATGCCTGCAATATTGCTTCGTTAATATCTCCTGTGTTTATTGACTGATTTTAGTGCGCTTTTTAGGACAGAACTACTTTCAATATTTAATATTACGCTTGTTATTCGGTTTTTTATCGGTTAAATCGTAAATTGGACGTAGCATCCAAAATTTGAAATAAACGTCACATGCGTATGGTAAACACCTTTCAAAAATACTGCTCTAGCTTTTATAGTTGCTGAGATCGATGCGTTTAAACAGACGGACAGACAGGGCTAAAATATATATACTTTGTGACTAGAATAAGCATTACTTATTATTGTTATTGTAGGGGAATATAATAATTAAAACATTATCATTGATAAATCAATAAATAAATAAAAACAAATTAATAAATAATAATACAAACAACAATCTAGCTATCTCCAAATGTGCTATAAAGGCCAGACTTCTCGTCGTCCAGGCTGAGCAGTTCCCTGATGCATTCGGGGGCCATATAGCGTTGCGGTTGATATGTACAAGATGTCAGCAACTCCTGCATGTCTCTGGCAATGGATGTGCGGAGCTGTATGATATCGTCCAACTGACTGCTAAGCATCATTATACGAATCGAGGAATCTATGGTTAAGATGGACTGTTTGTGAAGATCTTCAAATATGTCCATTCCTAGGCCCTGTCCCGGTCCAGCTTCCATCTGCTGGCACTCTATATCCTTGCCGCACTGTATGGCCAGCATCAAGCTGCTGATCAGGGTCACATTGTCGATAAAGCACATATCGTTATGGCCCAGCGTGTTCTCTCCGTAAAGCAGCCAGCTGCTCTTAACCTTCTCCGGATAACGGGCGACAATAGAATGCATGCCGGAGTTCCTATTCAGCTGCACACGCACATTATCGCGGCCAACCAGGCGGCGCTGAATAGGGCGCCATAACGCAACGTTTGGATATTGACCGGCCGCCAAGGCCAGACGTAGCATGTTCAAGTTCGCAGACTTTGTAACGCACGTGGAACGCTCGACGTGAAAGATGCGCTCGACGGCGGTGGTAAGCGCTCGCACTGAGTCTACGAACAGGTCCATGAGCTTGCGGTTGACCCAGTTTTGACTGCAGAACCGATCCCTCTGCGCATACCCACGGCGCAGGACCCGCTTGTAGTCGTGGTATAGACGCAGAACGCCGATCAGGTCGCTAGAGCAGCTCCTGCTGTAAGACTCCTTGATGCGGCGCACCTTCTGACGCTCGGCTGAATTAAAGGGCATCAGGAAGGGACTGCTGACCGTGCTGAAGGCGCCGATCACGAGCATTTCGTCGAGGCAGCCGTAGTACAGCCCGTAGACGACCGACTTTGCCATTGGGACAGACAGCGGTATTTGTGCAACTATCCGGCCCAATGTCGTCATGTGCTCATCGCTGTCGAGCATGTCGAGCAGCTTAAGCTTAGCGCATGACATGCTGACAGCGAGCGGCGGCGGGGCGTCCAGCGCCTGTGACAGGAACTCGCCGATGGGCTGGTGGGGCGCCGACAGCTTGGACAGCAGACAGATGTCGTCGAGCGAGGTGCGCTTGATTTCCGGCACTGTGAACTTGTCAAACGATTCGTACTCCTGGCTGCTGTAGAGGCGGTAGCACATGCCGTTGAACTGACGTCCTGCACGCCCCGCACGCTGATTGGCATCCGCCTGCGATATCCAGGTGATGCCCAGATGCGATGCATTCGCGGTCGCATCGTACGTGTTCATCTTGACGAGTCCCGTGTCGATAACGTAGCGCAGCTCGGGTATGGTAATGGAGGTTTGACCAATGTTGGTGCTCAGCACGATCTTCAGATGCACATTGGGCTGTGCGATAAACACTTCCCGCTGCTTGTGCAATTCGATTTGGCTGTGCAGCATCAGCACCACCATGTTGCCCTTCAGCCGAGCCAGCAGCAGCTCGTTGAGCAGCGTTATATCGCTGAATCCGGGCAGAAACACAATTACAGCGCCCCGATCCCCCCTCAATAGTAACAGCTCCAGCAATGCAATGATCAAATCATTGTCCACCTCGCCCGCAAGTCTATGCGCCTGCATATAGGCATTCAGCAGACGCTGCTCCTTAGACTCCTTACTCTCATCCTCAGAGTCGCCATCTTCGGCCAGCGCGCTTTTCATCTGGGGCGTCATATAACCGGACATCCCGAGCACCTGCTCCAGCGGGTAGGTGAGCACATTGTAGCTGCATCCCTCCACATTCAAGACGGGGGCACCGTCGAAGTACTTCGAAAGCGCATCCAGATCCATGGTGGCCGACATCAGGATCAGCTTCAGCTTCTTGTTGTTTGCCAGCTCCTGTTTCACGTACAGCATTATAAAGTCCGTATCGAGATCCCGCTCGTGCACCTCGTCGATGATCAAATGCGTGAGGCCCGCGAAGAATTCTGAACCGTTGACGGTCAGGCAGCGCAGCACGCATCCACTGGTGGTGAACGTCAAGACCGTTTTGTCCGCATGATATCCTGCAATAAATCATTGTCATTACTATTCAGATGTACTACAGACATATGGTTATCGGTGGGGTTAATAGTTGGAAAAAATCAACCAACGACAGACCATAGATTCACTATATTCTTAGATATACTATATATACATTGTTATCGATAGTATCGCAAGTTATAAACTGACAACCGATTATTTAGTCTCTTTATATCTCTCTAACCGAGGCAAACGATTTCGATTGTCTAAAATCTAATGTAGCAGAGTAATATTATGTATAGTAAATATACTATAAATATGTGATTATCAATTTCGGAAATTGGGATATAGACCGACCATCAATTGTTTAGTCTTTCCCTCTCTCTCTATCTCTCACGCTCGCTGTGTCCCTTTCAACCAGAGGGGCCCACTCCATAGCACTTGCTTTTTTTTTTTTTTTTTTTGCATCTGCAGTTGTTCTATTACTTAACATAGTTCCACAACAGAGCACTTTAACAGAAATGTGCAATAGAGAATACAATTGAGAACGCGTGTCTAATTTATCATTAGTGTAAATACACAAGAGCTACTATTTTGAATAAGGGTATCAAAATAATCTAGAGCACCGAAAAGGTTTTCATCAAAACGATTCCGAATGATGCATATGGAGTCGAAATTCAAAACAAACCGATCAGGTATGTAGATTGCCAAAATAAGCCACTCACCCTCCAAGTGTATTAGATAGCCCACAGTATGGCCCAGGGCTTCGTGCCGTTCCTCGGCAACCCGTGTGGAGAGATTTATGGCTGCTATGCGTCGTGGCTGGGTGACGACGACGCGTGCGCGTTCTTGGCGCATGGCGGCATCATCCAGTAGAAATTGCGGCACTTGGGTCGACTTGCCGGATCCTGTTGAACCGTGGACAATGACCACCTGCACGAAGAACATTTATATTAGTATTACTATTATTATTAGATGGGGACTGTTGCGACACGATTTAAAAGATCTATTGTACCCCCTACTGGAGGTATTTATTTATTTACTTAATACCAACTAAGTGCAATCTACAAACAGATATAAAATGCATACAAAACAAAAATGGAAATTGGAATGTAAAAATAAAGATTTCTATATTTGGGGATACAAATATTTACGGATAGAAATGATTGATTCAGTTTCCCAACGATTGAAGTCATTACAGGACGTTTAAAAAGTAAGCCTATAGGTCGCCTATCAATCCAATGTCTCCAACATAATACAAAGATCGCTTTTAGAGGTAGCATGCCTAATCTTAACTGATAAGTTTGATGAGAAAGCTTTAAGGAAGGTTTAGTAGGGAGTACACTCGATATTTTAGGTAGTAGAATTTCCCACACTTATAACAATAATAGGGGTAGCTTGTCTAACCTGAAGTGAAGTGCCAACATTTGTTCTCTACCAAATTCATTTGGATGAATTACCGCCCAATTTTATCATCCGACGGGTGAGTTAAGTTCCAATAGCTTCTGAATACAATGCGGACCGACATATTCTCTTCTCAATCTCGGTGTATTCGAGATAGGAAATTTTGACACAACATAGATTACTAACCAACAATCATTAACCTAAAAATCATGGTTATGACACTCTGCTAGTGAATGAGTGTTATTATCTCTTCTATCGCTAACGCCAAAAGTTAATGAACACTAAACCCTAATTCGCACGCGTCTTTATTAAAATAAAACTTTGAATATTTAAATATTTATTTAAAGTAGTAATAATTTGGCTAGTGCTTTCTATTTTTCTATTCTTAAAATACAAATTTGCAACCCTGAACTGGTTGGAAGCTCGCTATTGTTCGGTTTAAACACGCCCTTCAACCGTTTGACAAGTGCCTGATTCGGTTGACGGTTTTAGCTTGAACTGAAAATTGGCAACACTGCACTTGGCTCGAAGCACGCTTTCGGACTTGTTTGGTCCAAACACGCCCTGCAACCGTTTGGCAAATGCCTGGTTCGGCTCACGCTTTTTGCTCCAACTGAAAATTTGGCAACACTGTACTTGGTTCGAAGCAAGCACCGAACATGTTCGGTTAAAACACGCCCTGCAACCGTTTGGCAATTGAACATGCTATTGAACATGTTCGGTTCAAACACGCCCTGCAAATGCCTGGTTTAGTTCACGCTTTTTGCTCGAACTGAAAATTGACAACACTGCACTTGGTTCAAAGCAGTCTATCGAACATGTTCAATTCAAACATTTCAAACATAAATTTCGAAATGGCAATTACCTGGTTCATCCGCAACAGTTCAAACAGAGCATTGCGCTTCCCGGATATGGGCAAGTTCATGCGCTCGCTGTGTAGGGGGCCGGAAGTGAGATTGGAAGGTGGCGGTATCCGCGGGTTGACCAGTAGACCCGAGCCCTGTTGCCGACGGCGATGTTGGTTGCTGCGAGCCGAAGCTCCCGGCTGCTGCCATCCCTGCAACTTGATGTTCAGGTCGAACATGGCGCGGTCAAGGCCGGGCGACATGCGCAGCTCTACCACCTCTAGTTGGGCACGGGCTTTGTTGCCAGACCGGTAGACGCACAGCACGCGGTTTCCGTTTCCGTTCTCGTTGCGACTGCGCGACTTCAGGCCCAACTGGCGGGCCATGATGTGCAGCTCCTGACGCTGGCGCGCGTTAAGCGTGGGCAACTCGAGCGTCGACTCCTCGCCTTCTCCTTCCTTAAAGCTCTTTAGCTGAATGCGGAACGCGGACTTCTCCATGCGTGTTAGCCCGCTTTCCTGAACCTCCCCGTTGTCATTGCGCTTCGACATGTCGGAATTTACTTATAAATCACAATAAAAAAAAGCACAAAATAATCACTGCTGAGCGTTGACAAACGATGTTGTCGCTTTGCCGGTCGAACGAGAATTAAATTTCTTCAAAGTGTAGCTAGGGATGTGAAAAACCAACTAAGTACAGCTGAGAGATGTGAACGCATCGAAACATCGGATAGCGACGATGGCTTTTGATCGATGTATTTACCAAGTCGATGTATCGATATTTTCAATGGCATGCGCGCAATTTTTGTTGGTAAACAACTTTAATTTCGCGTTGCATACTATTCTATTCTATTTAATACAGCTTAATTATTAAAAACAAAAACAGCCAGTTGTGAGGGGAAAATTTATGGCGGTGCAATATATTGCTATTTTAATGCCTGTTCCATCTCGCAATAACCAGTGTTGCCAATTTCGCTTTTACCCCGTTAAATCTGGCTTCTTTATAGAGCAATTGCTAGACAAATTGTGAAACTCTGGAAATCGCATTTCTAGCTTTTTCAATAAGGACTAAGCTTTTTTTCTCTTTTTCTTAAGTGTTACAAAATGTAAGTAAAAATAAGAAAAACAATTGTAGCTCTGTTGTCATTATTTTGATCGATATATGCCCTTAGCATCAATTTAAATCACAATATTATCATATGTGCCGTTTTTGTATTTTGTTGGCAAAAGCAAACAAAAAATAGTGATAACTTGGCCGTCTTGTGGATTTTTTTTTTACAAAATATTTTAGCTTTATTTTCGTTTTCCTTAAGTAAATAAAACAGTTTTTTATGGTTAGAAAAAAAAAGAGCAGCAAGCAACGTTTTGCAGCGCCGTCTGTCGCATCAAACTGTCAAGCATATATATAAAATAATCATTTAATTCATTAGTTATTTGACAGTTTAAACATTATGTTGGCTTGCGCGTTATTTAAATATATTGCCTAACTTAACAGCGTATATGAGTGGTATAAAGGCTACTTTGTAGTGGGCGTTTCTTGCGCTGTGCCTGCTGTGACTTCCTCCTCTTCATCCGTACCGCAATCGGATTCATCGTCATCGTCATCGAACTGCTCGTCGTAATCATCGTCATCATCATCGTCATCGAGCTGCTCGTCTTCCTCTCCGACCAGGTTCAGCTGCTTTATCTTCTCCAGCAGCTCCTCTCGCGTGTGCCGCACGCGCGCTTCTCGCTCCCTGGCCGCGCGTGCCTCCTCGTCCAGCGGCTCCCCCTCCCCGTCCTCCTGCGACGCCTCCTTGCCCCGTTTGCCCTGCTTCATGTAGCGCAGAAAGGCGCGCCGCTTGCGCTCCGAGAGCGACTTGACCAGGCGATCCATCTCCACGCGCAGCTGCTGCTCCTCGCGCGCCGTCGGCTCCGGCGCCTCAATCGCCACCTCCTCCCCGCCCCGCAGGCACTTGGCGCACACCTTGTCCCGCACCGCGCACTCCCTGCAGATCACGTGGTACGCCTTGCGCACGCTGCGCTGCTGGCAGCGGGCGCAGGTCTTGGCCTGCGTCAGCGGCTTGTACTTCTTGTATTTGATCTTCCACTCGATCACCTCCCGGCACCTTCCGCACACCGTCGTCACCTGCATGCTGTTGAGGCGCATCTGCTGCGGCGTCTTGTCGTGCAGGTCGTTCTTGAACACGTGGCGGTTCTTGTGCTTCTGCGCGCGCGTGCGGCTCGCGTTGCCCCTCTGTGTGCTCATCCCGCCGCTCTGGGTTCGTAGGGATCGGCTCCTGCTGATATAGCTCCTGGAATCAAACGGGTTTTTCTTTTTATATTCCGCTGCGATTGTAGGCTAATATTTACAGTTCAACATATGACAAGTTATCGATAACTTGCCCCGCTCACATGTGCGTGCTAGCGCGCTCAGGCTGCCTGCTATGCCACTTTTCAACTGGCATCGAACTCAGTTGCCATACTAGCTAAAGGCGTATATTTCACAACAACCAAATGGATATATCTTTTTATTTTTATATTTTGCTTTTCTTTTTTTAATTCGCTTTTAATGTTAGGAGCTTAACATATGACGACTTTTCGATAGTTCGCTCTACTCGATTTGGTTGCGATGTGCGTGCTAGCGCTTTCAGGCTGCCTGCTATGAGCGCTGAGTTCGCAACTAGTCAACAACCAATTGTGCATTAATATAATAGTTTTTATTTGATTTTATATTATGCATGTTTCAAATTATGAAAAATATTTATTTATTGCCAAAGCAAGTATAGTGTAATAAATTGTATTGTATTATTATTATTATTAAATATCGATGAAGTCTATCGATGCTGCTAGCAAGGTATCGATGCCAGTTGCTTATTTCCATATCGATACATTTTGTTGCCCAATCTGGCTTTAAGTAGTGTTTTAATATATATTATTATATCTACTGCATATAATTATGTAGTATTTGAATTGCAAATTATTTGCAAAAAATACGTAAGCATTACAACATGGCTTGTACACTGGGCTGCCAACTTGACGCAAGTACTTGCGCACGCTCACATAAGCTGATTGTTGCATAGCAGACAGCTGCTGTTGGCTTCTGAAAAGCTTGGCGCCAAAATGGGGCAGTTCAAAAATAGCTATAGGTTTTAAGTGCATAAATAAAATGAGTTAATTAATTAGATTTAATGAATTGATTTCATTTCAGACGCTAAGCAGCCTGGTATGCGGTCGCTATGCGCGATCTCAAGCAACGCTTGTTCGATCTGCTGCGATCTGGCGGCATATCCGTGGGCGACAACAACAACAACAACAGCAGCAGCAGCAACAACAACAGCAACAACAACGTGCCACAGCAGAACCAACATCATCATCATCATCTGCAGCAGCAGCAGCAGCAGCAGCAGCTTCTCTACTCCAACGTGCAGGCAAAGCCAAAAAAGCTGCATGAATACACGGCTGCTGACTGCAACGCCGCCTTCCTGCGCAAGTACCATGATCTGAGCATCAACAGGGAGCGGGACCGGGGGCGGGAGAGGGAGCGGGAGCGGGAGAGGGAGCGGGAGCAGGAGACCATGGGCACGGGCAACGTCATTTACTTCAACGAAAACCTCTCGATGACCAGCAAGTACAACGTGCCCCAGTACCCCCTCGCCCGCTACCCCTCCTGCCCGCTGAGCGGCTTCGGCATGCCCCAGCAGCGGGCGGAGGGCAGCGCCGGCAGCAGCCTGGCGGAGGACACGGAGAGCGACAGGTGCAACTTCTGCTCGGACGAGGAGCAGAGCAGCGAGGCGCACACGCTGAAGCTGCGCTGCCACAAGCTGCACAGGCACCTGGACACCGATGCCGAGGGGGAGGCGGGCGAGGAGGCAGAGGCGGACGTCGAGGGGGACGGGGACGAGGATCAGGCCGAGTCCCAGCTGGACTCCTTCTGCACCCTCTGCACCTCCACCTTCAGCTACAACAAATGCTGCCGCTTCTGCGACAATTCCCTCTGCGGCTCCAAGTGCAACTCGGAGCGCGGCTCCCACGCCAGCCGCCTCAGCTGCAACCCCAACCCCTTCCCCGCCCTCGAGCCCGACCTCGACTCCAGCCCCCTGCTCCACCCCCATCCCCATGCCCACCCCCATGCCCATCCATCACAGCTGCGCTTTGGAGGCGGCATGAAACTCTTCTCCATGCAACAACAGCCCAAAATGGCAGCAGCTGCGGCTATCAGGTAAATCCATGAACTCCAATAGATCAGTTAACACTAGATCGGTAAACCCTTCGACAAACACCAATGCAAGTGCTGAATATGAAAACCTAAACCCTCTTTAGATCTTAGGGTTGCTTTGATCTTAGTGTTCATATAGACGGACAGACGGACGGACATGGCTAGATCGACGCAGCTCGTTCTGTTCAAGAATATATATACTCTGTGCGGTCTGCCACGCCTCCTGCTGGGTGTTACACACATCTGCTCTTTGCACTAACTTAATAGACTATTTTTACTTTTTCAAAGGAAAAAGGGCCCAAAAACCCAAAAACCAAAGTCAATGTTGAATATTTAAGGTCGGTATTCATGATATTTACTTTCTACCGTTATATTTAACTATCCTGTAAAGCGCAATGGAATCGGTTAGTAAACACAGAAGTTATCAAAGAAACAAAATTGCAACTTTTGAATGGACACATGAAATAACTTCACAGTGTAAATGCTCCAAAGAGGCTTTTAATCCACCTCAAATTGCGCATTTATTAAAAATGATGTGGCAAATGAAGTGTTTTCGTAATTCTATTCAAATGCATTCAATCAGATTGATTGATTGACTGATTGCTTTTAAATGAGCTTTTGCCGGTGTCACTTGCTTTAAACGCTCCGAAAGAGATAGCGAGAGAGAAAGAGAGAAAAAGAGAGAGCAACGCAGTAAAAGCTCTGCTCAGTTCAGCTGAGTGAAAATCAAGTGAGGTTAATTCAGCTGAATTAATGCAATGGAATTATGCATATTAAACGTACACACACACACACACACACGCACACACTCACACACACACATACACACACACACACACAAATTCAAGCCAAGCAGCACAATCAAACAGACCAATGAATATCTATGAATGTACGAATGAGTGTGCGAATGAGTGTTTGAATGTGTGAGTGTATTCGAGTAGCCAAAGAAACGTTATTACCGTTAGACAACACTGCGAACAAAAGCCGCTGCCTAGAAGCCCATGACGCAGCAGCGTCCATAAACAGTCTTAAAACATAAACTCGGAATGGCATAAAATTAACTCAAAGTTTCAGATAAGCAGCTAAGATCGATACTATAACGAATGCTGTATGCGCTGGGAAGCATACAAATACTAGTATGCCAATCAAAAATATTTTTAATATTTCAATAGATTAAATTCAATTAAACACTTGATCATAATAACGCATGCAACACAAAAAAGTATTCGATTATCAGTTCTGCAAATTAGTTTCGAATTGCAAATTGATTTTATTGTGCACAAAACGTTGAACCGAATCGGATTTAGCAAAATAACTAAAAACCTAAACCGGTTTGAAACCAATTTTTCGATTCAAATTAAGCAATTCTAAATTCGTTTTGAGTTCATTACAAAATTTCAAATTTTCCAATTTTCAACAAAGTAGTGTTTATCTATACTTATACTATTTTTCATGTTATTCAAAACTAAGTTTTGGTTAGCAGAAAATTCAAAACTCTTCAACAATTTTTTTTTTAATTTTACAATTTTAAATTTTATAAAAATTCTGCTAAATAAATATATTTTTACAAAGACTCTGCTAATATCAAAAATATGAAAACTAAGTTACATTTTTACAATACCCATTCGCCATAATAATAAATAAATTTAATTCATACAAATGATACTATTATATATTTTTGATATATAGTTCAACATAGAAATTTTTTATGTAAAATTTTGTAGCTTTATTTCTGCTAGAATAATGTTTAATTTTAATTTAAAAAATTAATTTGGAAGCTTTGCCAGACTGGAAGCTTTACCAAAGGGTATAACCTGAATGTAGGAAAGAGTGGGGAAAAAGTCCAGCAATGTGCAAAAAGCGCATCGATACACTATCCAAAACAACAACAACAACAACAACAACAACAACAACAACAACAACAACAACAACAACAACTTGTATGTAAACAAACCGAATAATCGAGAGCTTAAAGCTTTCGCATCAGAGCGCGCTTTTGAGCGGCAACTCCGAGCCTAAGTCGGAGTCTGAATCGGAGTCGGGGTGCAGTGCTGCCACCCTAGCCAGTTTGTGGCTAGATCTAGCCACTTTTAGAGCTGGTTAGCCACCTTTTTTTTTAGAAAATGCTATTAGCCACAAATTTTGCCATATTTTGCTTTTATTTAGCAACCTTTAGCCATTTGGTTTTTCATGTCTGTTAATAATTACTAGAACAAATTACAATAGTATGATAAAGGTACACAAAGCTATTGAAACTTAACTCAGTCGTTCAATAAATTTCACACAACGGTGTAAAGCTTAAAACAATAAATAAATAAAAATATAAAAACAAAATGCCTGGCTTAATAGTGAAGAATTTTAAGATTGGATCAGGAAGGATCCAACAGATACCACTAAAGCACATTTCTCTGCGCCCAATTTCACCAAAATGAATTTGGAATTAAAATTTTTTTTTAAAGAACAAATTATGGAATTCTATTCAAATTTTAATGCTAAATGGAATATGGGTATTTGTTTTAAATTTATAATCTAAAATATACAAACAATTAATCAATGGTTCGAAAATGTTAGATATACGGACAACAAAGTGGAAAGCGTTTCCATAATTATGTATTCCTTTTAACATTATTTAAGTTTTTTTTTAACAAACTATTGTTTTTTAATTTTATTTTAATTTTTTTTTAAAATTTTAGTCTTTAACATTGATATATGTAACTCAATAATTTGTCTAATATAAAATTATATTTATAAAAATCTTTATGAAAAAAGAAGGAACTACTGTTTAGCTATTTTTCTTAGCCATTTGCATTTATATTATTTCTTAGCCATTTTTAGCAATGTTTACTTTTAGTTTTAGCCACTTTTGACTCAAAAAAAAAAACTGGCAGCACTGCTGCTGTGTGGTGCTGTGGCTTTTACATTTCTTTGTGGCACCGGCCGAAGAGTCCAAACAGCTGAAGAGCTGAAGAGCTGGAGACTCGAGACCGCAGACTGAAAGAAACGAGCCTCAAACCAGCGTCGACCATTGTTCGTGCCGCACGTGCCGCCATTCGGTTTCTCCGCAATTCTCGCGCTGTTATTAACCAACAACAACAACAACTACAACAACAATAATAACAACAACAACAACAACAACAACAAAACATATATTAACCGTTGTTTCAATTTGTTGCATCTTTTTTTTTGTATTTTTTGTTGCACATTATAGCGATAACAATATCGATAAGAGACTGTGTTCACTTGTGTTTACTTGTGTGTGTATGGTATATATCCACATCTATATCTATGTGTGTGTATCGTTGTCTACACTTGAGCCATGCAGACTTGGATAAACATTACTGTACACGTAAGTTTCATTAAATGTACCTATACCGATATACAGCAGTTATCGTATAAGTGCAGACGCCATATTTGTTGCATATACCAGATATTTTCTGATAAAATTGGATAACTCTTATTAATTATGGACTTATCATAATATACGGTTTTGTCCTTCATTTGCCCTTATAAAACTTTACAAATCCCTTCTAGATCTAGATCTAGGTAACTATCAAAACTACAGCTAACATATTAGGCATGTAGAATCGAGTATTATCTACGCAGATCACACTTCTATAGCATATACATTTGTATTACTATCCGAATCAGCATTACCAATTTACCCAAAAATACTGATCCGATAATAAACACTAAAGATATTTTAGTTCCAATTTAATACCTTACGCCAATAGCGCCCAATTAATTTTAAAATATTAGTTAAATTTCACATTTTGTTATGCTTTATTATAATTTGTAATTTAATTATTCTTTTTGGCTAGGTTTAGTCGACATTTAAACAAATAAATATTTAAATATATTAAACCATACTTAGTTATTATTTACAAATATTGTTTCTTAAATATCTTCTGTATTTACTAACCAATGCACATAATAATTGAGTGTATATATTCTGAATAGCAATATATAGAATATATGTATATGCTTTGTGGTGTCTGCCACGTCTCCATTTGCCTCTTACATTGTACAGAGTTATTAACCCTGTTTTTACATATTTCATTGGGTCAGGGTATAACAAATAGTATATTATAAACAACAAATTTAAGTTTTCAAACGAAAGTTATTTACATTTATCAATTAATGTTCTTATTTAATTTCAAATTAGAAAAGTGAAATATATTTGTTTAAAATGGTGTCATATGCACTGTAGATATTATAAATTTACATCGGTAGAATTAGCTGAAATGTCTTAGTTTTTCAATTATCGATTAATACGCATCAGAAACGAATTCTTCTGCTTTTAATAGGCGCATAAAAAACACAAACAAAAAATAAACGAAAAAAACGAAAGTTAAGTGTCTATATGGCGTTTCTAAATCCAAATTAAACTGATGCGATTTGTGTTTAGTTTAGTGATTAGAGACGCTGAAGGGTGTCGAGGTGGGCATGTTTCTTCACAGAAATCCATTAGTTATACAACCCGACTCCAAAATTATACTGATTGGCCCGCTGGCAGCGATAAATGCAATTTGCAATTAATAATTGACGTTTCGGGCCTTCGTTGTGGTACTCCCAATGTGTTGTAATCCAGATATAATGGGTCTCCATGCATGCCTGTGGTGTTATATGCTGGCAGTATGCCCACCGATATCTGGCCATACCCTAACACCACTCCAACTCCAACTCCAACTCCAACTCCAACTCCAACTTTAACTCCAACTCCATTCCATTTGAGTAATAAATGAGCAGGAGGCAGCTATCCATATCCATGCTTACTGATGTGATCAGCGGGCCTGTAGAATTCGAGAAGCGCATTAAATTTTATTTGGTCTCGCTGTTGCACACGCCTGCCCACCTGCCCCCTACACCCCGCCTCACGCCTCCCGCCGCCCGCTCCCCGCCTCACCTCACCGCTCCTTCGCCACTTTGGCACCTGCCTGCTCTTAAGATCATTATTGCCTTGCCACAATTATTTCTATTATTTTTTGTTTTTTGCACTGCTGTTACTGTTTCCCCCTCTCTCTCTCTCTCTCTCTCTCTCTCTATCTTTATCTCTCTCTATGATTTATTGTTGCAGTTGTTGCCACATTTTAATTTCGTCTTGCTCTTGTTTTTCTTTTGCGGAAAAGCCAAGAAAACTTAAACTATTCTGATTTCATTTTTTCTCGAAATTTTCCAAAAATTAATGTTTATGACCAACTATCGCCTAGAAACTGTTCTTTTTAATGGGTTAAGAAAGTAGCTTGTGCCAGGGAAGATGGTAGTTCAGTCGAACGCACTCGACAGCAAGTTACTTTGCTTCTAAAAAATGTACAATTTTTACCATATTTGAAGTGAATATGATTATACCCTGTACCCATTTAAAATGGCTAAAAACAGGGTTAATAACTTGGTGAAGATGTATGTAATAGGCAGAAGGAGGCGTGGCAGATACCACAAAAAAAATATATGACATAAATTAACCCATTTATGAGATTTATGAGAATCTATAAACTTAAATTCAGTCTTCAGTAGTTGGTAGAGATAATTAATATCTACCGATTTTATAAATTTAATTAAAATCGGTTTATGATATATGATATGATATGATACATTGAAGTTTTGCTTATTTGATAAGCATACTAATAAGTCTCTCATACATTTGTATGACTACTGACAGGGACAGGATTTTAAATTTTTAATTAAATGTTAATTATGGGGTACAGGGTATTTTGCAGTCAAGCTTCCGACTAATTTGCTCCGTCCCTATTGGTTTTCTTGTGTTGTTTTGGAGTGGAAATCGTAAAATGAAATCTTTTTAAAATATATGTATGTTATATTATATTGACATATTTAGTAATATTTCAGGATGAAATCTAGCAGCGATCAGTGGGAGTCTTGACTGGTATAACCATGTTAGTATTAGCCATAAAAAGCGAGTACGGCCCTACGAATGCCTTAAGATCTAGCAGCTAAGCGCATTCAACTCTCGTACTTGTAACACCTGTAAATAATAAATAAGACAAATATAGAGAAAACAAGTTGAAAAATAATAACAAAAATCAAACCAAGACGAAGATTAAGATTAGGCAAACGCAGCAAGATAAATGGCCAAAAATTACCAAATGACCAGGTGGAATTACCTGTTACCCGTTTACTGTTTACTGTTCACTGTTTACTTTTTGCGTTAATTAGCGACGCTTTCAGCTCGAAGTCTGTGTGGCATTTTAGAAATGAATGAATCTTAACTAAACTAAAAACAAAAACAAATACATATATACAGATGCACATAAATAAAATGCAAGCGAGCAACTTGCGAAAACACTAAAAGAAAAAGTGAAATTTCATGCCGGCTCGCCTCTGAGCCTTTGCAGTTGCAGTTGCAACTCGTTTTGCGAACCGAAACAAATCAAAACGATGCCAAACCCAAGCGAAATGCCCAATTCGACGGCTCTCCGCTCCTCCCTGGCACCTTGGCTGCCTCTGAGTCCCTGGCTCCCGGGCTCCCTCCAACTCCATCTCCATCTCCAACTACATCTCCACTTCATCCTTTTGCTTTCATTCGCCAACGCAGACTATATGGCGCGGGCGAGTTGGCTATTAGCAACAGTGTTGCCAATTTTGTGTGAGATAAAAGCGTTTTTTGGCGGAAATCAATATACAACACATTTATAAAAAAAAAAAAAAAAAAACAACAGCTCAGTTTAACAGCCTTACATCAAAGGTTTTATGGGCAAATATTAATCACATATTCTATGTCTATTCTAGTCTACCATATTCTACAAGTGTATTGTTTTTTATTTTTGTATTTTGCTTGCCTGAAAATTTAAAACATTATTATTATTTACAATTATTATCGCAAAAACGGTAAAGTAGTTTTTATTTGCATTTTATAGTATGTATTACAAAATTTGAATAAAAATTCGTATGCTTCATTACTTTTTGTTTATTAAAAATGTAAATAATTTTCATTAAATAAATTAACGAATAATTTTTTTTAATAATTTATATTTTAAAAATTATAATAATTACAATATCTGAAAAACCGACAGCAGGGCAATAATTTTAAGAATTAATATATTTTTAAATTTAAGAAAAAACTGACGAAAGGCTCAATTATTTTGAAAAAAAAATCCGAAATTTTCAATAGCCGTAGTTTTACAAATTTTGTAGCAAATGATGTTTAAAAACAGCCAGATCTGGCGGCAAAAAAGCGTATTTGGCAACCATGATTAGCAGTGTTAACTGTTGTTAGCAAATCTCTCGGTCAACAACCGGCTCAAGTTGTTGTAGCTGTTGTTGCAGTTGCAGTTGTTGCTGTTGCAGTTGCAACTTTCCACCAATGTCAATTAAGCATTAAGGCAAAGCGTTTACATACGACATTTTTAACTCGACACTTGACTAGAAATCGCCAAAGCCGCAACGTTTCATTTTCCATATTTTCCATATTGAAACGCAATATTCAACTGGTTTTTTTAATGCTGCCACTGCTGCCACTGCTGCCGTTGTTGGCAGTTGCTGCCACTAATTGATCATTTGTTCGCTAATCCCACAGGCTGCACTAAATTGACCAACTTCGGCTCTATTAATAAACTGCATCCATCATTTCTTATGCACATTGACCTTTGGCGTGGCATTCAAACAAATCAAGCTAAACGTTTCTTCGTTTATTTGATTAGCTGAATTTGTTTGCGTTTTTTGCAATACTTAGTTTTCTTCTTCTATAAAAAAAGAAAAAAAATTATATTAATAATTTTAATAATAATAAAAGCTAAAATTTAAAAACTGCAATTATATTCGTTATGGGCATAATAAAAATATAATAATTATACTCAGTTAAATTAATTGCAGTCGATGAAAATTAAAATGGATAAAAGCATTTACTATATTAGTTATGGGCTTAATAAACTTTATGAAATGATAATTCTATCTTCTCTTGTATTTGAAATAAATGTTATTTATTATAAGTGCAAGATTCACTTATAATAAATAATCAATATATATATTATATGTTAAGTAACATTTTAAATAAATATTTCCAATTATTTTGATAATTTTTTATTTACTAAAATTTAAATGTGAACAGAAATCGATTCCAAATTTTGGATTCTGATGGGTGAATAAAATGAATAAATAAAATTAATAAACAAAATAAATAAGCAAATAAATAAAAACTAAAGATAAACTATTTTAATCAAAATCTAAATCTTAAATCCAAAACAGTTTTCTTTTATTTAGTTTTCACAAATAAAATCCCCAACTTTTATCCATATCAGAGATCAGGGTTGATTATTCACACGACAGAAGCCAATATACCTATTTAGCGTAATCTATAGAGCTTATAAGCTCAAATTCTCAATTTCAATTAATCACAGATTATCTGATTGCCACATTTTCTATACATTTGCAGTTGCATTAACATACATGCAACATTTTTAACATTTTTAAGCACTGAGCTGAAGAAATAAACTTGCCTTTCAGTCGGGTATAGTTTTCTGCACAATCCATAGATTGCTCTAAGTGTGGCAGCATTTATAATTAGTTACAAAATTCAACAAATAACTATTATTTCAATTAGCAATAACTTGAAAATAATAACCATAAGAAAAGAAAACAGTAAACCAATCATGTTGGCTACAGTCGCACGCAACCAACAGTCGGTATTTAAACTTTACAAATAAAAAATTGGAGTTTCAAAAATATCGATCCAGTAAAATTGGTTTTTATATTTTATGAAAACCTATCAATAATTTAGTACAATTCCTATTGTAATAGTTTTTGTCACGATCGTTCGAGTTAAAATAATGCTTATAAAGGTATTGAATTATTTTAACCTTAACTTTTTCTTTCAAGCCAATCGGCATATTCAATATTTACAAAAATTTCCCTCTTCATAAGACATTTTCTTAGCAAATAGATCAAATTATAAAGTGTTCCTTTGTACAGGCTACTTGATTGAATTGCCTTAAAAGTTATTCCAAACTAATTGTATTGTATTGGGATAATAAAAATACCCCAGGCAATTTTTAGATGGGCAATAAACGTCAAGTAATACCACAAGTAAACCATCATTATTTACTGTATAACAAGCTGCAACTTTCGAAGCTCCAACGAGGGACTTGGGCCTAGAGTCTTCCATTGTTGGCATTACTTATGCTGCTTAGTAGCTTGTATTAGCGGTGGTAATGCAAGTAGTACACAGAAAGATATTTCCTACTTAAAATAGGTAAAGACGAATTTGAGTATGGAATTCTCAAGCTTATAAAATCAGCCTTGATATAGATAATATTTCTTATTCTGCTTAACTCAAGTAATAAAATTCTTGGCAAGTCGCAAAAATAAAATACATGGAGTGCGTGCTAACAAAAAACCATAAATCATTCATTAAAATTATGAGCAAACTGTCTGTTGCATATCTCCGTTGTTTCTTTTGCGATCTTAGGCTATGTATGCTATACCGAATTACAAGATTTTAGCTTCTAAACTATGGCTGCATTGGAATTTTTGAAAAGGTGGGGGACTTATAAAAACTTGAAAACAAACTTAATCTGCTTACTACATAAGTTAGTTACGGACGGACACAGACGGACAGACAGATATGGGTATATCAACTCCCATTTTCGCAAACTTAATAGACCATTTTGTAGTTTTTTAAGTACAGGGTCTAAAAAGATTACAATAAATAAATGGACATACTATGAGGACTAAATTTAAGAATGCCTCTCTAATACGAAATTCTTTTAGTTCGAATTTTCAGTCTTTCAATCGTGCTAATTTAAATTAAATTATTTAATACACTTGACTTTTTCTCTCTGTGTAGTGGCGGTATAACCGGTTGTCAGTTGCATTCGCGGCATCTTGTGTTTGTTGTCTTATCTGCCTCGCGATTCTGCATGATTGCAATACTGGCAGCTAGTTTGTCTTGTTGTTTGTTTGTTAGTTTGTTGGTTTGTTTGTTTGAGATGTTAGACAAATGTTTTGTTTGGCTTGGACTTTCACAGCGGCTGATGGATGAACTGATTGAATAAATGAATGCTTGATGAATGACGAGTGGATGGCTTATTCGCTAGCAAGAGCTTTTGTGTTGGCAGCGGAAATGCTGCCCAAGTAGTACTATGTTAACTGTTTCTATTGCTATTTATATTTGGTATTTGGTATTTGGTATTTCTAGCCACAGAGATCGATGGAGCTTGAGAGGGCTAATAACCGTTTTTCATTTTCGTTTTGACGAAAGCTTTGCGTTGATTGAGCCCAATCAATAACTTCCTCTCTTTTGGGCAGCTTCAAGTTCAAGAGTTTAAACAAGCGGCAATTTCTTTCACTTTTGATTTCTTTTCGTCTTGTCGTCTTCTCGCCTGTTCGTCTTCTCGTCTGTGTGTGCGGAAAGTGAAAAGAAAATCAGCTAAAACTATGCTCTTTGGTCGATTCTAAAAGCTCATTTGCATGTGAATGGCCAACACTGGTAGACACACAAAAAGACAAAAAGATGTTGCCAATACCGTTACAAGTCGCGTCGTTTCGTTAGCGGTGTTCTATTTTTGATAACAAAGCAAAAAGTAAAAGTATTGCCCCCATAAAAGAGGGTAGAGAAAACACTTAAACACCAAATACAGGCAGCTAATAATCCAGCATAATCCGTAAAGCGGCTATAAGTAGTAATCCAAAGCTTAGCTTCAAGAAATATGACAATTGAGCAAATTAATCGCTATTCATCAGACTGTGATTTAATTGGATAGATGAAAAACTCCATGATGAAGTCGTTAAAGCTTTGTCAAATCGGTTAAAGAATTAATGCTCTTGCTGCACCCAAAATCAATAAAGCATTTATTATTATTTTATTGCTATGTTGGAGTTTAGTTTTCAGTAATGGTTTATAGATTTACAAAACAAAAATATTGTGTATGAAAAATAAATAAATAAATGAAAATAAAATGCAAGCGGATATAAGCAAAAAAAAAAAACAACGTTCTTAAAGCTCAACTTTTAATATTTTTTAGTAAAGAACAAATCAGGTAGATTTCAGTTGAATAAAACCGACAGCAAAATACCTTTCATAATTTATAATTTTAATTTATATTTTCGTGGATTTTCGAACGTAACATTTGTTGGGAATGTAGAAAATAAATATGCAAATTGTAATGCTCATTTAATTATGTTGAAATATGTTGATTATTTGGTTATATATTTGGGCTGTGATCTTGCCACAGTTTGTGCCCCTTGGGCAGTGAGCATGGACGTAGTAAATAAGCTAAACATAAATTATTCATATAATTGCACTTGTAGGTATGTTGCCATGATCAACAACCGGCAAAACTTGCAGAACTTTTGCATGTTGCTTCACTCAAGCGTTACGATAATTCTGCTTCTTGAACCGACTATAGGCCCATAGGCCCCCAGGCCCCTAGGCTAGTTTGGGTAGTTAGTTAGTTAGTTAGTTAGAGTGGACTGTGAACTCGTTCATCCATAGAGTGAGCTATGTTAAAGCCCGATCTTGAGCTGATTTCACACCAGGCCCCCGGAAACTTATTTGTAATCCCTAGCCCCCTTTCGATTCCAGTCTCTGCGTGAATCATGCTCAAAGAGCGTAAAGAGTTTTCGTGATTTCTGGTTCAATGGCGCACGCTGAGTGTCACCGCTTGACGAAACTTCCGCTGTACGATCGGACAATTAACATGCATACATAGATATATATTATATATATTGGGCATATACAAATTAACATATTTTAGACAGTCCTCGACCTTCGCCTAATGTCAAACTTTTCACTTCCATTGCATCCAGTTTGTTCGATTGCATAAGCATTTGTTCATCTCAGCGACCCGAAAAAGAGACAGAGATTGAAATGGAAATGAAAATGAAAATGGAAATGTCAAAGATGATGTCCATTAGCTTGCAAGTTGGAGTGCGTTTTATTTTTGGGTAATCTCTTGACACTTGAGGCCTGCAATTAAGGCCCCCCGATCTGCAGGCCAAACAAGTTTAGTTTAGTTTTGCCCTTATAAGTAATACCCGTCTTTACTATGTATGTCTTCACGTTTAACCCATAGTCATCTGGCTTAGAAAGGCGACCAGACTATAAAGATTTGGCCTGGCTTGTGCATTTATAATGCAAATATGTATAATAAAGTCTATTATACCTAATAGATTTTTGATTTTTATGCTTTGGCTGCGTCTCTACCGCATTTCACACCCGATATTATTTTCCTTTTATATTCAAATCAACTCAGTCCGAAGGTTGTCAGAAAACGTCGCTTGCAGAAATCGATTCGCTATCAAATTTAATCGTACACACACATATATACATGTATATATGACATATATCCATGCCAATCAAATCCAATCACATAAATAATATTGCACAGTGTCTTTCGAATATTTTGAGCATATATATCATTTATTTATACACAATATTTGTATCGATGGCATTCGTAGTATTCAATTGCTTATTCTGCATATTCCGAACAATTGGGTGACTACTCTCAAACAACATTTATTTAATGGACTATTCTATTTATATTTCTTAAAGCAGAATTTCATATTGCTATGATATTTATCTCAAACTTTTAAAGGCAGGGAATTTACTTATTTAATAGAAGTCTAGTAAGAACAGGCTAGGAAAACCATCATCTCACTTTCTGTAGTTGGGATAAAAGCGGTTTTTGATTAACACATTATTCAGTATTTTATAATGAATGATTTCTTGGGAGACAAAATTATCTTTATAGATATAAGTATGGAACACCAAATGCTATATATAGTGAGACAACATAAAACAATAACTCTTTATTATCAATTTATCACCAAGTTCATGTTGCAAAATCTCATAAAATATACAAATAAAATATCTCGATATAAATATATAATTTTTTAAAAGATATTCATATTTCGATATGTTTTGAACAACCGCAGTTATTGTCCTCTAAAGAATTCAATATGGACTCATAATATAGCATAAGTATGATATAATCATGCTATTATTGCATGATCACTCCAATGCGCAGCCTTTGTCAATTAGCAGAGAACAGAACTGTGAATTTTTGAATGAGGCATGCAACAACAGCAACGGCAACAGCAGCAACAACAGCAGCAACAACAACATAACATCAACTATATTAATCGGCCCCGACAGCGGCCCCCAATGTGAGTTGCTGCAGTTGCTGCTGCTGTTATTGTTAGTTGTAATATACCCTGTACCCATGAAAAACCGGGTTAATCACTTTGTGTGAAAGAGTCAGAAGAAGGGCAGGGTAGCAGGCCCCATAAGGTATACATATTCTTGATCAGGAATTTCGAAATTTAGATAGAGACTCTTATCGATTTAACCGAATATTAGGCTTAATATGAACGTAGCAGATTGTTCTTCTGAATATCTGCTCTCTAATATTATATAAAGCTATCCTGAAAAGCGCATGAAAATCGGTTAATAAACACAGAAGTTATTGAAGAAACAATATCACACGATTTGCATTTCTATTAAGGCAAGGCACAGACAAGAAAATAGGAAGATGCATTACTGCTGAGCTACATATTATATATGAAAAATGTTTGAAGATTATATCTAAAATAGAGTGTGCGGGGTATTTCACAGTCGAGAGGGTCCGACTGATCAGCACCGTCCTCACTGGCTGTTGTTATTTTTGACGCGTGCGCAGCCAAGTGAAACATTTGAAATGAGCGCCGCAAGGGCTGCGCAGTCGGCGCACAGTCGGCGGCGCAGTCGCTGCTGGCAGCGGCCGCGACGTCGCCCTGGTGACACGGCAGTAAGCGTGAAAATAAATAAATAACAATAAAAGCGCACAAAATGCTGGCGCTGAAGGGTGGCAAATGCGCCTCTGGAGCGGAGGGGGTTTGAGCGGGGGGAGGGGGGACGGCTCCAATGTTGAGCAAACATCCAAAAACCAAAAGCCAAAAACAAAAACACAAAAAGGAAAACAAAATGCGCAACAATAACAACAATAAAATATGTTGTATAAACTCAAAAGCGCTTACATACACTTAATCATCGCTGCCAGTGCTGCACAGTCAGCGATTTCCCGCCAAAGTTTAGCTTTGTTTTCTTCTGTTCTGTTAGCTTTGTTTTTATTCTGATTAAAATATTGGAATTTAAATTAGGTACGTCAAACATATCGATTTATATATAAAGTTTGATATAGAATGAGTCTACGAATATCACAAAAAACTATATTTTTTAAATATCGTGGAATTATTGGTCGGTATTGATTTAATTAAAATCATTTTAAACAGCAATGGAAAGACAATTTGGGCTTAACAAATAATTCTAGCGGAAAATTAATAGTATTATTGTGCAATTCTAAAAATGTTGATACTCTATATTTTAAATAAACTAGTATTGCCAGAAAAAGCAAGATTTGTAATATAAAATATTTATAAAATAGTTTCAAATATGCATACAAAAAAAATTTAAATACATAAAAATAAATTAAAAACATAAAATCAATACACAATATTTAAAATTATTTTACATTCTTAAATAGATTTATGATAAGCATAAATTGAATTCATAAAATATAGATGACAATATTCAATATTAGAAAAACGCATTGTCAATCTTTAGTTTTTATATCTTCTGAATACCTATTTTAATCTAATTATTTTTCTTGACAATTTGTTATAATTTGATTTTGATTTGTGCAGCATCAGCCTTTGAAATGAAAGATTAATATAATTTTTAAACTCATATTGCTATCGCTTTGGGTGCATGGCATAACGCCCGGTGTCATAGCGCCGGCGGGCGCTGTGACACGGACAATTGGGTCATAGCGCCCGCAGGCGTTCTGTCACTTTTGAAAGTGTCATATCGCCCGCGGTCTTTATGTCATTTTTCTTGTGGGCATTATGACACTATGAGAAGTGCATTAACGCCCGAACCTAATAATAATGAAATACCTGGTATAAATAGCCACCCAGCATAATTTCTTGAGAATAGGCTGGTCAATAGCGCAAGAAGCGCCGCAGCCAAAATTTTTTTACATAAAAATCGCGCAATTTCTATGTAAAACAATTTTTGCTTGCGCTTTTTATAAAGTAAATTTAAATACAAAATTGTATTAACATTTCATTTAAACATTATTGATATAGTTTGATTTGGCTGTCTACTATTTGCCTGCAATATGCGCAGAGCAATAGAGTCTTCGCCGCTTTAATGTTGTAGCACTGAAAACATATTTTGAAGTGGTTACAAGGTAATAGTACCGCCCTAGGATAATGTCTTGTGAGAATAGACTGGTCAATAAGGTAAAAAGCGCCGCAGGCAAAAATTTTTTTACATAAAAATCGCGCGATTTTTATGTAAAACAATTTTTGCCTGCGCTTTTAATAAAGTAAATTTAAATACAAAATTGTGTTAATATTTCATTAATTTCATTATTTCATTATATATTTATTATATATTCATTATATTCATTGATATACTTTGATTTATTATTGATACACTTTAATTTGGCTGTCTACTATTTGCCTGCTCTCGAGACTCATTTGAGTACACACACCACTATTGGACAAGGCCACTGAAACACTACTAGTGACTACAGTCTTTTATGTAGCAAATATAACGCGAACTTTCCTTCGAAACACTTTTAATTTTAAACAATTGTTGCTGGCTTGCAAGAAGCAGCAACTTAGAATTTTTTCTAAATCCAGGTACAATTTTATATTCATAAACAGATTCTATTTCACGTGCACTTAGTTTCGAGATCAATCACAAACTAAATAGAATAGTATTGTGCCAAAAACATGTAAAGCGCGATTGCAAACGAGATAACACATTAAACTGTACTTTTAATAACGGTACTTTCATTGATTCTTGATAAACTTTGCAAGTTTTAAGAAATTGAGGGCGTTATGACACAGGTTGAAAATGTCATAGGGCCGGCGGGCGCTGTAACATTTTCGGTGCGGGCGATATGACACTTTCAAAAGTGACAGAACGCCTGCGGGCGCTATGACCCAATTGTCCGTGTCACAGCGCCCGCCGGCGCTATGACACCGGGCGTTATGGCATGCACCCATCGCTTTACTATAACTTCAAAAACTTGGAAAAATAGCCAGAACTGTGTAGAAAATTCGGGCTGTTTTTCAGCTATTTACTTAACAATATGAGCAGCACTGATCGCAGCAGCGTCGACGTCGACTGCGGCCAGCGTCGCAGCTTTGCATAGGGTTCGACCCCCTCGCTGCTTTAGGAGTCAGAGTCAGAGTCGGAGTCAGAGATACCGACAGTGGCAGAGTCGGAGTTAGCTGTGGATTTGGCCAGACAACGCATTTGCGGCAGCGGCGTCACGGCGCGCAGACGTCGGAGACAGCCAAACGGAAACCGGAAAGCGGCGACAGCGAATTTTATTAAAAAGCAATCAGCGAAAATTGCGACAAAGCCACAAAAAACAAAAGCTCAAATCGTATGCGAATCCGAATCCGACTCCGAATCCGAATCCGACTCCGCATGTATCTGTGAATCCCGCGCGTAAAGTTTTGATAGAGCTCGGATCGGAATATGTCCGCGAGTCTGTCGACGCGTCCGGTCATCGTTTGGAACGGCGCACAGTACGCGGCGAGCAGCAGGGAACTGGAGCTGGAGCTGCTGCGACGCGACTACGGACTGGATGAGCGCATGCTGGAGGCGACGCTGGTGCCGCGCTACAAACGGCACAAGCCGCGCGCGAGCGCACGCAATGCGCACGTGCGTCAGGCGACGCCTCTGGCCGCATCCGTCGACGCATCCGCATCGGATTGGATACTGCGGCAGGGCAACAGCGGCGTCTCCCAAATCAACTTCCATCCCTGGACGGAGCTGGGGGAGCGCAAGTTCTCGCACTTCGATCTGGTGCCCTGGCGACGCACGCGCAGCGCCCTGGACCTTGGCTCTGCGGTGGACTACAGCGGCAACAATAGCAACAACACCACCAGAGAGAAGTCGCTGCGCGGCCTGGAGAAGCTCGAGCTGCGCCACAACCGTCGCCGGCTGCAACGCGCGCGCTCCACGCAGCAGGGCCTGCGTCGGCTGGTGCGCGTGCGCCTCATCTTCTCCATCGAGCTGCGGCACAAGCGCATGGAGCTGCTGCGTCAGAGCGCGCTGCCCACGCGCGTCTTCGAGCAGCGCTTCGCGCTCAGCGAGAACGAGAGCGCCGCCTACGAGCGCATACTGCACGACGCCAGCGCCGGCGTGGAGCAGCACGTGGGCTACTTCAGCAGGCGCCAGTGTGCCCCCTCCGAGGCGCTGCCCCACGACGATGACGCAGACGCTGACGCAGACGATGCTGATGAGCAGCTCGTGGTGGACTTTGCCAGTGAAACTGACCTCGACGTCGAAGTCGAGCCCGTCCCTACGGCGGAGGCTCAGTACGCCACCATAGCGGCCACAACGGATAAGTCGGTTGTGGCAGCAGCTGAAACCGTTCAGGATTCCGGATTGAATGCAGACGTTGCCGGAGCAACGCAAGTGCCATGTGTCAAGTGTCGCGATGTTGCCATACAATTGAGGTAACAACAGCAACTGCCTGCACCACACGTACTGCCATGGGTGCTTGTGTTCGTGCAGCTGCCGCCATTTTTTTCAAGTGTGTGTGAAAAGTGTGTAACTCATGAATCAGCTTCGGCATCTGTTCCAATTAGCAACGTAAAGCTATCGATCTATATCACCAATATCCATTTTTGCATAATCTTACCTAATAACGTTCAATAGAATATGATATAAACTAGTAGGGCTGTCGCTTATCGATTTATATCGATTTATACCGATATATGATATGATGTGGGCTAATAGCAACATTCGTAGGCCTTTCTTTCGAATGTTACACAGGAATGTAGAACTATTACTTTATATAGACTATATATCGATTTTTGCATAATTTAATCTATTGGAGCTCGATATAATATCCCAAAAAATGAATTTTTTTTTTAAATATTTGTTATTTAAAATTCTCTCTATTGTATCCTCTTTATTTTATTCACAAAGAGTTTTCTATTTTATTTAATTAACAAATATTAGTTAGTAATAGTTTAAATCTATCTGAAATTATTATTTAATTCAATTTGCTTCTAATAAGTTATTTTTATTTACGGTACTACCTTGTGATTTTTTAGCACCCACGACAGTACTTCGCCCCAACAACTATATTTCGTACTATCTTTTTCAAAATTTGCCGATCGATAACTTACATTTCGGGACTGCATTGCATTACATTTATTATCGATTGGTAGTATACCTGAATCGATTGATAGTTTTACTTCTACGTCTATCGATTTGTACAAATTTGTGCAAACGTAGAAGACCCATTTCTCCTATTTAATTAGGATTAAAATACTGGAATTTATTTATCTGGAATTCTACAATGAATTTCGATAATACTCGAGTGTATTTAGCTTTTATAAAGAAACTGTGGTTCTATTTACCGCCATGCTAATATTTTAGAGACTTAAGTGGGTCAGTTGTAATGATTTTCGCATGGAAAATGTTTGTCAATGTTGTTGTTTTCGTTGTTAATGTGTTAAGCACTTTGCCTGACCAACTGGCCCCCATTCGGTTGGCCCAATGATGTGCCCAGTTCTCCGTTCTCGGTTCTCCGTTCTCAGGCCGCAGAGAGTGTCCAGCTGTGGCACCTGCTACACCTGCTAGCGGCTCGTTTCCACAAAACTAATTTAAACACGTTGACGCAACATGCTTGAAGAAAGTGTCTCTGTGTCTATGTATCTCTGACACTTTGATGGCTTTCTGTCGTCAGTTCAAAATATAAACACAACATTAGCAGGTTGTGCGTTTGCTCAGTTCTTTCTTTTCACTCTTTGGACCTTCTTCCCGGGGTATTCAATTAATCTGTTGTCGTCGGGTTTACGATGAGCACTATAGCGACGGCTTTATGAGTTTTGCTCGACTTTTGCTGCCTTCTGTGCGGAAGCGTCGCCCAATTCCGGCCAATGACTCAGCAGCTTCAGCTTATGGACCTGACCCGGTTAACTCATTGCTGGAAAAACATAAACCAAGCGAAATGTTGACTTTAGTCCGTGTGTTTGTATTAATTATACCATAATTTAACACTCTTCAATACCTAACGTTCGCAGCCAATGAAAATGGCAACAGCAAGTGCGATGCGCCTGGAATGCGGCAACACTGTTCTTGCCTCGTCTGCTCCGGCTCAAAAGTATGTGTCTTCAGTCATTCGAATTCAGACGCAGCCTAAAAGACGGCAGCGAAATTGTAAAGAATGAACATAATATGTTTATTTGACTTCTAATTACAAGAGTATTTTATACTTTTAGTAACAAAAGTTAACACTAGTTAGATTCTCGTGTTCAGCTTCAAAAATAAAATTTTAGAATATTCCTCCAAGACTCTTTTCACCAAAGCCTCTAGAAAATGTTTAAATAGGATTTTGTGCCACAAATAGCTTAGTTCAAATCGGGCTTAGATGTTTTTTAATGTCTGGTACGTTTGAGTTAAACATTTTTCAGGATTTTATTCTAATAGATTAAATGAATAATTGATATTTTAATTATTTATTTTAAGATATTGCGGGGTTTTAATTGTATTTTCACTATACCCCATATGTATTTCTATACTAGATAGATCTTTTGAAGTGAAGAAATCAAATGAGTAATAATTTCTATAACAATTATTCGCTTGCAGAACGATTAACGACTATGCGCTCAACTCGAGTGTGCACCTGAAGCACAACAGCAGCAGCAGCAGCAACCACAGCAACAGCAACAGCAGCAACAACAAACACCACAGCAACAGCAAGAGTCATAGCAATAGCAACAGGAATTCAAATTCAAATTCAAATTCGAATCCGAACACTAGGAAGCCGCATCACAATCTGAACAGAATGCATGCCCATCAGCTGGACTCGTATCTGGCCGGGATGCCGATCGGCATGAGTATGGGTAATGGAATGCATCCGGGGAGTATTTCCAGTAACGAAAGGCCCAATGGAGGAGCATTGGCATTACATTACGCAGCCGCCAGGGGTTGCCTGGACTGTGTCCAGCTGCTGGTTGCAGCATCTGTAGACATTTGGTAAGTAGACGCAACGAAATTTATGGCCGTGCGATAAGAGCCAAACAAATTAAAAGCAAAAGTCAACACAGTTTACGGTGAAAGCTTTATTCTTGCCACAGCCTGAACGGCAATTGCATTGTCAGCCAAAGCTGTCAAAGGGGGCCGGGGAACGAGGCTGATTTAAATGATTGCGAAAAGTGTCGACTTACATCGAAATCGGAGCGACTTCTCCCCATTTGGTTTCCATGCAGCTAATGCAATTTTCATTGCATTCACTTGCACCATCTCGTCTTGATTAATATCAACTGTTGACTGCTGATTCCTCTAATGGTCGGCTTAAACCATGTTGAAAGCCACTTAGCTAAGCCGCATGCTCTTGACATATGGCTAAAAAAGTAAACCATTTACTTAGGCTAATCTGCCTAAGCTGCATAGTTGAGCCAATAGATCAAAAGCTGCCATTTAAATCAACTGACAAGAATATTTATTGCTTAAATTATTAGAGACAGAATGAAGACGCGCATGATTGCTCCAAATGTTTTCCATAAGAGACGCACGATCAAGTCAAAGTCCATGATTTCCCTGAATATATGTATGTGTATAGGTCAAGAAAATGAAACCTTGCTTCAAAATAGTCAATAATTTAGAATATACTGCTCGTGTGGAAAATGTTCCTTTTCAAACATCTTGAAAGTTATTTGAGAAACAAGCTAAACAAAAAGGTTGACTAAAAATAAGTTTAAATATAGTTATCTAAAATTAAAAAATATTATTATTAAAATTTTATCAAGAATGGCCAAGAAACTAAATTTAGAAATTACTACGGTTGCTTCTCTGTGGAATAGTTGGAATTTGTTAAATCTTGCGGGGACACCCTGGACAGTTTCTTTCAAAATACACGAAATACTCTATGATTTGAATATACCTTTGAGAGTTTGGCTAAGAGAGTCTAGTCTATAAGTTGTTTGAAAAAATGTTAAAGTGGTTTGCAAAACAAAAAAAAAAACATAAAATAATGATGTAATATTACTGAAAAAAGACATAAAACTTACTTTAATTGTTTTAAAAACGTTATGCGCTTTGGATTATATAAAAAAGGTTGAGTTTGAGACAAATTCCTCGATACTTGATAATATTTTGCTCAAAATTGCAATTGTTAAGTTGGAATTTAATAATATTTTTTCTGTTGCCTTAATTTTAGCTGCTTGAAATCTTGTTTTTAAAAAAATTTCCGCTCTTTCAGATAACTTGATTTTCTTTTTTTTTTATCAACTTTGAATCGATCGACTTTTTAAATTGAACACAAAACAATTTGAAATATTAGTAGATTTTATAAAAATGTTTGAATTCAGTTTCGTTTCTCTATTTATATACATATATAAGTATAACCTGCACCTATTAAAAATGGTTAATAACTTTGTGCGAATGTATGTTACAGGCAGAAGGAGGCGTGGCAGTAAGCATAAGTCTTATTTTATTTTTATGTTATGTATGACTTCAGTTATTTTTGATTTGATTTGCTAAGACGTTTTAAGGCAAATATATCTATGAACTACTTATTATTATTTAGTATTTTAGAAATATTACCTAAAAAGAGAAACAAAATTATTAATTTCAATACCGAACACAATGCAAAATACTAGAATAGTGCTATCAATTTGTGCAAGCTTTGAGATGTCTATAAATTGGCACATATTTTTAAATTTTTTTTTAAGGGAATAGCATTCATAATAGGGCTAAACCTCCGATTGATGCAAATGTGGCATCGTGAAATAGCGGTTATAATATTGGGAGAAGAGAAGCAAATCATTTGAAGACATTCTCCGTAAATGTGCATTGAATATATTGCACTTGTGCACCTAATGCGAATTTGTTCAACTGTGAAGCACACTGCACTGAGCTGAGTTCCTGGTCTATGGAGATGTTTTATATGTTTTATCTTGGCTAATGAGCACTGGCCGAGATAATCGATTGCAGAATAATTATAGCATCGTATGGCCATTAAATGCGGTAATTAAAACTGATGAGCTCATAATTAGAGCTGCAAGCAGCTCTAACAATGGCCAGAACCATGGCAACTGATCCAAATAGAAAACAACCTGGCATGCCTCTCCCTCTCTCTCTCTCTCTCTCTCTCTCTCTCTCTCTCTCTCTCTCCCTCTATCTCTCTCTCTCTCTCTGTCTCTAAAACTGATCAACGATATCCAGCTGCTTGGAGTAAAGTCACCTAAATACCGAAGGAGAGCACGCGCTCAATACGTTGTTGATTCATCCAAACCAGTCAAGGCTAGGCAGCTCAGGCAGCCAGCCAGTTCTCCAGATACCAGCTAACCATCTAACCAGCTAACCAGCTAACCAGCCAACTAGTTGGATTCCCTAGCTTCCCAATCCAGGCGTTCCATATTTACATCTGGTCAAGGAGCAGGAGATGCGGAGATTGAGAGAGAAAGGCTGCCAAGCAAAAGCACCGTTGCAACAAGTTGCAATTGCAAGTGGCGCAACTGCTTAGCAGCAGTGTTGCCTATTTAAAAAAAAGCTATTCTTCAAAGGGAAAGCTTAGAAATAAAGCTAAACAAAATAAAACAAAGCCAGAAAACAGTCAAGCTATGCAAAAGGTTTTCCAACATTTTCAATCACAATTCTTAGTGCTCTATTTTTATTTAACTCTAAGAATAACATTTTCTCCATAATATTTTACTGTTTAAATGGCATAAAAATGATTGAATGATAACTAAAGATATAGCAAGCTTTTAATTGAAGCTACAATTGTTTTCAAAAATTGTAACATTTAAGAAAAAACTGACAGAAAACTTAATTATATTTAAAAAAAAAAGATTCTCACAGTTTTAAAGATTTGTTTAACAAATGTTCTGCAAAAACAGCCAGATTTGGCGGCAAAAAGCGGATTTATCAACAGTGCTTAGGAGTCCAACTGCATTTCCCAACCAGTTCTCAGTTCCAAGTTCTCAGTTCCCAGTTCTCGGTTCTCAGTTCCCCCGGTTCTGGTTTGGTCAGCACTCTGAGCTCTGGTTCTGCCTGCTTGCCATTTGAGAGTTACCGGTCTATGGTCTTCTCTTCGATTTATATTTATTAAACGTCATGACAACTGACAGCAGATTACATTCTCACACCAACAACAACAACAAGAACCAGCATCAGAATCAGAATCAGAACTAGAACAAGAACATGAACCCGAAATTGCATTCGAGAACTGCTCAGTGAGTTCGATGCAAGTTTAGATTCTCTTAATCCTAGTTATTGGAAGCGCAAGGTTTTGGCTGTATTTGCAAATACCCTAAACTAATTATAAATAATTGCTGTACAAATCAGTAACAAGAGCAGAAATTATAATATGTCTATATTCAAAAAGGAATTATTAAAGTTGTGTCCGACTTGTACAATATCACTTCAATTATGTGAAATAATTCGGGTAATATAGGACTAAACACTAGTATACAGTATGCAAATCTTTCGAAATAAATGCAAGTTTCGTTTTCGAAAATCGTAATCTTAAAATGATAAATCTTATTAAATTGATTATTATGGATATGCATAAATACGTTTCTATTTGTCGATCTTAATATTTAATATCGATACAATGCTTTGGATATATTTCTGAAACAAGTATTTGTATCGTACATAATTAGTATGTGAATGCAGTTTATACAGCCTTACTTGAACAATTCCGATAACAAATTGTCAATTTTCCAATTATTTGGTCATAGTATGTATTTTTATTGTCATCTTGGGGACAATACCAAGTCAATAATTTAAGCTCTATTTAGCAGCAGAAGCAATGGAAGTATCGCATTATTGGCAAATTGTGATTGCAATTTGGGAATGCTTCAACCGATGCTAACAGTAAAGCTACCGCTGCACTGCGAGAAAAAACTCTGCTCTTCAATTACAACTCAAACTAAAAATTTTTAATTTTAACTTTAACTTTAAAGTAATTTTACTAGAACAAAGTCTGTAACATTTTAAAATAATACTAATTCCAGTTCTCTGAGAATGATAGTTCAAATACTACTTTTAAGAATGCATTTTTGCTAAATCAGCGTTTTTGGTTACAAATCTAAATTTAATAAAAACTTCTTGGAATATACAATTATTTTTAATTATGATACAAATTATTTTTATTTTGTCATTAAGTTTTGTGACAATAACACAGTTTGATATTATTATTATTTCTTTTGACTTATTTAATTTTTGAGCTTTCATAAATTTAAATTTAGAATTTGTTGTCTAGTAGTTCGAAATGCATGTTATTTTAGGAACGGCAATTTTTAATTTTTTTCTCTCTGTGTGCGCAGTGTAGAAGCTGAGCAAGTTGTGGACGGAGGGGGGAAAGGGGCAGAGCCGGAGGCAGAAGAGGCAGTGCCAAGCCATTGGATAATATGATTTGATGAGCGCTTTGCCAGCAAACTAGCCGCAAAAGAAAACGCTTGTGGCAGAGCTGGTTTCTTCTAGCTGCTGCTGCTGCTGCTGCTGCTGCTGCCGATGTTGCTGCTGCTGATGTTGCCGCTGCTGCTGGCAATGTTGCTGCTGTCGTCGCTTGGTCGACTGCTGGCCACTGGTCGCATTGGCTTCTATTCGCGTTTGGCTGGTCGAAGCGAACGGTGCTTTGCGTCTAGTGTCGTGCGCCTGAACACGTTACCATTTTCCATTTCCATTTCCATTTGATACCGTTTGCTGCTCAGACCGCTTGCTACAACCGTTAACAGCAACAGCAGCAACAGCAGCAGCAACAGCAGCAGCAGCAGCAGCAACATGCGGCCATAGAGGAATTGAATTTTTTTTAAATATTTATATATGCGGATTTTTTGTTGTGGTTTTTTTGTTGTGTTGTGTTGTGTTTTGTTTGTTGTTGATGTTGGTATGTTTGGTTGGTGTTTGTGGTTTAATGCTTAAATGCAGCGGCCACGCCTCACGCCTCCAGCCGCCCACTCGCTGCCGTTGAAGGCTGTGCAACCGCAACAAACAAAATTTCGCGCTTCAAAGTGTTTCGAATGCAGTTAACGAATCGTAACGCGAATTAATTAACAGTTTCAGTGTACCAAAGAACTGCAAGCCACCACAACAACATCCACAAACTGGGCTTATGCTCAGCAGCCGCAACCATGAAAAGGTAGACCAGACCCTCATCAGTTACCATAATCAATTGGCCAAGTCATGAGCAGCTGCCCCACCGGCCATAGAATCGGCAAGAAGCCCAACCACAACGCTTTTATGGCCTAAACAATACTGCCATTTTCCTACAATTTTTCTTATGTTTTATGTTGCTCCAACCGAAGTGTGTGTCGGTGTCTATGTCTGTGTCTGTGCCTGTGTCGGTGTATGTGTCTGTGTGTGGAAGGGCATTTGCCCTCAAGATAAAAGCCAAAATAATGCCAAAAAGCAAATGTGAAAAATTCCAGCGGCTAAATTATAATAATCAAGCCAAAGTGTATGTGGCGTCGACGCGTTAAATTCTGTGCATGGATTAACAGCAGAAGCTTCCATAATTCATAACCATAAAAAGTAAACTTCAATTGGAACAATTGCCAGTTCCGGACTGAAAAACTTTTCAAAATACGCGAGTTTTTAGCACTTATTTGCTACGATTTTCCCGTCTTATATTACTATATGCTAGAGTACAAAAAAATATTAGCTTACAGTCGAAGCTATTGAAGGAACTTAGTTCAGAATGTTCGAGTTTATTTAATACGTCTAATGGGCGTACTTAAAGCTCAGTAGAGAGTTAAATATATTTTATATAATTTATTCAATATAATAATAATACTATATTGATCCTCCTATACTGATCGTCCTACTTTTCAGATAAAGATATAGATACATTTGTGCTTAAATTCAAATATGTATGTATATGCAAAGTTTTGTATATAAGCAGTATTAGCTTTTATGACAAAATTAATAAGAGTATTTTATATAAATTGTAAGCTTTGAGACTAAGTATATATACTATAAAATATAATTTAAATATTTTATTCTAAGTAAACAATGCTAGGTAAATTGGTATTTATCAATGTTGTCAGAAAAAGCTAAATTTTCAATATAAAATACATACAAAATAGCTTCAAATAGAATAAAAAAATAAATTTTATTTAAATAAGCAATGTGAAATGTTAATAATAATTATAGATTCAACAAATAACTTGTAGTATTTTGGAAAATGGTAAATTGACAACGCTGGAGTTTATCTATCTTCATATGTTGATTACAATAAAAAACTTAAGATTTATTAGTTTTATAGACCTATATAAAAGATAATTTTGCTGTAAACAAATCTAACAAAATTATGTTCAAATCATATCATATAATATAATAGATTGAAAGCATTCCATTATTTGGTTTTGATAGAATTGATAGAATAGAAGTGGAATTCTTACAAAATAATTATTTGAAACATATATAGATAAGGTATTCAAATTGAACAGGTCTGACATCTTTAGCTTTGAATATACGAGATTAAAATGCCCAATAGTTGGATGGTTAATTGATTTGGAAAACACACTGCTAACTTGCAATCATTGTGAAGTATTGTCTCAGTTGCCCGTTAATTCTTCTTGGACTCGTTGTCTGTCATATGTGGGTCGAGAGTTGCTTTCATTTAGCCTTAGCCTAGTGCGACACGCAAATGTTCAATTAAGACAATAGCCGAGATCTTACCAGCCTGATGTCTATGGAGTATATAGACGTCTTTGGCGTTCTCATCGAGCAAACGCATAAAAGCATAACTGTCAACCAAGTTTGTAACGAGGCTGCTCTCTACAATTACGATTGTAATTATCGGCGTTTGGAGTGTTTGCATTTCCATTATTCGAGGCTTGTTTCTTATGCTTTCTTGCGATTAAGAAGAAAATATATATAAGTCGAACAAAAAAGCAGCAATAATAATAAAGCTAAATAAAAGCAGAAAAAATATGATTATTAAATTGCAATTACAACAAAATGGGCACAACAAAATTGGGTATACCTGATATACTCGTACTCGCAATTTACTGTATTTTCACCTACAAAGAAGACGCTGCAGAAGCTGTCGAGGCGAATAAAAAATACAAAAAAACAACAACAACAACAACAAAAAATATAGAAAAAGTAACACGCGACTAACAGACAGCTGTATGTACTATAAACTTTATATACTATGCGAGTGCTAGACGAAGCAGCAGATGAAAAATCAACTTTAATTGGTTTACAATTCATTTCTATAGCGAAAAGCGGGAAAATGTAACAAGTCGTCAAGTCGTCAAGTCGCCAAGTCGCCAACTCGTCAAGTCGTCAAGTCGCTTGTCGAAGAAAGCAACTGGAGCACTCCAACACTCCAGCATTCCTCTGATCTCAGCTCAGACTCGAGCTCAGGCTGATGCTGAGACTTCACACATTTTAGAGTCTAGAGCCGATCGAGTCTTTGGCTGGAACTGGAGCTGGATCTGTGGCTTTGGCTTTGGCTTTGGCTGTCTGGTGTGCAATATCCATGAAGATGCCAGCACACCAGCGCCTCCGACACGAGCCAGGGAAAGCACAGTGCAACCAGCTTTAGTGAACATTCGTTGAAAATTCGCTAATTTTGCAGGTCTATTAAAGCACAGCAAAATCAAAGTAGTTTCAATTTGACAAATGTCCATGATTGATATGCAACTATCAAACTTTCAATTACATGTTGGCCTCTTAATTCATTGAAATAACAGTCGAATAACATTTAGTTGCGTATTTATTTATTTATTTTAGAAATAATTGAAATACGAATCAAAGCGTATAATTTAAACTACAAATAGCTCTTGAATACAATTGAAATATTTTTACGAAAGCTATTATTTTATTTTATGCTCTCAATTTATCTAAAATTAAAATTTATTTATTTTTTTTATTATTATTATTGATATTATTATTTAAGTTTACTATTTTTAATTTATTTATTATTATTTAATTTTTTAGTTCATTCATTACTGTTTATTTAATAATTTAAATTTTTTCATTATTTTTTATTAATTAATTAATTATTTTTTCAATATAATTTTTTGAATTTTTTTTACTTAACTATTAATTTATATATTTTTAATAATTTATATATTTTAGCAGTATAAAACTTTAACTAGTAAAATATTAAAAACATTATCCATATGTTACAAAATTATACTCTTGGTTTAAAGTTGTTTTTTAAATATTATAAATTTTTTGTAATGGCAAAATTGTCATTTTAGTTTCAAATTTAAGCTTCTTTAGCTTAATTTTAATACATATAATGTTCATAAGTGAATTTACACTTAAGTGCATATTCCAATTTTTATATATAAATTTTAAATTTAATGATGAAATGACCACTTTTTCTGTAAAAGTTGGGTGGGTATCAAAATTATAGTGTAGTTTTGCATAAGCATTGATTTAAAACATGTTAAAACATGTTTAGAAATTCTGGAAACTATTCAGGCTTGTGCTTTCCAATGCAGCTCTTGACTAAGAGCGAAATTGAATTCATGCACCACTGTGCCTTGGGCTGCAAAGTGTTACAAATGCGCTCCATAGTATCTGGCAGTATATCAGAGCAGTCAAGAGACTTGGCCGGGCGTAACACGGAGAAACGTCTGCCGTATGTGATCTGAGCCGCATTGCAGTTTTTGCTGTTGCTAATTTCACCCAAAAAAAGGGGGGAGAGAGACAGAGAGAAATGAGAGAGAAACGAAACAAAGCGAAATGTAATGAAATTGAGGAAAACCAAATTGCGCTAGAAGTTTTGCAGAGGCTGAGGCAGGCAGATGCCTCAATCGCGAGGCGGCTACTTTGGGAGTCAGTTGCGGTTGCAGTTGCAGTTGCAAGTTGCTACTTGTTGACTTTCCGTTTCGAGCGATTTTCGACTAATAGATAACTGCCCGCAAGATAATAAAAGTTGAACTCAAACTTGATATGCTAATAAACGCGAGAATGAAAAAACAGTAAAAGCCACAAATAAAATGCAAATTAGAAGCGAAAACGAAAACGACAACGATAACGAGCCAAACAGAAACAGAAACAAAATCAACAAAACAATTCAAAGTGATTTTTCTTTTAACAGTTTTTTTCTCGCTGTGTGCGAGTGTGTAACGGTATTGGGGAAAACCAGACCGAACTGAAAAACAAAACCAAAAAACAAAACCAAACAAAACCAGTAAATTTGATGTGTAAACCTAAACGAAAACTCTATGAAATCGAAAGTCATATAAAGCAAAAGTGTAGGTAAGCCAAGGGTCCAAAGCGTTCCATTCTCAATAGCACCTCAACTGCACCCTGTATACCATGAACACCCTGTCGCGTCGCCACGTGAGATTACATCCATGCACAGAAATTCACGTCGCCCCAACACACGCCCCTCCCCACCGCCCACCGCCTACACACAGACACTCTGACTCCGACTCCGACTCCGATTCTGGCACACCTGCTCCAAGAACCCCCAGTCATGTAATATCGAAACCATCCAAAAACCGCAGCTACTTTTCGACCATCAGCGTTAAGAAGGGCCTGCTGGGCCGCATGACCACCAGCCTTACCTCCTACCGCCGCAGCAAACAGAAGAGCAAGTCCAACAATGACATACACACCATCATCGCCACGGAGGTGAACTCCACGGTTATCCTCAGCAGCAGCAGCAGCAGCAGCAGTAGCAGCAGCAGCAGCACAGCCAGCAGCAACAACATCCACAGCAGCAGCAGCAGCACCAGCAGCAGAATCAGCAACTGCCACATACCCGACAAGGAGCACGTGGCAGATGCAACAGCAGCACCGACAGCCACAGCCCAAGCACCGAAATCCCCGAGCCAAGCCCAGAAGCAAAAGAGCAGCAAGAAGAAGCATTGCCAGAAGGAACAGGATCTGAGCAACCTCAGTGACCTCATGATGGATGCACATCAGCGGAAGGTCAGCTCCACGGTTGCCGAATCGCAATTGCTCGGGGCCAGCAACAATGCCGATTCGAATGATGACGACGGCGCTACCCTGTTGGCCAGTGCTGCTGGGCAGGGTCGCAAGGAGCAGAATAATCGACGCAGCGTCGTGAGGTGAACTATATGCATTAGACCCCCAATTACCAGATTAACGTAATCAAATAAATTGGTTAGGTCGCTTAGGTTCGACCGGCGAATCCCTTGAGAACGGCGCTACATAGACCAGAGATTGTCCGCAGAGAACCGGGTTAGAAAGATTCTAAAGACAGAGCTACCAAACTAAACAATTATTTGTCATATTTAGACTTTATGTTTACTACAAAATTGGCGTGTTTCTTTTAAGACCTTTTCGATTGTTACCACTTGAGAGTTCAGATACTACGTTATAGTTAGGTACCGTTTGGAAAATCAGATAAGACAGAAAATAAAATAATACAAGTCTAGCAGATATGAAATCAATTTGAGATTAAATAAATGAAATGAAATTAGTTAAAATATACCTTCTACGAAAATCTCATTTTGTGTCTGAAGCATACTTCGGGATTTCTTTTTCTTCGTTACTTAGGATTACTAAGTTTCAAATCTAATTAGGTCAAACAATTGTCATATCGATCTATGCTAAAGATTTTCTTTCTGGCCAATTTATTAAATACGTTTTTGTTTTATTAAAAGAGTAAACCAGATTAAATTCCAACTAACAATTAATCTCAGAACTAATTGATAGAAAAATGATACAAATTATGATTAAAATCTTTAATTCTTAAATTAAATAATACTGTTACACTTTAATCTTTATTCCTTCATCGACAACATCAGGAGCTAAAATAATTGAACCTTAATCCATTACAATATCAATTTATTTATAGTAAGTATATATTGAAATTGAAGGAACCTCCAAAGTTTATTTGGGATTTATTTATAAAGTACTTGAACCTTTGATATATACATATATAGATTTGTTGGTGCTACAAAATCGAATAGTTCATATGATGGCATTTCCATCGTTTGCTTTGCAATTATATTCATAATAAAAGAGAGGAGAAAAGCAGCAAAAGCTGTAAAGCATCGGGTGTCGTGACCCCAACGCAATCCGTCAATGTGTCTTCTGTCTACGGTTTTCATTTTATGTATCTTTTATTTGTACTTTTTTACTTTTTGTGCTGGCATTGATGATACTTTAATTAGTATCCACGTATATTTGTATGGCGGCCATTAGTGTTTCTTGCGCTGTCTTACAACATAGTTGGTTTTTGTTTTTGTTTTGTTTTTGTTTGGCTTTTACAGCGGGGTGTTGACTTTTTGCTCATTAGGCCAAGAAGGCTTTAACTAAATTTAAACGAGTCTGAAACTAAAGTAAGCTAATTGAATGGTCTACGGACGGTTCTGTTCTGTTCTGTTCTGCTCTTTTCCAATCATAATTGCAGCGCCAATACGCAAATGGACAATGATGTCACGCCCGTCTATCTGGCCGCACAGGAGGGGCACTTGGAGGTGCTCAAGTTTCTGGTGCTTGAAGCCGGCGGCTCCCTCTACGTACGCGCACGCGACGGCATGGCACCGATCCATGCCGCTTCACAAATGGGCTGCTTGGATTGCCTCAAATGGATGGTAAGCACTGCACTGCACTGCAGAGCCATAAAAATTAAAGCATAAAGCATGGATCATACGCCAAGGCGGAAGAGCTAGTTGAATACATTTGTCCAGATATTTACATTTTAAATGCATTATTTTCAGATATAATATCTGCACAAGTTGTTAGGCCTCAGATCACTTGGCGTTATGCAGTCGAGACATGAGTTCGTCGTTTCTTGTCTAAAATGGCAAATCCGTTATTTATTTCAGTTAAAACGAAACTTGAAACGAGCATTAACTTAACTACTGAATCCAAACCGGGTTTAAACCATTCTTCTCGATGCAATTCAACAATTTCAAGGTTTTACTTTGTATTTATGTTTATTCTAATATAGGCAACATTTAGTTTAATTGCATTCTATTTGAATTTGTGCTTCTAAGTTGCATGCTACGGCTTCTTTGCGCCTTATAGATAATTGTATAACATAAAAGGTTGAAATTCAAAAGATATAGTCTATACTAAAATATATATCAGTCCTAAAAATCGCATTGAAGTCGGTTTATAAACACAGAAGTTATTGAAGAACCAATATTGCATGTTTTGAAAAAGTAAAAAAAAGCATTCCTGCAACAGTTTGTATGATGTTAAGGAATAGTGTGCACAGTCGATTGGTTCCAACTGCAACCTTTCCGAATTTGTGGTCTTAATTCAATTTATAAAAAAAATGACCAGAACCTATTTTTAAATATTTATCAATTCATATTCATCAATTCGAACCTGGCATTAGCCTGAATACTGCAATGGGATTCAGTGCTTGCTCCTATTGCCGTTGCCAATTGCCAATTGGGTTTTGGCCAAAAACGAGGCCAACAACAATGTTGAACTTGTTTTAACCGTTCGCAGCTTGGCCTCCAGTCTCCAGTCTCCTGCCTCCTGTCCGATGTCCTGATTTTGGCTTTTGTGTTGTGTTTTGCGCGCGCATTAACGGTACCGATATGCCGAACAAGTTTTGTCGCAGTTCACAACCAAAATAAACGGATTAACATTCTCGCAAGTGAGAAGCGAATCGAGAGCATTCGTAATACCACTGAAACAATGGACAAAACTTACTACAAGTACATACGTACATACATAATACATACATACATACGCTGTTACACTCTTACTGGCATCGCGTGGGCCGTCTCTTTCTGGTTCTTCCCCTCTTTCTCCGCTGATCTCTTAGCTCTTCGCTTCTCTTGCGCTGCTCTGCTTCGCTGCGAGATTACACGAACGCTGCGACACAAACTGGACATCTTGGCAGGCCGACTTTGGGTGCCAGTTCCAAATCACCTTTCTAAATTGAACTAAATAGTTTTGCATTGGCCATGCCGATGCCAACACCGATGCCGATGTGGCAGCTGTGGCAAGCCACTTTCCACATGTGGCGCGCATGCGTGCGAATCGCGCTGCAAGTCAAGCTGAAGTCGAAGCCATTGAAGACAGTTTGCGATTGACGATTGACGATTGACTATTGACAATTTATTGCCCGCAATATGATCCTTGTGCAAACGTATTTAGAGCGCTTACAGAGAAACGCCGACATTTGTTTACTGCTCCAAATGAAATCACAAAATTGCATATAACAATCAGTCAATTGAAGCTGTGCCATTCAGTTCGCACACTGTTCAATGGAACCTCAAACTGAACTGCAGTTCAGTGAGCGGTTCAGTGGACCTAGTTCCGAGTGTCACGCAAAGGCAAACAAACAGATGGAGCTGTTAACCACTCTAACTATTTAAAAATGTTCCTGTGTTTCACGGAACTGTGTCCCATTGAACCGTTTACTGAACCGTTTGTTTAACACAAAATTATATATAATTGAACTGCAATTCACAACTCATAAATGCATAGATAAGTTCAAAACAAATATTTAAATTTTAAAGTCAGATAATTAAGCTATTTAAGTTATCGATAAATCGTATTAAATATCGATATATCAATTTAATATTGCACACTTTTTTTTGCTAATAATTGGCATACATTTAATAATAAATTTATGTAAAAAATTTGTATTCTTGTTGCTTATTTATTTTTATATTTTATTATTTTATTTGTTTTGTTTATTTAAAACTGTTTTTAATATATTATAATGCAAATCTAGTCTTTTTTTGCAACATTTGTTGTTGCCATTCTTTTGTAAAATATCGATTTCGTATATAAAAAATGTCGATATTAACATAACTATCCCTGATAATTATAAAAATTAGATCAGGAAAAAAACACCACACTGTGCACAATTGCATCACGATCGTGAATGATTCAGATGACTCAGTTCATTCATATGATTTGTTTGAGCGACTCCGTTCAATGAGTGAACGTATCGATTGCATTTTTGCACGTTATATTAAATTAATGCAAATTTATCTTTAATTAATTAGTTCAACGTGAAAGTACTTAACAAAATATTTATTTTATAACATAAACAATTTTGCTGTTAAATATCGATATATATCGATAGCTTAATATTGTATAGCGATATGATTTTTTTTCATACAATATTCCATTTGATGTATTTATAGATGTCAATATCTATACATATATTCCAACTAATCCGCATCCTCACTCGGCTTATTTTATTATACCAATAAGGAAAAACACCACTTTTCGCACAACTGTGGCACGATCGTGAATGCGATTCAGTTCGTTCATTTAGTTCATTTGAGACATGTTTACGTTTTTTGTGCTTATCATTCATTTCGCTTAGTTTCATTACATTTATTTTCATTTGCGCATCTTGAAACATCTCCAGGTCTTTGGGAAGCGCGGCCGCGTAATCCGAATTGTGATGCATCACGCAGTGTAAACAGCGCATAAGTTGCGGTCACTCTAAATTGTGTGGTTTTCCAGGATAAGCTTTGACGTCTAATTTGATAAAATTATGGAATATAATCTGGTGCTCAGTTGTAATTTGTGCTTTAATTTTTGCTATCGACTGATTAAATATTTACACTGCATGTTGACTATGTGAATTGTTTGTTGCAGGTGCAAGATCAAGGAGTTGATCCAAATCTACGTGATGGCGACGGTGCCACGCCATTGCACTTCGCTGCCTCACGTGGCCACCTGTCGGTGGTGCGCTGGCTGCTCAACCATGGCGCCAAGTTGTCCCTGGACAAATATGGCAAGTCTCCTATCAACGATGCAGCTGAGAATCAGCAGGTTGAGGTAAGTGTTTTGCATGGAGTTCAACCGGGCCAGATTTTGTCATATTTTCAATATTAAATGGGTCTTTTTCGAGTAAATGAAAAGAGAAAGGACAGAAAACAGTCGCTGTCGACTTGATTTTCTGATCAGTTTCTACTTATTATCGCCAATTAATTTATAATTGATCGCTGCCTTACTCCTGCTGGCCCAACTCTCGTTTCCAAATGGTGTATTTCGACTCACAACTGCTTTTTATGCATCATGTATGAAGAAGGACGTGGCAAACCCCATATTATTATTATTATTATTATTATGGGGACCTAGTGTACTGCGACCTAAGAGATCTATTGTACTCCCTGCTGAGCCTAAAGCACGTCCATTAGTCCAATGTCCCGAATGAAATCAAGTAACTTCAGATAGTACATATATTCTTGAGTTTGAGCGCAATTTGATGTGTGTTATTTAAGTATAATAGATATTTATTGCAAATTATAAGCAGTACGAGTGAGCGCGTAGCATGAGCTGTGGGTATAACATCAAGACCACTCGAATAAGACTCATTTAGGTGATTTTTGCAGAACTAATTTGCAAAATGCTGAAAGTACAAATAAACTAATTTAAACCCAATTGTGTCTTCGCAGTGTCTGAATGTGCTGGTGCAGCACGGCACCACCGTCGACTACAACAACAAGAGCAATGTGCAGCGTCACAAGTCGCAACAACAGCAACAACAACAGCAGCAGCAACAGCAGCAGCAGCAACAGCAGCAGCAGCATCAGCAGCAACAGAACATGAGCAGCAGCTGCAACTCGAACACGAACTCCAGCAAACAGACAAGCCGCAGCAACACCATCAAATCCAAATCCTCCTCCACGCTCAGCTCCGACGTGGAGCCCTTCTACTTGCATCCGCCCGCTGTTGCAGTTGCAGCTGCAACCGTTGGCGTCGGCGTGGGCGTTGGCGTTGACATCGCACGTAAGAACAGCGATGCGCTGTACTCGCAGCAGTCGCGCAGCTCGTCGGAAAAGCTTTATGGCGCCTCGGGTGCCTCAGGCGGCACGGGGGGCGCAGGGGGTGGCGGCATGCTGCCGAACGATGGCCTCTATGTGAATCCGATGCGCAATGGCGGCATGTACGCGACGCCATCGCCCAATGGCAGCATATCGGGCGAATCGTTCTTCCTGCACGACCCGCAGGAGATCATCTACAACCGGGTGCGGGATCTGTTCGTGGACTCGGACTGCAGCAGCGTGAAGCAGCACCAGATGCCGCATGCCCTGCATCCCATGCAGGCGAAGTCCGGCAACGCCATCATGACCATACAGGCCGATGTGCATTCCAGCTCCAGTGGCGCCGGCAGCGGCTCCGACGAGTCCGTCTCCGTCTCCTCCAGCTTCCATTCGCCCAAAAGCAGCAGTCACCATCACAATCACAATCACAGTCACAGCCACAATCACGGTCACAATCACAGTCACAATCAGAGTCATCAAATGCGCAGCCAGAGCTTCAATCGACACGGCAGCAGCGGCAGCAACGCCAACAGCAACAGCAACGGCAACATCAACAACACCAGCAACATCAACAACATCAACAACTACAAGCCACACAAAGGCATTGCCAATGGCAGCGGCAGCAACATTAATCAGAACGGCGATCATGACTACGAGGACATCTATCTGGTGCGTGAGGAATCACGCAAGCAACATCAGCACCAACAGCAGCAGCAGCAGCAACAGCAGCAGCAGCAGCAACAGCAGCAGCAACATCTCCACCAGCTGCAGCAGCAACAGCAACAGCTCCAGCAACACAAGTACAATGTGGGCAGATCTCGCTCCCGAGACAGTGGCTCCCATTCGCGCTCCGCCAGCGCCAGTTCCACGCGCAGCACGGACGTCGTTCTCCAGTACAGCAATCACGTGAGTAAACTCTCCCCTCTCCACTCTCCACTCCTAACCGATATCAGTGGATTTATACGTTGAAGCCACGTTGGGAAGTCTTTGATAGGCATGGGCAAAAAATTACGACATTTGCATGTTCTTAACAGGGGGTTTCATTTCTTATCGATATAATTTGGTAATTTTACTTATATAATTTTAAAGATAGGATAATGAAATTATTACACAATATAGATTATCAACCAACTATAATTTCTGCATCATAAACTTAAAAATCGTTTTTTTATTCTTTATTTTTAACACTATTCTAGTAATTGAGCGATAATATCATACTAAGCACAATGTTGTTTCTTGAATAACTTTTCTGTTTGTTAACCGATATTAATTCACTTTTCAGAATAGACAAATATCATAGTAGAGAGCAAATTTTCAGAATAAGTAACGTCCATGTTCAAAACTAGTCTTGTTATGCGATTTTAGTCTATTTTGGCGTAAACACTTTCCGAAAATGGCTGATGTAGACCTAGTTTTCGACACATCCAGACAGAGGAACATACAGGCAGGGTCGTTAAAATCATAAATATATGCCACGCCTTATTCACCCTATAAAAATTTCGCAATTGTCCATATAAGCGATATATGTAATTCGACAGGCACTAAAATTGGTTATTATTGAATTTATTGCGCAAATTAAAGCATACTTTTAGGCTTATATATATAAAATACTTACAAAAGCCAATCAAGCTGAGGTTTTGTAGCGTATTAATGACCATGCAAATGCAAACAACTTTCTCTACTCCTGTGACAGCATCTGAACAACAAACGCAACAACTATAACAACAACAACAGCAACAACAACAACAGCAGCAACAACAACAACTTGAGTCTACTGAATCGCAACAAATCACACTCGATGATTGGACTGCACAGCGGCAAATATGAGTCCTCGGCGAGAGACAACTACAGCGCAAAGAATGTCAATCTCAACCAGCATCAGAATCCGAATCAGAATCTGAAGAATCAGCTGCTAAATGGAGGCATCAAGAGCGACACTTACGAGAGCGTTTGCCCCCCGGAGGACGTCGCCGAGCGCACCAAGCAGACGCACAAGAACTCCATGATACGCAACAATCTGGCCGATGCAACCATGCTCAGCAGCACGCCCAACATAGCAATGCACAACAGCAGCAGCAACATCAACAGCAACAGCAGCAGCAACATTAACAGCAGCAGCAACACCAACAGCAACAGCAGCAGCAACATCAATCAGAACAACAGCAGCAGCAACTTGAGCAATAGAAACCTGAAGCGTGTCTCATCCGCACCGCCAATGCAGAATCTGGCAGTGGGTAAGTTGTTCAAATCTGTAATCTATATAGTACTGATATACGACTGCTTATCAGTCGAAAGGCATGATATTATTTATTTACTTGTTATACCCGATTTAAGAGTTATTCATAACGAATTTCGCCATTTCAGTAAATGGGCCTCCACCGCCGCCATTGCCGCCGCCATTGCGTGCGCAGGTGCAGCGCAACAATCTGAATGCGGAGCACTCCACCAGCAGCAATAGCATCTACATGAAGAATCATTTCGGTGTCGCCAACTCTGCATCAGCGGCGACAGCAGGACCAGCAGCTGCTGCAGTTGCCGCCCACGATGCTGTGGACTCTGATTCGGGTCTGGAGGTGGTCGAAGAGCCCAGTTTGCGTCCCTCGGAATTGGTGCGAGGCAATCACAATCGCACTATGTCCACCATATCTGGTAAGTACACCCAAAAAAAAAGCGCAGTAAATTTAACTATTCCGTGTATAAATTGAAAATCTATGGATACAAAAGGCAACCACGATTGTAGTCAAATCAATTATGTTTATATTCGTTTCAAGGTTGTTAGGGAACAAAAAAATTTCCACTATAACCGTAGTTACTTTTACAATCGTGTAGTCTTAACAAATTCATTGAATCAAGTAGACTGTGGCACCTAGAGTATGTTAGAAATATCTTATAGAATATTACAAATCTCGGCAATTTCCAAACAAATTCTCTCAGTTTTTCAAAACAAATTGTATAAATTTGCCTTTGGTTTGAGGAAAGGTTCAAAATGAATACGGACACTAGTTCTTCTCGGACAGATATTTTCGATTCGGACACTGGTTCTTGGACAGATATGTTCGATTCCACCACCGATGAGACAGCAGCTGCTCTCCCCTCACCCACAACTGTCCCTAGATTGGAAAATTCAACGGAGGAGTTGCCAGCGAATGTCTCTACCAAAGATACCTACATAATCTATAGCGTTGGCAACTCCACGCTATTTATGAGCACCCTCGATTTACAGTCTGCCACAGCCCAGGAAGTCGACTTGCTCGATTCACATCTAACGGGCGTCAAGATTGCCAGTCCAACTGCTCCCCTCTGGCCCGATCCGAGCATACTGGCCCATGGTATGACGCATTCCCAATGCTCAGAACTGCCATGCAGTTATACCAAATCCTTGGTAGAGGCGGCAGCTGAAGCCAAGCGAAAGTGCTATGCCGAGATGAAAAAACTTCGGATCTTACAGAAGAAGCAGAACAATTAGGAAATCTCAATCGATAAACTGCAAGTGAATATTTAATTGCTATGCCCAAATGGGATTTCTACGAAAATGTCTTGCCCACAATATTAAAAACGTACCAAAAATTGGTTTTTCATTGTAGTATTATTTAGAGAAATTTGGGATTCGATTAATTTAATTCTTAGATCGATTGATTTTTATTAACGCTAAATAACTGAGAGAAGTTTACGTTTTAAATACATATATTTAACGTGTTGTGGCAACGTCAGATTGGATATGTCCAATATTTATATAGATCGACCGATCTAGTAGCGACTGACACGAGGTCTTTGACTTGGACATCGCCTCAGATCCGAGGGTAGATATAGCGTTTATCGCCGATGGCTACATTGATTGATCAAACTGGAATTACCCTCGGGCGAAAAACAAACGAAGCAGATAAACCAAACATCGACGTTGCGTTTTGGCCAAATTAATTGGCCAAATGTGTTGAGATAACACTCGAAATGACAGCAAAGTGCTGCCGAGTTGGCTTCCAACTCGCAACACGTTTAAGACAAGCTGTGGCTATAATTAGCCCAAGTGTGCGAATGATTGGGCAGAGTGTTCGGTTTGGGGTCTATCGAGTGGAATAACCTGTGCCTAGTGGCAACAATGCGATATTTGACATGCGTTGATCCAAGCAATTAATTTGTAAATGATGTATGCAGACGCCATTACGAGTATTTTGATTTTTCAGCTATTCCAATTACAAAATATTCACACGATTAACAATGGGGCAAGACAAAGAAGTGGAAGTTGTAGTCGGCACTAAAAAGTTAACACGGGAAAATAAATGGGGGAAAAACAAGCTGCCTTTTCAGCAGAGGAAGAGGCGGAGGGGCAAGTCGTATCGAACTGCAAATGGGCATGAAATCGAGAGAAACCCAATACAGCAGGCATTACATGCCACTTGCCGCTTGCCACTTGCTACCTGTTGGCTGCTGTAGATCAGAAGTGTCTTTGGCTGCTCGATCAGGAAGTGACTGCAGACATTGGGCAATTTTCCTGCCCCTTTGTTTGGCGCAGCACAATGCAGCCCGAGCGCAATTATGGCCTTGGTGGCATGCGGCATCTTGTGGCTGCCACCACCCGCGTCAACTGCGCTGCGAAACTTTTACCAATGAAAGTGAACGTGTTTCGCAGGCACACAGACACGCACAGTGGCAACTTGCAACTTGCGGATTGTTGCAGTTGCACTTGTTGCAGTTGCTGTTGCTGTTGCTGTTGCAGTTGCAACTTGTGTCGTTTTGGGTGAATAACTTTGGCAATCGCCTGAACTCGACTCAGGCTGCTGCCAGCGCTTGCCCAGTATACATCGTGATCGTTCATCTTCACGGCATTAGGCCCCAATTGAGTTGCAACATTTGTCCAACTTTCTTGGTTTTGTTTGCAAACATTGAGCATGTGACTGTTGCAGGCACTTCGAGTGTCCTCTGTTCAGTTCTTCGATTCATTCAGCCGTGAACGGAAGCTTGTGTGATGAATATGCCGGGTTCTGTCAAGATCCATAAGAATACGCGCCGCAATTATTTTACGCTAAGTTTTCAGCGTTTCGATATATTTCGGTGTAAGTGCTTAGTTTAATTTCAATTATGAATAAAGCTAGTATTAAATTGTTTCTCAATCGAATGTGGAGTGCCTCAACGTGTAACCAATCTTAATAAAATTCATACTTGATGCCATTAAAATTGCTGAATATATAGCATATATTAAAAAAAAAGGTGCAAAATTTACAAATAAAATAATTATCCTATGCTGACATATTTTTCGTATATATCATCGATTTTGATATTTTATTAAATCCCGTTTTTTGTAAAAAAGGCATTTGAAATAACGGAATCGTTTGAATGCCAATAATTTTTTTTAATGTGAAATGCAAATGTAAATTGCAATATACATCATAAAAAAATATATAGGTATATATTTTAAAAATTCATTAAATATCTATCATCAAAACGATATTTTTTTAAATATCAATGTGACAATTTTAATTGATTATATCCAAATTGTGCTGTGAACAGGGCGCATAATCTTTTTATATCCTATACCCATGAACTTGACAAAAAAAATTTGATAACTATGGCTAAATTTGCAACAGTTTCGAAGCTCTGATAAAGGTATTGTTCAGGTTGCAAGAACTGTTATAATGAATGGTTCACAACTTATTCATATAACCAATAAATCCCTGAATTTTTTTATAGTAGGATTGTTTGACTCTGCTTGAAAATCGTTGCCCTATGGGTCATATTTTTATATTTTAATATATAAAGTATATATATTTTAATGATTACTTATCACAAACGATGTTTTTTAAATTGTACTTATATTCTATATTTTAAACATGTAAGAAATATAAATTAGGCCTAAATCTTTAATTTCTAGAGTACTTTTTATTAGCTCGAAGATACTGGCTTTTTTATGGGGGTATATGTCGAGATCAACTCTTGGCTAATGCCAATGATATAAATGAATTATACGACCACCAGTTTTTGCATACCCACGCTGAAAATGAGACAGACTTTATTAAATTTCACCATAAATCTCTTAGATTGCCGATGGGATCACATCGCAGACTCGTATATTCAGGCAATGCCATCGACTTCATTTCACTGAAATTCCGTGCAAAGCAATCCAAGTCGAGCCAAAAACAAAAATAAAAAACCAGCTAAAATGTTGAAAATTGTTTGTTTTTTGTGTGTTGTGACCATTAAATCAATTTGAGCAAACTGACAAACTGGCTAGACTCGATTCCATGTATTTCGACTGCATCTGACCATATACACAATGCCTCACGTAATGGAAATCAATTCCAAAGCCGCAGCTCGGTTCAAACAAGTTGTGGCTCTGTGCAACAAGAGCCGTGAAAGTTGACAATGCCAAGGATGTCGTTAGTGGTTAGCGTTAAGTGGACACATCTGAAGGGAGCGCTGTGCGGGGTACACTCAGAAAAACAGCCTGATCTCAATCGAAAGTGTTGCAATGCTGTTTCTTTAATAACTTTTGGTGTTACTAACCGATTGCCTTCAGAATAGTTAAATCTGATAGTAGAGAGTATATACTCGGTTTCACACTTGATATTCGGTTTTTATCGATTTGGGCGTAAGGGAGGCGTGTCGTTTTACACTATCTATATATCTGTCATATCTATATATCTGTCATTCTGAAAATTAAAGGCAGACGGACAGACAGACAGCGCTAGATCGACTTAATTTGTCGTTGCAATATTATCGATAAGCGAGAAAATATAGATGATGTTGAGATCGAAATTATTTCTAGAATTGTGTCAAATGCAAAAGATAGTATTTATAAATACTTTTACGGAGAAGCTGTTTTAACAGCTTTTTATTTAACAAATAGAACTCCAAGTGTAAAATTGATGGAAATAAAAACACATCTCTGAAAGGCACTCTGATCGTAATACTAGAGCTGGGAACACGAATTTGCAAACGTATTGGATAGATTTTGAAATAAGTCATGCCTTGAATGAATTTCTTTTTCGTATATGACTTTATGAGGTTGCCATTTGTAATTATTGCCAATCAGATAAATAGATATATCTAAATCGGTGTCTATGTCTACAATGTCTGTAACTATTGTGGGAGGATTTGCGATTGTCTGTTGCACTTGGCATTGGCAATGTGCAGGCTGGTGAAAGGCGTTGCCACACGCTGCATACGCAATGAGAAGCCGCAGTTGTGTGTGTGTGTTTGTGTGCGTGCCTGCGTGTGTGTGTGTGTGTGTGTGTGTGTGTGAATTGCAGCTATTATAGCTGCAGCTAGCGTGACCAAAGAGCTGGGATGGCCGCTGAGCCACAATAAGCAGTTAACGCAGACCAAGACTGAAATCTCATAAATAAATTTGTTCAATTTCAGCGAACAAGAAAGCCAAACTGCTCAACGGCGGCAACAGCAACAATGCTAACGGTAATGGAGCCAACAACAACAACAACAGCAGCAACAGCGATGCCGCCGGCGGGGGCAATGCAGCTGGAGGGGAGGGGCATTATCAGCCGCTAGCCGTGGCGCAGCATCATGGCAACGGCAGCATCTACGGCTATGCAGAGGGCAAGCAGCGCAGCAGCAGCAACGCCAACAGCAACTACTATCAGCAGCAGCAACAGCAGCAGCAGCAATCGGTGTATGCAGCAAGCCTCTATGGCATGGGTTCATCTGCCGAGGATCATTATGAGCTGCAGCAGGCGCAATATGGCGGCAGTTACAACGGCGAGGGCGTGGCCGTGGGCGGTGGCGGTGGCGGCATGCGATCTGGCGGCCCCAATTTGGTCAACAAGCAGCTGGTGCTGCCTTTTGTGCCGCCCAGTTTCCCCAATAAAACACTAGATGGCGTCACGCATCTCATCAAGCCGTCCGAGTATCTGAAGAGCATCAGCGATAAGCGTTCGTGTCCATCCTCGGCGCGGTAAGTTGCAGCTGAAGTGGAAGTTGGGAAAGCCAATGCCAGAGTCTCTCATCAGAGGCTCATCTCGTGCGGCGGCAACATAAAATAATTAACAGCCAAACTGGCAGAAGTACAGTTGGCACAATTAAGCCGCGCCAGACGATCTGTGGCTGCATGCAATCAGCGAAAGAGTCAGTCAGTCAGTCAGTCAGTCAGTCAGTCAGTCAGTCACTTCCTCAGCGACTCAAGAGTGCATGAAGTTTAATGCGTGCTGCATGCCACAGCAATCGCTGCTGGCGCCGCTTCGTTCAGTTGCAATTCGAAGATGCTGCTGCGCACACGACATGCCTGGCGCAGGTTTGCCACACTCACACTCACACCCACACCCACACTCCCACTCACACCCACACCCGCACTCGCAGTCACACTCACACTCATGCATTTGTTTATTGCAGCTCCACGGATACGGAGGACTACATGCAGATACAGATAACACAGCAGCAACATCAGCTGCAACATCCACACCATCATCTGCAGCATCATCAGCATCAGCATCAGCATCAGCATCATGGCGAGCAGCCCCCCTTGCCTCCGCCTCCCCCACCACTGCCCCACATGATGCCGCCACCCATGCCCATGCTGCTGTCTCCCCTGGCGGGCAGCGATGCCACAACCAAGTCTCAGAAGCCCAAGAAACCCAACGGCGCCACGCCCAACAGCCAGGACACCGCCACCCGTAAGCAGCATCAGCCCTTGTCGGCCATCTCCATACAGGATCTGAACAGTGTGCAGGTGTGTATTGACCTTTCAGAGTCCAGTCCCCCCCGTCCGCACCCCAATTAGGTAATACCTAGACGAGGATTAGTTGTTATTAACACTCTGTTTATCATATATGATTCGCAATGCCTGATGGGCTTTAGTCGTTAGTGGTATTCCATTCATCTTATTCGAATAATTCTGTTCCCATTTCTGACAAGAGATAATAGTTAATAGCACTCTGTTTATCTTATTTGACGTTAATAGCGTAAGCCCTTGTCGGTAATCTTTATACAGGAATTCGGGATGGTTGTTATTATTTCACTTCCAACTTTTCGTTAGGGATAGGATGAATCCCAATGCCTGATCAATAGGAATGGTCGGTTTTTGCAGTTCGACGCCTCTTTCCATTTCTGGTGAGGGCAGCTTGTGTGTAGTACTCAGTTTATCGTATTCGATAAACTCCTTTTCCAATTGTGGGTAAAACTAGTTGTTAGTAGTACTCTGTTTGTCTTATTGGATTACATCCTCGCTTCCCAATGCCTGATCTAGAGGATTTGTCGCTTTCTGCTTTTCATATTTGATGAGTTATAGTTTTTGGTAGTGCTTTTTTTTTCTTTTTCGTTTAAGTTTGTATACCCTCTGCTCATTGAAAATGAGTAAAAGCAGGGTTAGTTTGAGAAAATGGTATTCCCTTTGTGGTTAGGGTTAGTTGTTAATTAAATTCTGTCGAACTTTGATTTCTTTCCCGCTTCCCAACATCTGATCTAGGCACTTGATAAGCTCCTCTTCCATTTTTGAAGATATGTAGATTGGCCAGGCAATATATCCCCGTTTCTTGAGTATCCATTTGTGCTTGCTAATTTATTTCTAAATGCATCTCTTACCTTCTGTCTGCAGCTACGTCGGACGGACACACAGAAGGTGCCAAAGCCGTACCAGATGCCGGCGCGTAGCCTGAGCATGCAGTGTCTGACGACCAGCACGGATACATATCTGAAGACGGATCTGATCGCAGAGCTGAAGATATCGAAGGACATACCCGGCATCAAGAAGATGAAGGTGGAACAGCAGATGGCCAATCGCATGGACTCGGAGCATTACATGGAGATAACGAAACAGTTCACGGCCAACAACTATGTGGATCAGGTGAGTTGCGGGTCCTTGGCATGTGGGATGTCTTTGGCGACGGATGGGATTGTAAAGCGTGTCAAAGATCTACTTGCAGATACCGGAAAAGGATCAGGCTGGCAATGCCATACCGGACTGGAAGCGTCAGATGATGGCCAAGAAGGCAGCGGAGCGTGCCAAAAAGGATTTCGAGGATCGCATGGCACAGGAGGCCGAATCGCGTCGTCTATCGCAGATTCCGCAGTGGAAACGCGATCTGCTGGCACGCCGCGAAGAGACCGAAAACAAGCTAAAGTAAGTTGTCCCTTAGGTCGATGACAAGTGGGCGTTGAGACGTTGTGGTTGAGTGGTTAAGTGGTTGAGTGGTTAAGTGGCTAAGTGGTTGGCCCCGCCAGGCAACAGCCTAACTGAACTATGCGCCATTTTCCAGAGCGGCCATCTACACGCCCAAAGTGGAGGAGAACAATCGCATTGCGGACACCTGGCGCCTCAAGAACCGCGCCATGTCCATCGACAACATCAATCTGGCCACCTGCGGCGCCGGCCTCAACATGGAGCAGCACTACCAGCAGCTGCAGCTCCTCCAGCAGCAGGCCCAGCTGGGCAACAAGGAGAACCATGGCCAGGGAGAACTGAAGGCTCCCGACTCCGACTCTCCCCAGGCGGCGGAGCTACAGCCCCAGGATGCGGACGACGAGGAGCAGGAGGACAGCGAGAATATCATTCCATGGCGGGCCCAGCTGCGCAAGACCAACAGTCGTCTCAGCTTGATATAGATATAGATGTAGGCGACAAGTGGGCGTGGCAAGTGGCAAGTGGGCGTGTAGTCGTATATGTTTAAGCCTAATTAGTGCATTTTTTGTATCTTTTTTTGCTTACGAAATTGTTGAACATGAGAAATTGTGCAATCATAAACGAATAATCGATGTGAAATTGTTTAGCCTAAGTATTTTTATTTGTATTCTTTAATTGTAATTTGTTACAGCAAACGAAGTGGAATCGAAAAGTGAATTGCAAATGCGTATTGTGTAATATATAAGGAAATTACTATTAATATGTACTTTTTTTTTGAATACTTTCAAATATTGTTATTCCTAATGTTAGGCAAATGCAGATTATTTACATTTACACATTGTAATGAAATTAATTTCTGGTGTTGAGTATCGATGATTCGATCATTTATTATAGCTATCACATACATATATTGCAATCTTAGCGATTTTATTTAAATATTGAAATTTTCAATTTCATTTATTTTATTTAGCGGTTTAAGTTTCCTTTTTTTTTGTGTGCATTGTTATTTGTTTTTATACTTGGCTCAATAATATGATTAAAATATAACTATAACTATATGTCTACAGCATATTGATATACTTCATTATTCCGGGCATAGAATCAAGAGTTGATAAGTCTTCAACTTCATTACGATTCGCAGTTCGATGGCATCGCATTTTTAATTACTTCTGCGGCACGATGCATACGATTATGTGACATCCCCAGCAGACCAGATAAGTGCTCTATTAAAGCAATTTCATTTAACATTCGTTTTATCAGAGTATTCGCAGTCTGCCTCCTGATAAGGTCAGTTGTCAACGATTGATTTCAAGTCTCTCAATTCTGCGGTCTTCCAATGATTGTTGCCCACTTGTTTCTGATAAAAGTTCAAAAATAAGAACACGACTAGCACATACCCATCTCACACATACTTCTTCTTACCTGCCATTTGTAATGGTTATCTCCATGCACAATTAAATATGTATGTTCTGGCTAATCGGGCAATCACGCGTGGACACTTCACTGCGATATGGTCAGCTGAATTATCCCTATAAAAGGCCCAACTCTCGCCAATAACGATCATTCAGTGATCTGATTGTGAAGCAATATGAGAACCGCAACACTTTGTCTGCTCCTCCTCGTGTCGGCCAGCTGCCTGCTTAGCGTTAACGTGAGTTCCTCAAGGTTGCAATGTCCTATTGTCCTATTGTCCTATTAACTGCTTGACTGCTTGAACCGTAGGCTAGTCCAGTTGGCGAGTTGGACCTGTGGAATGAGATGAATGACATGCAAGCCCAGGTGGAAGGTGACTATCAGGACATGGAGGTTTATGGTGCTTGGGGTACAATTGTAAGTTGGTTTAAGACCGCAGTCCGCACCCTCGTTGGTGTTAACTGTACAATCAAGGAAGTTACTGCCATCTTGGCGGCAAGCACCGGTTATGCCGATGCAGTTGGTAAATGTACCGCCGCAATGCCCAGGGATGTGAAGGCCATTCTTGCCTCCGTCAACACCATCGGCACTATGTGCAAGAACCTCATCAAAGCGAAATCCCAAATTTGCACCGATTCTGATGGCAACTCACTGCCGTCGCACCATTGCGCTATTCAAATCTTCTTTTCCACACTGAATCTGCTGCGTAAAGTCAACACTACCTTGAAGCAGATGACTGATTTGCCAAAAGACACAAGCACCTGCTACGTGGGCGCCACTAACAAGGTCGCCGATTCTTACAAAGGTTTTGTAGGTAATATCGAGACTTGCTTCAATGGAACTTCCACCGTGTACTAAAAATAAAATTTGTAAATTACGTAATGTAATAACGAGCAACAATAAAAAGTAAAAAAAAATTATATGTACATGTATAATATTGTTATTATTATTTCTTAAATGCTGCAGCGAAATTAAAAATTGCCACTTAACTTGAAGGTTAAGCTATTTAGTTAATATCTGTTGCATATCTTCGTTGTTTCTTGTCTGATCATAAGCCAAATGCCAACCCTGTAGCTATACAATTGTGACTGATAGGGCTTAGGGAAAATTTCTAAAGCCAACTTGATCAATTTGCTACAAAGGAGAACCTAATTACCGAAAAAATTGTGTCTCCATTTTTTAGATCTAGGGGTTTATACGTATAAACTAGTGTTTTGGACATTCAAAAGTCTTTTAATAATAAAATCAGAGTTTTTTTGTAGAAGCAGCAATGCGTCTTCTTCTTACTTTTTTGTGTGCGCCTTAATGGCCGCGCTGCCAGAGGGCGAGCTAGGCAATACCTGCCATATTGTTTCGTCAATATCTCCTGAGTTTATTGACCGATTTAACTTTAACGCTTTTCAGGATAGTTGAATTTAATACAAGAGAGTATATATTTCAAATAATTACGTTATATGTTTAAAATTACGCTTGTTATTCGCCTTTTATCGATTAGGGCGTAAATGGCGCGTGTCACCAAAAATTTGAAACAAACTTCATTTGCGTAATGTATAGACCTACCAACTACTGAAAAAATAATTTATATAAATAGATTTGTGTCTCTTAAATCGGCGAATGTACGCTATTTATGTTAATTTTCAGCGGAAAGGGCGTGGCATCCAAGATTTAAAATAAACTTGATCTGCGTATAGTGTACATATACGATGAACCAATTTTAAAATAATTTTTATCAACGAAATATATATTGCTATGCTATATTGATATTAGGCGTTTGCCATACATCTTTTTATAAAACTATTTAAAGCAATTTAATGAGATATGGCAGCTTATATTTGCACATGCTCAGAACCTGGTGATAAGCTCCTTTAATTGCACCCTTCCTATCATTATCAATTTATCAACTGATTTGAGAGGTATTCCCAATTAGTACACAGAAAGAAAAATGGTGATCTAAATTTAAGTCCGATTGAACGCAATTTGCAATCGTATCAAATAATTCTGGAAATACCCAGTCTGGACGGAGCCCATCAGTCGGACACACCCTACTGTGAATGCCTACTCTCTATGAATACTACTCTATTATAATATATTTATAAAATATTATGCAATTGAGCATATTCTTCTTCTGTAATATATTTTAATGGCAGCGCTGCCAGAGAACGAGCGAGGCAAAGCCTGCAATATTGTTTTGTTAATATCTTCTGAGTTTATTAACCAATTTCAATGAGATTTTTTGCCAATTTTCAATGGGTAAAGAGTTTGTAAATGTGAGGCTTAACATTAGAATAATAACTCTAAAAACTTACATTTCAAAATTAAACCAGTAAGGACGGGGCAGATCAGTCGGACGTAACCGACGGTGCTTTCATTATAACTGCACCAAGAGGCAATCCATGCAGTTCGAAATGGAAAGTTTTAAAAACGCAATTCTTGATAAACGTAGACACAGTAAACCGATTGAGTGCTATGTCATACCCGTTGTTGTGTCCACTTTTTAGAAGGTATACACACACGATACAAAATTGAATATGTATTTTAATCGGACACTCCAGTGCGATATGGCTATCTACAAACTATATAAAAGGGCACAACTTTCGCCGCTAACGATCATTCAGTGATCTGATTGAAAAGCAATATGAGAACTATAACACTTTGCCTGCTCGTCCTGGTGTCTGCAAGCTGCCTGCTTAGCGTTAACGTGAGTTCCTTTAGATTGTATTGTCCAAAGCCCATTAACTGTTGGAATTCTAGGCTGACGATGGCAGTCTGAGCTTCGAGAATGAGGACCTTGAGATGGACCTGTGGGATGAGTTGGATGATTTGGAAGCCATGCTGGATGACGACTATCAGGACATCGAAGCCTATGGTTTTATGAAAGGTATGAAAAAGTGGCTCAAGACAATATTGCGTACGGTTCGTGGTGTTAACTGCACCGTCAAGGAAGTGACTGAGATTATGATTGCATGCACCACTTATGTGGATGCCATTGGTCACTGTGGCGGTGCTGTGCCCAAGGATGTTAAGGCCATTGTCAAGTCCTGCAACACCATTATCAAGCTGTGTAAGAGTATCATCAAGGCGAACGATGAACTGTGCGCCGCTGATGAGGCGGACCCTGATGACACCAAGCCGACATCGAAGAAGTGCTTTACACGAATCGTCTATACCGTGATGAAACTTCTCAGAAAGATGAACAAAACTTTGAAGCAGATCAAAAAATTGCCAGCCGATACGGGCTCTTGCTTTATGGGTGCAACCACCAAAATTCAGACAAGTTTCACCAACTTCAAGCCTAATGTTGGAGCATGTTTCAATGGAACTACCACTACATACTAATTTGAACTTACAAATGTAATACCAAGCAGCAAAGAAAACTAAAAAAAAATTTTAAATCAAAACTATGTGTTCTTTATAATATAGTTTAGATGTGTGATAGCTCTATTGTATCTTCTTCCTTTTTAAAGCTCTTATTTAGGTATTGATCTAGCAAATAGTGGCCTAAGGGATTGTGTATCAAGTGATCAATTAACAAAAACAGATGAAGCTATGTTAGCCCTGAAAAGGAAAACCTTTCCTTTTAGGAAATGAGGATATGTAAAATTCTGTTACATACATTTGCTCAAAATTGTTATACCTTGATTTCAGCCATTTTCAATGGGTGCAGAGTATAGAAACCATAGGGATTTTAGCTAGAATTAATTTTTAACGATATTTGATGTAATTGTTAAGATATAAGACTTTTTATCAAACAAATGAAATTACTTTTCAATGAGATATGATGGTATTTATTCGCACATGCTAAGAAAAACTGGTGATAAACTTTTCAATTGCAACCTAGCTATCATTATCAATCTATCAACTGATAGGCGAGGTATTCTCAAAACAAATGCAGGTGCTGAAGCACTTAAGCTTACTCTATACACATAAATGCCGATTGTTAAATTCATATACAATTTGGCTATTTTGCTGAGGCTATATCTGAAGAGGAAAAGGTGACAAATTGTGCAGGTCTTGGACAATTTGAGCTTTGTTGACTCGATGAAGTATTATCTAATCATATAAATTATTAAAATTATCTAATTGACGTTTCACAAATACGCAAAAGAAACTCGCATTCTTCAAGCGATGTTTTATTGGTTTAGCAGGGAATAAACAAATGATTGCACTGCCTAGGAGGTAAGCTTGGAGCAGGCCTTCACTTGGGCTGGGAAGGTGGTGTAGTAGGTGGTTAGGGTATTTGTGGCGTCAGTTACACAGCTAACGGCATTGGGTCCAGTCTTGGGGATCTTCTTGGCCAATTTAATGGCGTCCTTTACCTGGCAATACAGATTGAATATCTGTTTCAAAGCTTGGAAGGCGCACTTGTTGCTTATGGATGGTTTCTCCTCATCTTGAGTGCTTTGGCAAACATTTGTCTGCAGGTTGATGATATTATTACAGGTCTCAATGATTTTCATATTAGCCGCGATCAGATTGGTCACATCCTTTGAGGCATCAACACCGCAAACTTGAATATCGGCGGTATATTGTAGGGCACTAGCCTTGATGCCAATGACCCATTTGATAAGACAGTTGAATCCTTTCACAGTGCGCATTGCTGCCTTGATGCCCCACCACACACTTGAGAACCAATCGATAAGGAACCAGTTCTGCTCGATATCTGCAAAATCATTGGACTCGTCTCCGATTTCCACGTCTGAGGACACGGCCAATTCCTGCCAAGTACCGGCATTGACCTATTTAATATATTTCGAATTATTTTCCAATCATATTGTATTTTAACAGTATAATTTGGGGATTTTCCTTCACTTACTGTGAGCACACAGACTGCGGCAAACAGAGCAAACAGCGTAAACTTCATATTGCGGTAACCAAAGAGTTTCTATTTGAGCTATATTTAAGTTTGGTTGCTTATATAGCATGAAGAGCTCTATATACATACATAAGCAGGTAAGTATATAGGTTTGATTGGCTATCTAGCCACTTCTGCTCCTACGAATACAATTGAAACCCCAATAGGGGGCTTAGGTGCTGAAGCACATGTAATTATTTTGGGCCTACCTCGCATATCAGCTGATGAATTGATAAAGATAGCCCAGTCGCAATTAAAAGCGCTTATCATGGGAGCTTCACGTGTATATAGCTTTCGAGATTTCTTTTCCATAATCAATTCTCTTTCGAGATTAATTTCATTAATGCCTTAAAGTGGCTTGTTATAACATTTATGTAGCGCACTTTGTGCTATTACATCTAGCTTATATAGTTGGATAAGTATACTGAAGTGTTATACTTATACTAGTATTACTCCATTGTTATACAATAAATATTATTCAAACGACAAATTAAATGAATTTCGAATTTTGATGATTAATCTGCTTATAGTCTATGAGGAGTTCTATATGTTCTTACGGATGAACAGACTAGTATATCGACTAAACTTGCCATCCTGATCTGTGTCTCGCAAACTATAAGAGCAAAAGGTATTATTTTCGGTATTAGGGCTTTCTTTATTTTTAATTCAGTACCTCCGTTCATCCCCTGCTAAATATACACAATTGCCACATTTTTAAAGATTAAGACTTGTAATTTGGTATGTTTGTAGATGGTATTCTCCATCAATGTTGTGAATTGCATACTATTCAATAAGAAACAGCGAAGATATACAACAGATAAGCAAGTTCAGTGTCTCCTACTGTCGGTAACGTCCGACTACAGCCTTTCGCTCAACTGATCTGCTCCTTACCTTATTAGTCTCATTTATTTCGCTTCAAGACCTTCAAGACATCCTGAACGGTTTAATTGATAACATTGGTTTTTCTGTCTTTCCAACTATGCTCAACTCAACTTAAGGATATACGTAAATATCAGATATAAGTATAATATCAACTATATCATACAGTTCGCGCAGTTAATTTGTCGTAATCAATTTTTATCACAGCTTCAAACACACAAGTCTGTATCGGTTATTTCAAACACCAAACACTCAGAGTAAAAAACCAAATGTTTTAGTTGCACATTTATTATATTGTTGATATTCCCATATCGTATTTAACAGAAACAAAATTGTGTGAATAATTTAGCTGCTTAGGAGGTCAGCTCGGAGCATGTGACCAAATTGCCATAAAAACCGGTGTAGTAAGAGGTAAGTTCGTTGGTGGCATCCTGTACACACTGATTGGTGTTGGGTCCAATCTGGGGGATCGCCTGCGCCAGTTTGACAGCTTTGTTTACCTGATTAATAAGGGTTACCAATTGCTTTGCAGCTTTCAGACCGCAGGATGAAGCTGGCTGGCCGTCATCGTCAGTTTTGGGGCAAAGTGAGATGAAGCTGGTGCAGGTGTCAATGATCTTCAAATTGGCATTGATAAGGGCGGTCACTTGCTTAGATGCGTCCACGCCACATTTAAGGACATCGCTATTAAATTGGAGTGCATTATCCTTCACACCGAGCACCCAACCGATAGCACAGTTGATTGCCTTCACAGATCGAAGGATAAGCTTGCATATTTTTAAGAAGCCAAAGGCCTCAGGCTCAACAAAATCGTAATGTACTGGGTCAGAGCCAGCATTTACCTGCAGTTGGTGGGAATATTATTGAGATTATTTTGGCAATTTTTCCCATCTGCTCTAGGAATATTACTTACGGTGAGTACGCAAACTGCGGCGAACAGAGCAAACAGAGTGAACTTCATGGTTTGGTTTGTTAGAGCTTTCTCTATGACCAACACTCCAACTGGTGCCTTTATATAGCACTCGACGGTCTCTTTGATTTGCCGCAAGAGTCTTATTTTTATATAAAAGCTGGAAAATATTGTATTTAACAAATTGTCTATCTATTCTCTCATAAGAGATATAATGGGAAAATACCAGAGAGCTTAGATAAAGCACCTGCAATTGTTTTGGAACTACCTCGAATATCAGCTGATAAATTGATACAGATAGCCAAGCTGCAATTAAAAGAGCTTATTATTAGGCTCCTTAAGCATGTGCGAATACGTAGTACAATCATATCTTATCCAAGATTTATTTCATTAGTTTTATAAAGAGTCTTGTTTCGTACAATTACAACCAAATATATGGATCAATTTTATTTTGACTGTTATTATTTTAGTAATTATTGCTTAACAAGTATACATAGAGGAAAATGTCCAAAGAATTGGACTTGATTTGATATACCAAGCGTTTTTCTTTCATCTGGGGATTCAGTTTAATTCTCAGCTTGTTAAAAGTATATTTCGATTTCAAGTTGACGTTGATACGGTTTCAATTTTTCGGTTCTTTTAATATATAAAATTATTTATTTTATTTGTTATGGTTTACTGTAACTACCTGTACTAAATTATACCAACACCGACAATGATTTCATAATCCTAAATCATTTCAGTTTATAAACACAGCTTTCTTTTTATAAAAATAACTTGTTATACATTATTCGAATTGAATAAGTTTTTGAGAAACATCTTTGGTGTGCGATATTATCTTTAACTTTACTATCTTTAACTTTAAACAATTCAAATTAGGTCGAAAACCTATTAATATCTAAATTCAATGTTATTCTCCATACCATCAATAAAGCAACTTTAATAGATAAATAACTTTTGATTTATTACAATTATCAACAAACCTTATTAGTACAATTTTATTTGGTTATAACTTTTAGCTTTCCAAATACAAAATGGGCATACATATTGTGAATAATATTTTAATCCGAATAATTTATTTACGATTAGTTGTAGGTAAGCAGTTTATTTAAATCAATTTTGGATACATTTATTATCTATTCAGAACACCAAACTGATTTGGTAGCCAATAGTCTGAACGCTTATTTTTTGTTGCAAACACTTAGAGATATTCCACCAAACCCATATGTTGATAAACAATAAATAAAGAATAAATAAAGAAAATGATGTTTTTATTATACCCTGTACCCATTGAAAACTAATTTTTTTCGATTATTCTTGACATGTTATACGCATTAAAATCAACAGTAAAGATTTGTTTAAGCCAACAAAAATGATTTATTTAGTCAGTTTATTTATTATTCATGCTAAGTTCTATAGCTGAAATTAGTTTTACTGCTTGTTGTTGCCGGTCAGCTTGGAGCAGGTCTTAATTTCACTTGGGAACTGTGTGTAGTAGTTGGTCAGGTTCTTGACGGAGTTGCTGACACACGCAACGGCATCAGGTCCTTTCTTGGGGATGTTCTTGGTCATGATGATAGCTCTGCTCACTTGCACGAAGAGGTTGAAAGACTGGTTGAGGGCTTGGAAGGTGCAGGAGTTGGTGATAGATTTCGTGGTGGAATTGGCGGCAGGACCGCAGACGGTCGACTTGAGATGCACGATGTTGTGGCAGGTTTGAATGATTTTTGCGTTTTCATTAATCAGATTGGTCATCTGCTGGGTGGCATTGACGCCGCAGGCAACGACATCGGTATTAAATTTCAGGGCATTGGCCTGTATGCCGATGACCCACTTGATAATGCAATTTAGTCCTTTCACTGAACGGACGGCGATTTGAATGACACCGAAGATGGGCCACAAGAAGGGGAAAAGTACTATAAACTGCGGGTCCACCTCAGCAAAGTCCTGAGGTTTGTATTCCATGTCCATTTCCTCCTCGGATGGCCATGTGCCAGCGCTAGCCTAGAGTTGATAGTCAAATATATAATAAGCATTGGCTTCTGAGCAATCCTTTAACTCTACACATTTGTTTTTCCAAGTGTAGCCTTCAACTTACTGTGAGCACACACACTGCGGCAAGCAGAGCAAACAGGGCTAACTTCATGTTGCGGTTTCCTAGAGCTTTGTCTATGGGAAATGATCTGGCTGGGGCATTTATATAGCAGCCAGCATAGTAGAAACCCCTCGCATATCAGCTGATGAATTGATAAAGTTTCGGGCAAGTAGCAATTAAAAGAGCTTATCTGAGGGCCTCTTCAGTGTGTCCGATTAAACGGTATTCTTGTTTCTTAAATTTGATTTTCAAATTGATTTTAATTTGATTAGTTCGTTTCAGCTAAGTGTCCCGTTTGCGCGTGTGAAACATAACAAACAGTTCATTGGGTAAGGAGGGATAATGCCATAATCAGTTTGGTTGCTAAGTAAAGAACTCAATCAATCATAGCACATGTCGGGCTGATAAGTATGATGTGCTTATCATAAACTTGAGAAAACAAATTCGGTTGATTATGTCATCTTGTATGCGAAAGTTATATCGCAAGCTGAAAGTGTGCTCTGTACTGTACAACTTTTAATTAATTTAAAACGCAATTATTTCGTATCAAATGAATTTTGCACATGAACTACAGCACGCTTTTAGGCGTAACTCAGAAGTGAACGCTGTAATTTGGGGCTGCGCACAGAAGTATGCAATCCTTTTTATACCCAGAACCCATTGAAAAGTTATAGTTGTATTTCTAAATATTTCTGCTTGTATTAAAGTAAAACAACAAGTTTTAAGTTGAAATACCAAAAAAATGTTTATTTTCATTTAGAGTAGAGTGTCCAAAATTTGAATTTGGTTGATGATAGTAGTACATACATAGATTTGCCACATATTGTAAATGAATATTGTAATTTCCGAGTGCTTCAGTTGTACAGACTAATTTACATAGTAGGAGGCTAAAATGTTAGGTTAATGTTAGGTAGAAAATTTATTGATAGCGTCTGGGCCAAAAATATATTTGTAGTTAGATCAAGTTTAGCATTAGAATTCAGAGTCTTTAGTGAAACTGTCTTTTATTAGTTGCTGTGTGTGCGAGTGTTAGTTCATGGTTTACACATTAAAGTTACTTCAAGAAGTCTATGTCGAAATAGGAAATACTGCATTTAGTGGCTTCAAAGTGTAAACCCGGACTAAAATGTGTGTGTATTGTATGAGTGAGCCTTTAAGTTAACCATCAAGCAACATTTAAACTGATTAACTGATTTCTGTGCATGTGTGTGTGTGTGTGTGGGTGAGTTCACCTTCTCTTGCAAATACTTGTGGGAGTGGCTCAAGCGGATGCTGCCCATAGTGATTGCAGTTACAGTTGTTGTGTTGGGTTTGGTGAGTTCTATACACATTACATTTCTAATTAGGTCGAATGAAATGAATTTTAGATCGTAATTAGTTTGTAATCGTAATGCCGTAATTTATAGTTTTAATGCTAGTTCAATTTTTCCTTTCGTTTAAGCTTAAGCTTCAGTAAAATTGAATCAAATTCCTCAGTGCTTGCAGTGCATATCGTACTTTGTATTTCCGGTTATGACTTGTTAATGTTTAGCTTACGTTCTACCAAAAAATTGTAATCGCATATTGAGTAATGTATATACATAAACCTAGGGGTAAATAGTGTGTATATGTATATAGCATATATGTATATAAGTAGTATATGATACAACGGACATAGCGCTAAGTTGAAGTACTTTTAGTTAGTATTTACAAATTACAGTTAAGCAGTTTAGAACTCTTCGATAGAAATACTTTCAGACTTGCACAAGTGTTAATTATTTTGTATTTCCTTTAATTTGATTTGATTTAATTATTCATTATTTATATATTATGCATAATAGTAACGCAAAAATTCAGCGGTTCTGTGTTTGTTTATTGTGTGTGTGAGTGTGTGTGTGTTTTTTGTTGTTGTTGTTGTTTTCGTTGTGTTCCAATCGAATTATTTTGTGTAGCTGCAAAATGTCGAAAATATTCAAATAAAAATCAATTATTTACATGCATTTGCTTTTTGAAAATAAAACATTTATTCTCTCAGTGTACGTGTCTCTCATTGTGTCTGCCTGGGTGTGTGTATGTGTGTGATTTTAAGCATAAATAAATTAATTACATTTACAATTAGTTATTTAGGCGCAAAAACAATGTATTTGTATTAGACTTAGTACAAGTATTTCCTTTTTGACTTCATGTCAACACAATTCCTTTCAATTGTTGTTGTTTGTGGATGCTGTTTATTGTGGTTATTGTTATTGTTTTGTCGTTGTTTCTGTTTGTTTGTTTGTTTTAGTTTATCGGTTTGTTTGTTTGTTTGTTTGCTGTTGCTTCCTTTACAATTTCTGTTGCCTTAGTTTCTAGGTTTTCATAAGACTTGCGTTTCATGTTGTTCTCCATTTTGTTCAACAATTTATTTATTTCTTCTTAAATGCTTAGAAAAAAATATATATATGTATATATGTCTCTATGTGTATAACATACATACATACTCTACGTGTGTGTGTGTGTGTGAGTGTGTGAGTGTGTGAGTGTGTGCACATATACATACAGATCTATGCAGCCATTCTGCTTATAAAACATACAACAGTTGCTTCTCTACTTCCGGTTCCGTTCTGTTCTGTTCTGTTCTGTTCTGTTGTGTTTTTTTCCCTTCCATTTTGTTCTGTTCTGTGTCAAGTGTGTTTGTCAAGGCAATGCAAGTTGTACTTTTGTGTATTTTGGTTTTGGTGTTTTGTTTGTTTGTTGTGTGTATGCCATATACGTTTGATTACATTTCTTTACATTTGATCGACTTTATCGAGCGTTCTCCTTTGCAGTTCACAGAAAATGTACGAAAATATATTCTTAGTTTGGCTTGGACCCGGTTGTTCTCCGAACAGGTGTATAAAACCTCACTTTGCATAGCATTGTCTAAGTAGTATTCCTAACACATACACATACAGTTACAGTTACTTTTACAGTTACTTTAACAGTTACAGTTGCAGACAGGGTCGCATGTGGCAACACTGTCCTAGTACAAAACATACTACTTCTATCTTTGCCGCACATTTGTTCAATTGTTCAATTGTTCCTTTGTTCATTTGTTCAATTGTTCATTTGTTCATTTCGATTAGTCCCCAAACTACAATTTCGATTGCGTAAAATAGATTCGGATAGTTTCAGTTAAGCGATAAAAGGTTGAAAGTAGGTAGCTATTTATAGATCATATTTATAATTATTAATAAATTGTGTAATTTAATTCAATTCAATTTCGAGTTGTTTAATTTAGTTAGAGTGTAGTTTCATTTAGCAAACGTTTCGAAAACTCCTCTTAGTTCTTTGCTAAATTCGCCTAGATTGTCATTTGCTAAATACGATTTTGATACAATTTGTGGCAGTAGTTTTCGACGCACGTCTACGGGGCATCTAGCTGCGTGCCCCCAAAACGTTGCCACAAGTTGTTGCAATTTTGAAATCCAAAACATAATTACAACTATGTCAAATATTCACAGCATTGGAGGCCCCACGGCATAAGACTTTGACACCTGCAGTGGCCATCAAAACTGCTCGAGCCAAGAGCTCGGCCAGGCGCAGGCAGCAAAGTTTTCACCTCGGCCTCGAATGAACTCTGCTCATTTGGTGAGTTACATTTGAGTCTTACAATTAGATGGTATATGGTATATGGTATATTGTATATAGTATATGGTATTATAGTATTATTATCATAATGCATGCTGATGCGTCAAACAAACAAACAAAACCAAACAATTGCATCAATTTTGAAACGTAATTGACTTTAGCGCAGTTTACACTTAAGTTTAGCCCTAATCCAATATGAGTCTTAAGCAAAAAACAAAAAAAAAAATATATAACTTTTGACTATATTCTACTTCTACGGTGTTAAATATTGTAAATACTTAATCCCCTAGATAATGTGGTTAAATATATATTGTATTTCAGTTTCTGATTTGGTAACGTGTGTTTCTCTATGTGTATTGACAATTGTCTCTTGATAACTTTGTATTCAGGTATTTGTTGTTTATTCTGCTCGTTAAGGGTTCTAGTTGTTGCATAGTCTATTTATATATAGTAAATATGTATCTCAATAATATAGTGTTTGTTCTTGTTGTTGTTGTAGTTGGGGCTTAAAGCAGCCTGAGGGTTGGGCGGGCGAGGAGGAGGGCACTTAAGTCTCTGTGCAAGTCTTTGATTGAATACGAAACACATTACGAAGGGGAGTGATTGGTATAGAAACCCAGCGAGGCACATGGCCATTACGAAATGGATTACGAATGCATTACTTTGACACAATTGAAATGGAAAGTGTCGATTACTTTCTGCCTTATATTCGTTTCTGCATTACTCGTCAAAGGAAAACTTGTAAACAGCTGAATTGCTGTCGGATGTTCATTACAATTGCCTACATTGTAATGCAGAAAGTCAACGTTTCGTGTTAGGTTCGATAACGATAACAATAACTCCAGCAGAGAGCAACAATTGCAACGCATTACAATTGCGGCGCTGGTAATGCATTTTTCCAGCAAACCCCGTTGGAAGTTAAGACAAATAATGGAAGGAGGAAATAGGAGCTAGAGAAAGTATAGCCAGAGAACCGACAAGTTTGTAATTACGGAACATTATCTGGGTTGTGCATAGTCAAGAGTGTGCGCATGGGACCGTAAGAAAGTAATTGCATAAGTATGTGTGTGCAGTGTCTGCGTGTGTGTTTGAGAGTGAGAGATAGAGATAAATAGAGAGAAAAAGAGAGAGAGAGAGAGAGAGTTAATCGTGCTGTTGCTACATTATTACAATTAGCATTTTTTTGGGTATTTATTTGCTATTGTATCTGCTATTGGAATCCATGCTTGCTGCTGTTGCTACTGCCGTATTTTGAGGCTTGTAATGCAATTTACAATCGTTAATCGATAATCGATAATTTACACTAAAATAACTTACTACACACAAAAAAATATATAGTATATGTATTGTATGTATATGTATATGTATAATTATAATTTAAAGTTATATGTATGTATATAAGTGCTACTAGAATATATTGATTTATGTTTAATATGTCGAATTTAAATAAATTTGCTATTTTCTAGTATTATTTGTCTTAGTATTATTTATGATGCTCGTGTTTGAATATTGAATAATTCGTATATACAGCAAATGTCTGGTTTAATATCAATATCAATCATACGCCCATGCGGCCGTTGCACACGCTCAAGTCCAATAAATTGTTAAGTTTAATTGTTAGTTCTGCAATTAAATTTAGATATCACAATATAATCATCTTTTAATTTAGTTTGCCAATAAATTCCAATGAATTTTGCTTTCCCTTTTTTTGCTGTGTGTGTTCTGGGTGAGAGTGTGAGTAAGGGTGTGTGTTTCTTCAAGAAAAATTGCATGTAATTGTTGTTTTTCGTTTTGAGTTCAATAAATAAATAAATTTTGCACTTAGCTCTAAATGTTTTCTGTGTTCGCTTGCTTAAATGTAGTTTAATTAAATTTGTATAATATGTTTAATTTTAGTAATTATCCTCATTGACGTGTCGTCGACACAACAAAATGGGAGAAGGAAAAACTACGTTTCAGATGTCAACAGAAGTACAATAGCTTAAAATTATACATATACAATAATATGTTTGGATGCGCCCTGAAGTAGGCAACATTTTCATTTGCTTTGATTTCAATTCTCTTTAGATTCGTTTTTCAATTCAGGCTTGAATATTTTTATTCTTATATAATTTACAATTAACACTTAGATTCTGGTTTGCATCTCCAAATGCATAAAACGCTCCTGACCTGGGGTGGGGAGCACGCATTTGTCGTTTGCATTGGAATGTTGACATATGTATGTACGTAGATATAAATATATATGTAAATACATTAGTATATTCGCATTGAGTGTTCAGTATTTGCATCAGTGAGACAAAATTCCATTATGGGCGGCCACAAAGAGAACAAAATTTCCACATTAGAATTTGTAAATCTGTTGTTGTTGAACTGTGAACTGATTCTAGGACATTTGGCGCTGCATCTACTTAATGAAGGACATGCATTTGGTGGCTAGCGATCTCTACAAATGTTGCACTCTAGGATTTATCTGCACCCGCTTCTACATGGAGGTGGCCGACGGCGATGTGGAATTGGTATTGGTGGCAATGCCAACATTGACGGCCCAGCCGACACCCGATGGGGCACCCAGCTTACTTTCCAAATATGTGGCAATCTCATTGGCATTCTTGTTGAATGCCACCATCATGGCCGTGTTTCCGCCAGCATCGCGCGCTTGCAAATTGGCGCCAGCTGCAACCAGCATCACACAAATGTCACGGCGGTTTTGTTCCGCCGCAATGTGCAGGGCTGTCTGACCGCTAAAGGGAATACGAAGAAGAAGAAGAGTAGTGAATTGGTTAGCAGAATAAATTCAACAAAATAAATAAAAAAAGATTAGTCGGACGTTCCCGACTATAAAATACCCTGTACCCTATATTCAAAATATAATTTTATGAAACTGTCACTGCGTAGCAGCAATATTTAATGGGATTAAATAAATACACTTGTATACATGTAATGAATTTATAATATGTCACTATGGTAGAAATTACTACATACATAGTAATAGTAAACCATACAAAAAATAAAATCAACAATTTTATATTTTTACAAAAAAAAAGCAATACTTATTATTCTTACCTTTTTATGTGTGTCAGATTAAGCGGCAGCTTAATACCGCTCAAATCAAACTCTTGCCAATGTCACACTCTAGATCCACAAACTAATGGCTTTGAAATTATAATAAACAAATATTTATTATAATAATCACACTCGCCACTCCACTGAAGCGCCCTTGACACGACCTACCCACTTGATCACAAACACTACACTGTGATCAGCAGCACTGCAGCAGTTTTCGAATATAAGAAAAAGAAAGAGCCAAGAAAACTCACCCACTAACCTGCAGCTGTGGTGAGAGAACACATCGACCGCTCTCTGTGTGTAAGCTACTAGGAAGCGCTTAGCCGCTCTCCTTGGTGGCTCTCCAAGCATACCTCCTGCATTACAAGTAATGCAGCGGGTAGCCGGCTCGCCTATAAAGAATATATCGACCGCTCTCTATACATACGATCCGGGGCAGCGCTTATCTGCTCTCCTTGCTGGCTCTCCAAGCATACCTCCTGCATTACAAGTAATGCAGCGGGTAGCCGGCTCGCCTATAAAGAATATATAGGCCGCTCTCTGTGCCTAAGCTCCGGGGCAGCGCTTAGCCGCTCTCCTTGCTGGCTCTCCAAGCATACCTCCTGCATTACAAGTAATGCATCGGGTAGCCGGCTCGCCTATAAAGAATATATAGACCGTTCTCTGTGCATAAGCTCCGGGGCAGCGCTTAGCCGATCTCCTTGCTGGCTCTCCAAGCATACCTCCTGCATTACAAGTAATGCAGCGGGTTGCCGGCTCGCCTATAAAGAATATATCGACCGCTCTCTATGCATAAGCTCCGGGGCAGCATTACTTGTAATGCTGGAGGTATGCTTGGGGAGCCACCAAGGAGAGCGGCTAAGCGCTGCCCCGGAGCTTATGCACAGAGAACGGTCTATATATTCTTTATAGGCGAGCCGGTTACCCGCTGCATTACTTGTAATGCAGGCGGTATGCTTGGAGAGCCACCAAGGAGAGCGGCTAAGCGCTGCCTAGTAGCTTACACACAGAGAGCGGTCGATGTGTTCTCTCACCACAGCTGCAGATTAGTGGGTGAGTTTTCTTGGCTCTTTCTCTTTCTTATATTCGAGAACTGCTGCAGTGCTGCTGATCACAGTGTAGTGTTTGTGGTCAAGTGGGTAGGTCGTGTCAAGGGCGCTTCAGTGGAGCGGCGAGTGTGATTATTATAATAAATATTTGTTTATTATAATTTCAAAGCCATTAGTTTGTGGATCTAGAGTGTGACATTGGCAAGAGTTTGATTTGAGCGTTATTAAGCTGCCGCTAAATCTGACACACATAAAAAAGTAAGAATAATAAGTATTGCTTATTTTTGTTGTAAAAATATAAAATTGTTGATATTTTTTTTTTGTATGGTTTACTATTACTATGTATGTAGTAATTTCTACCATAGTGACATATTTTTTTATTTATCTTAGTGTATATTCGAGAATTCTGTGAAAGATTGAGGTACAGTCATTTGGACTGGAACCACCATATATGTGTACTTCTATTTGTTTTTCAATATTCAACGTTGTCAATTGCAACTGCAAGAACCCAAAACAATCGTAATGGAAACGTACCGTTCTTTGTCCGCCATGTTGATCACTCGACGTGTAGCGCACGTGATGATATATTTGACAATGTCCTTATGGTTGTATTTGCATGCAAAGTGCAGCGCCGTCTGCCCGTTCTTGTTCACTGATTGTAATGAGTATCCTTGTTCATGTAGTGCACGTAACTGTCGGAGGGAGAAGAGAAGGGAGAGAGAAGCGTATTAACTGAAAAGTACAGTTGCAGGTATAGTTCTAAGTTCTACGACAACTATAAAGCTCGATTAAAACTGATCAAAATCAAAAGAAGTAAATATCGGAGGAGAAAATAAAGTTAAAGCTACCATATTCAAATCGCCGCTCTGAGCTGCTAGTAGTACGGCATCGGAAGTTTGCTCCAGTATAGGGCTGTTTACGTATCATAAATCAGTTGTGTGTGTGTGTGAGTGTGTATATGTTTTGTGTGTATGGTGTATGCATGAAAAGGTAGAGAAATAAAAAGAAAAGTCGAGCATCAGTTACGATTCGATAACATATTCGAAGATTTTCAAGATGAATACGAATTCGATTTCATTTGAAATAGTATGAAACAGACAGAGACAGATAGAGATATAGAGAGAGATATAGATTACATAGAAACAAGATAAGACTATAATACAGTGTACCTGAATCCACAACCAAAAACGTCTTCGTTAAAACTGAATAAGCGATCTTTGTTGCTGCATGCACAAGTGACAACAGAACCAAATCAGAAGCAAATGCAAAAGAAACGAATAATAAAAGCCAAGACAGAGAAAGTTATAGTAAAGTGAGAGAGACAGTGAGAGTTAGAGTTAGAGTGAAAGTGAGTGGGATAGCACGAGTGTGGTGAGCGCCAATTGGTTAAAGCTGGGCCAATTTAAACGAGAGACAAGAGAGCTTTGGGAAAGCTTTCTGTGAATGTTAAGACGTTAGTAAGCTCGCAGACAGCGTTGCCAGACTGCTGGGAATTCAATTTAAGCGCAAATTTGAAATGGCTAATGTTAGAATGATTTATATGATTCATTGTGGATTAAGTTGGTCGTTGACTTTGGCATTTTACCTCTTCCACTTCATCACTTTAATAGGCTTGGAGCCAATTTGCAAGTCTTCATCTTTGTGTGTGTATATATATGTGTGTGTGTGTGTGTGGGTATGGTGTGTGTGTGTGTGTATAAATATATTAAAATTAAACAAAAATAAAAGAGATTAAAATATTGTTAGTACGGCAGTTGCAAGTAACAAACGACAATCGATAGTCGATAATTAAATTAAACGATTTATCGACGAATTAGTTAATGTGGCAACACCTACATACCCGTCGCCTGGGGTTGCGCTTAAACTCTATGTGCTTGGTATTTGTGTGTAGTTGTTGTTGTTGTTGTTTGGATTGAGTATTGATCGGTTAGCTGATTGTTTGGTTGATTGATTGGTTGGTTGATTGGTAGATTGGTTGATTGGAGAGGGATTGGACGAGAACTGAATACGGTTTAGTCCTTGTCGCTGTTACGACTAACTGTCAACGTAAGCGACGATTACAATTAAAATTAAACTCAAAGATCGTATCGGCATCGTTACTTACATGTGGGCGTGGCAAGGACTAAGCTGTATTGGCTCCCACCATCTTCAGCTCTGTGCGTGTATGTGTGTGGATGTGTGTCAGTGTGTGTAAGAGTGTGTTAGGTGTGTGTGATAGGGATTGAAACAATATGGATATTCGCATAATGTTTTCTAATTAAGTTCGATATGCTAAGAATCACGCAATATCTCAAAGAATTGATATTTTTAAAATATATCGTATTGATTTTCAAATTCGTTAGAGAGCTTTTGTATCAATGCAAATGACTGTACGTTTTTCATCCATTATTCAATCGGAATTGAATGGTTTTTCATTATTCATTTTTAAGAAAATGTGGGTTATCAAATACTATATATGTCACATATGTCGGTTTCTTTAAAGAAATAAATGTAATAACTGAACTAGTTAAAAACTTTTCAAGCATTAAACTTCATATAGTTTTTAGTTTTTAAGTTTTCTGTTCGAAACACCGAATATCGTTTGAGCGATATATCAAATAAAATCGATATTGATTTTTGATATTTGATCGATACTCCAGATGTAAATCATTAAATCTTCAAGTCTTTTAGATTTGAATCCCTGGTGTGCGAGTGTGTATGCGGTGCCTAACCATGCTTTTATAATAAACAAAAAACAAAAAAAACAAGAACTTTATACTCCAAACAAGGCAAAACAACAGAGGAAAAACAACAAAAGCTTTATCGCACAGAGTGTGCGGGTTGTGGTGGGGTGGTTGGGTGGTTGGGAGTGAGGTTGGGAGGCTTTAAGTGGGGTTTAACTGAACTCAACCCACATCGCTTAAAGCTCAAAGCGCTTCTTGCGATAGTGCAGGTGACAAAACATGCGTCTATCTATATAGGGCAGCTGCTCGGCCTGCTGCTGCTGATAGAGCTGCAAGCGCTGCTGCAGTGGCAACTCGGCGTCGCCATTGGACGAGCGTTGCCACCATTCAGCAAACGGAAGCCTACCCGTGCTGCCAGTGCCGCGACCCTGCGCCTGATCCATCTGCCGTCGCTCATTCTGCGCCTGCCGCTGCGAGAAGGCCGCAAACGAACGCTCCTGATCCGGTGTTTGTGGCATGGTCGCCGCCTCGTGATCCAGTATGTACAGCTCGTCGATGGCTATGTCGCAGATGTAGTGCAAGTGCTCCTGGGCCCGATCGATGCGAAAGAAATGCTCCGCTGTGCAGGCTACAAAATACAGAGCGTCAGCAATTGCAAATTGTCAGAGGGCATTTGGGACTAGGGGCTAGGCTTGGCTTACAGTCGATGAAACACCAATCCTGGGAGACCTTGGGATAGGATATGGACTCCTCGAACTTGGTGTTCAGCAAATTGCGCACGTGCTCCAGATCACACTGCGATTCGATCTCTATCTGGCCCAGCTTATTGGCCAGCTTGCGCAGCATCTCCTTGTCATAATGGTACTGCTCGTAATGCTGCATCGTCACGCGCAGTATGCTCAATTGCATCTTCTCCAGCGGATTGACACTGCGAACGGAACGAATACGATTACGAATCAGCAGTGCATGATTGTAGGTCATCGATGGGCACTTACTGCACATCGCTGCGTCCCTGCTTGCGCTTGGCCAGCATCAGCGCCTGATTCAGCAGATCGATCTCAATGATCGACGGCTTGACGCGACAGGCCTCGCCATCCACCTGCATGGGTATGGTGCGTCTGGTGATGATGCGCGCCTTCCGGCACTGGCAGATGCAGGTACCGTGCATGCCCGCCTGCAGCATCGGCAGCTGGTAGGTGGTCAGGCCTACGACCTCCATGAGGCCATCGTCGATCGCGGGCTTGGTATGGTTAAACGAATCGTTCCAGGGGTGGGTGCCGCCGCTATAGCTATGGTGGAAATTACAGTGCATTAATTAATCAAGTCATTGATCTGAAATTGTGGGTTTTGGCCACATGGATGACAGATAAAAATCTGGACCAAAAAACCAGAACGGCCGGAGCAGAATACTCTTTACCCTTGTTTTCTAGGAAACGTTTGAACGCAACAGACAAAACGGCCCAACCATCTGGCAACGCCGATCGTAAGGTGGCGCGTTCTACTATTCTCTTGAGATCTAGAATTGTATTAACCTATGGGCTTGCCCATATTTACACACTTCGGTCCACTAACCTGGGTATGTTGAGGAAAAGCACGGCATGGCAGCCAGCATCACGCAGCTTTCCAGTGTAGTCCTGGCCATCGCACTCGAGTGTCACCCATTGAGAGAGATTGCGATATTGGCGCAGTATGAGATCCTTGCCTCCCATTTGACCGTAGAACATCTTGTTCCGCAAACGGGAATTAAAGCGCTCCGGATGTGCCTCGCGTGCCTCGTGGAATTCGAGCGCAATATGCGCATCGACGCCGAAGCTAAAATAGTTATTGATCACATTCAATGGGACATTCGGCCTGCTGCGATCCATATGATCATCGGTGACATCATCATTGGGCGTCACCCGGACACGCCAGCGATCCATAAGCACGCACTGGGACATTCCAATTTCACGCAGTATCTTTCCAATTGGTTCATCCGTATAGCCCTAAGAAAATACAGGACATATCGTCAGTACAATACGAACAGAGAGGAATTACAATAATAATATAAAGGCGCATAATTTATAAGAATCGAATCGCATCAATTATGCCGTATAAAGTTAGATTGTTTGAATAGAGTTTATGTACTTACGCCGCCCCAACCTAGTGAACGTGCGAGATCATTTCCGGTTCCCAGAGGCAGTACGCCCACTGCCGGCACCGGCTGCAACGGCGGATTGATCTGATCCAGCACGGATAGGACCCAGCCAACAGTGCCATCACCACCGCATGCCAGCACCCGGAGATTGGGTGCCTTGCGGAACATATCCAAGCTGAGTGATATAGAAGGAAAAGCAATTAGAGTTTACGTAGTGCTCCAATCCGTACTATTTATAAAACTTACCCCATTTTAGGACCGCCTTGAGTCAGATCAAAGACTTGGCGTGGATTCAACAAATGCTGGAACTTGCCCAACAGCTTGACGCCCTGGTTGCCACCGGACTTGGGGTTGATAAAGACAATAACCGGTATCACCTCCGGCGATGGAATCGGCTTGACAATGAAGGCTCGCGGCTCTTTTTTCTCGTCCTTGCCCCTTCGCTTCTGCCCCTGCTTCTTGCTCTTGCCACCTGCACCACCGCCACCACCAGCAGCACCACCACCGCCAGCGCCACCAGCAGCGCTATTCTTGTTGCTCACACGTATGGACGACTTAAAGTTGCCCTTGTTCGGCAGCTTAACAATCCACGATGGTGGCACAATGATGGGCGCATAGTTGCCTGCAAGTAGAGTATGCAACATTTTAAATAGATTCCAAACCAGTAAAGACGGGGCAGATCAGTCGGATGTCATCGACAGTAACAGACTCTGTAATTTATGTTTCTATAATCACACACACAGCGGCATGCTAATTGTCTTCGCCGTTTCTTATCCCATCGGTGATATAAATGGCCAATGAACATGTTAAATTACAAGTCTATAGCTTTAAAAATGTGGTTGCTCCGTTTTGTTGTTGTTAGCGGAGAGGGGAAGGAAGATATCAAAGTTTGAAAACAAATTTGGTCGGCTTACAGCATAGGAAAACCTAAACACCAAAAATATGCACTTTTCATTTCACTGACTGAATAGACCCTTTTGTACTTGTTTCAAAATACAGGGTCTAAGACAGAGCGAAATATAGAGAAAGAAAGAGAGAGAGAGAAAGAAAGAGAGAGTGAGAGAGAGAGAGAGAGAGCCAGAGCCAACTAGTTGGCTAATTGAGAGAAGCTCCGCCAACTGCAATTTGCCAGCAAGCAGTAAATTCCATTGGACCACCTTTAAAAGAGTCCACACACAGGCAACAAAGTCGACGGGTAACAGGCAACAGGCAACAGGCAACGAGGACAAGTTAATAGCATAGAAAATATGCCAAAAGTCAGTCACGAGCCACCGGAGCTAACAAAAGAAATTGAGATGATGCCGATGCCGCATGCTACCACGCAGGCAGCCACATGCCACAGCCTTAGCGAAAGCGCAATTATGAATAGCACAAAAGGGGCCTGAAATAACACAGGCTAGCAGGGGCAGATGAGGCAGCAACAATGACAGAGAGACAGACAGACAAACAGACAGACAGCAGACAGACAGACAGACAGACGCTCCTAGCTCAAGGGCACATGCATACTAGGAGAAAGGACAGTGTGCACAGTGAACCTCATAACAGAAATTCAAAATCAACCTTATTCTCTATTTCACTTCCGAGAAACAAACCAAACAAAAAATTTTAAAATTCGCGAAGACCAGAGTCGGACGATTCTAGAATAAAACAAGATTAATTGTAGAGCCTTAATTTGTAGAAGGAATCATTTTGATTTTTCTGAGTGTACATTCTTAATTAAACTGCTCTAGCGCTTACAGCTTCTAAATTTAAAGAGTTTATTGATTTATGAAACAGTTGAAGGGATTCATTAAAGTATAGATTTTAGTTCACATATATACTTCGTGTTTTAAGTCGTACTCGGATGCATTTTATTTTATAGTTTTTATATTTTTTTTTTATATTTATTTGATGTTGTTTAATTTAATAATTTAGGAAACTCAATTATTCCCAGTAACACATTAATATTTTATACACTATATTTGAAGTAATGTTATTTTATTTTATTTGATACCTCCTTATATTTTGTTATATAATTTTGTTCTTATAATTTTGTTGAAGTTAATTGATTGCCAAATTCAATTATTCATATTAATATTTTAACATTTAAAGTTAACGGAAATTATTTAATAATAAGAAATTTGCTCACTTTTGACCACTGTACAGTGAGTAAGCTTTAGCGGGAATATAGGGCAAGCACCGAGCCAAAACAATGGCACACGACAAGCCAACAAAGTTTAGCAAACCGCATTGCATCAGACCAAACTGATGGGGGCAACGATGAGGGCATGGGGAGAGGGGGAGGGAAGAACCAGTCAGGGTCTAGGTCCTACGCTTACTTGGCCGTAATTGTATTTTGCGCCTTATATCATTGCCTTGTGGTGCACGGCATTGTTTCCACATTTATTGTGTGGCAGCTTCTTTAATGCGTGCAGGCTGAAAATGTGTTAACAAGACGCTCATCGCGACACTTCATAAAAAAAGAAAAAAAGATGAACGCATTTGCTATGTCGGGGCGGAAATACCGTCGCCATTTGCCTTTTGGAGGAGAATGGCAGCTGCAGCCAGGGTGGGGAGGGGGAATGGTTGGCAATTGATATGGTCAATTGGGTTGGTAGTGAGAGCAGAACTCATACTTTCAGCAAGCACTCACAACTTTTGCCATTTCGGAATTAGCTCTTCAACTTCAAGGCGAAAACTCAACAAAAGATGACTGTCAACTGCAGCTGCAATCAGCAAAACTTTTAGGCAACAATTTCTCTGCTCATCAAACTTGCATTTACAATCAAATCGGAGAGCTGAAACCATATCTATAAACTCGGTGGCTTTTAATTTAGCAAAATTTAACATCGTTTCGCCTCATTTAATTATTGTAAATCCATACAACTAGCGCGTAATTAAACTTCTATAATTAAACCCAGTTCCTTTGATATAGCACATTTTATTATTGTCAACTAAAGGAAAAATTGAAATCCAAATAAAGTGTAAAAACAATTGTTTATTTTTAACTCAATAATAATTTAATAATTTAATATTTAATGGGGTCTGCAACGTTTCCTTCTGCCTGTTTTTCCCATTTTCAATGGGTACAGGGAATAAAAATATAGTTTGGCAAGTGTCAATTGAATAGAGCATGAGAGCAGCATCCGAATCAAGGCGTAGGAACAATCAGTCTGAGTTAATGCTGCCAATATAAACTTTCCTTGGATTTAAACACACAGTTTGGAATACATTTGAATTGGAATTGCCAAAATAAACACGGTCATAGAGATGGAGCAAGTCAAGATATTGACTTAGTGTCGAGGCCAAGAACTTGACAAATTGTCAATTCCGCGAAATAAATGCTAATGACCTTAAAACTTGACCCACAAAAGCAAAGGGGAATGAAAGCGCTTCATATAAAAAGCAGAGAAAAGGAATAGCTAAACTGTAAATGCTCTGTAAATTTATTAAAAACAAGTAAAAAAGAAAAAGAAACAATAATTTTCTTAAAATAAATGATACAAATTTTAACTTCTTCTAAATATATTTTATATATGTATATTTATTTATATTCTTCAATTTAAAAAATAATATTGATAATTATTTAAAATAACGATGTTAATTGGTGCAGAAAATTAAAATTTCATTAAGACATTGTTATCTTTTTAAAGTTTTAAAACCCATTGTATAATATTTGCGAAATTTAAATGCAAAATTGGCTTTAATCTAATGCAAATTTAAAATAATACGCTCTGCCACAAAGGTCACGGGCGAGTGTTCATATCACTTAGTAAGGGTATAACAATAAAATAAATAAAAATGGGCGACTTGCTGTGCAAATTAAGACAATGAGCGAAACAGCATGGCAAAGGGCAAATGAGGCGGGTCTGGGCGGGGCAAAAGGGTCGAGGGGCGGGTTCAAATTTACCTGGCGTATAAAATGTGATTCGGTGTCGGAGTACTAGGGTTGAACTATATATGAAAGGGTTAACCGACTCTGGGGCAAGTTGGGATCTGTTTTAATGCACAAATTTTAATTAAGTTAACGGGCCGCAATTTATTTGCATGCACGTCACGTAATTAATCAGAGGACAATGGGTTAATGGGAGAATGGGCAATGGACAATGGACAATAGACAATGGACAATGGGCCTTGCAAGGGTGTGAAGTGTGTGAAGTGTGGGCACGGCTGGAATAATTGCTTGCTTCTTGCTTTCCTGATATTTTTGAAGTGTGTGTGAATATTGATAAGCACAACTCACCGAGACGGCATTCCTCGCCAATCTTAGCCTTATTGAAACAGGACTCCTTGTTGTGGTAAATCTCATGACACCAGGCGCACGACAATGCGACAATCTCCTTGGAGCCAAAGAGTTTACTTTGCACAGCCTGCAAAATTGTCAAATTGGTATGTAATCGCATCAATTTGAATGAGACTTTTAATATCAAGTCAATTAATCACCTTGCCGCATTGCTTGCACTTGCCCTTCTCCATCTTGCGATGCACCCAATGATGATGGGTCGTTGTCTGCTCCCGGTACTGTCTAATCCCGACATCCCGATAGGTTGGCTTACACGCTAGTTGAGTCTTTTCGTGCACGATTGGAATGCAATTTTGATGTGCAATTAGCTGACATGCAGAGCACTTCATACGCTGTCCGCTTTTCTGTAACAAATACACAAGAATACACACAATATTAGCACATTTTGTCATTCTCAATTGGCCAATTGCCTACGGCTCGGCCACCTAGCCGACTGTCTGCCCAAAGATAAACTTGTGCCATTAATTCTAGCGCAGACTGTTCATCAGATACATCTGTCACGCCCAAACCAGCCTACACACAGCACGCATGCCTTAGTAACCTCTCTAAACTGTTGGAATATTGGCCCGGAATTCGGTATGTAAAGTCTCAATATTAAAACCAAGTATTTGGAGTTCAAATAAAATTAAAGTCGAAAACTACAATTATGATATTGTCATATCTCTGCTAATTAAAAAAAAACTGTGTTGCTCCAAAAACACCTGTAGCAAATCCCTAAATTACATATATTGAATTTAATTTTATACTTCAACTAAATTTGTATTTTTAATTTTGTCTTGAAATAAGTTTCCTTGGAAAAATTTAGCAAAAATCACTATTAAATTTACAGCATTTTTCTTGAAAGCTAAGAACAAACATTTAGCTTTTATAGCTTTGATTTTGGAAGTGTCTGTTGAGCTTGCGTCATATGTAGAACCATACTAGTGGTATGTATGTGTGCTGTAATAATATGAAATTCTCTTTTATTCAGAAGTAACTAATCAGCATATTGTCGTGACTTAAGCCAAGCTATATGTCACACATGCCCCTCTCTAAAAGAAACCTAGCTCGGAACTAATGACCAAGCACTTGCAATATTTGACAGCATTGTCGAGTGTACTTTCTGCTGCTGGACAAGCAAATATTTTCACCCGTATCTCTTTTTCATGCAACGAAAAGAGCATACACTCAGAAAAATAAAAATGATTTGTTCTACAAAGGAATGTTCTTAAATTAATCCTTGTTTTGTTCTAGAATTCAAGTAAAAATCTAAGTATAATCGGATGTAACCGATGCTAGGAAACCGAATGCACTATGCACTCACATTAGGCAAACCACTTCCCTTCCCACAACACTCAATAGTAGAGCAAATTGTCTTTTATGTTTCTTATTCGATTGTAAGGCAATTTAAAGTATAAATGGAGAAGCCCATAGACTACGTAGGGGTCTGCCAGTGTTAAAAGTTGGTACGAATCCTAAATTATGTTAATCTTAAAAGTTTATGAAAATAAAACTAAGAATTTGAGGAAAGTGTATCTTGAATTTCTGTCCTATCGAACTTTTGATTCAAGTACGATAACTGCTGATTTTTCTCTCAGTGTAAGCTATGTGTGTTTTGTATAGCGTATACATGTCGGACAAACACGCAATAAATAAATTACACGATTACATGAAGTTTCATTCTTTTCGTTTCTTCGTTTCGTTCTGTTTCGTTTTTGTTTATGGGGCATGTTGCTTTTTGCTCTCGACAGCGGTAATTGAATTAGATGTAACTGCCCCTGCCCCTGCCCCTGCCCTTAAGTTGGCCAAAAGCAGAAATCCCAACATAGAAGTACATATGTGTATGTGTATATTTGCAGGTCTACTTACAATGCACTCCTCATTGAGGCAACAGAGATCGCCGGAGGCCGAGGTGGGCTTCCAGTAGTGCTCCCCCTGCACAGCATTCTCCGTCCAGTCTGGAACAATGCGTATTGGCCTACGGGCGTTGCTCGACGAAGCCGTGCGTCTGTTAAAAATAGAAGCAAAGTACGGAATGATGAGTAACATTGTCTAAAATTAGGCTTATATGGAATTAATCATCAATTTGTTGTAGCTTTGGTGCAATCAATTCTTGGTAATTATGCATCATAATTTGGACTATTTATATTTACTAAATTTACTTTTTCACAAATAATTTTGTATATTAGGCTAGCTGTGTTTGTGTGTTTGTGAATTTCGGAGTTATCAACGTTTACCGCAATATTTGTGGAATTGATCCAATTACACTTTGCGTCCAGTTTGGAACAATTCTTTGAATTTGTTTGTAGCCAAAAATTATATATATATATGTCCATTCGAAAAATATTAAAAACGGGGATAATAATTTGTTCCTTAAATAACCAAGGACCATCATCATGTCAATTTCAACTTCGTTACTACTATAAACAATTGTGATATTTATTTTAAAACTTCAATTTTTGGCAAACTCGTAAAACTTGTTCTTGCGAACTTTCAGATATTTAACATAATAACTAAATAAAAAACTTGTATAGTATTATTTGTAGATAAATAAAAATTTGACAGCTTTCCCAAATAAGAACACTTTAAAATAGGTTCAAGCTCTGCTTCAAATATAAATAATGTTGCGGTTGAGTTTTAATAATATGTAAAAGTTTTTCTTGTAAGCCACAACTTAAAGCGAACCGGGCATTAGCAAAATATCTCGGCCCAAAGCCTGATTTAAATCATCTATCATCAATAGTCCAAAACTACAGTCGGACGTTATCAACAGTAGAAATTGGCGCAAAGACATGAAGGAGAGATAATACGTGCTACTATATATTGTTTATTGAATAACTCCTATCTATTATTTTAACTTAATTTGAAGTGAGTTTGGCATACTTCAATCTACATTCCAAATTTGGTGTCCCTAGCACTGGTAGTTTTCGAGATTGACGTCTTTATCCTGACGGACGGACAGACGGAGAGGCTGAAAATGCTGGATGGCATTAGCCTGTAATGCTGATTTAGACTCTTAATACTTTGTAGACTCCGCCACGCCTCTTTAAGATATATATTCTGCCGGATTATTTGCAGAAACTTATGAACTCGGTTTTTATCCATTTTATAGGTATAGGGTATAGATAGATAGGGTTTCCAAGAAAAGCCACCCTAGCTGCTTTCAAAGCTTTATCTTCTAAAGTTAAAACTAGTATTAGTAATTGATTTTGCACTCAATAAGCATCAAACGCTTTAGTCCGCAGTTCCCTGATAGTTTGCCCGAGGGAGCTCTCAGCTAGGGAGCTGTCCCTAAGTTCTAGAGCTCTCACCTTTTGCGACGCCATGCCCCCAGGGAGTCGAGTTTTCTTTGACGGAACGCGGATTTGCGTTGCATGCCAATCGATGAGCGTCGAAAGCGACGCACAGCATTCGTACCCCCATTTGTGGCAGGCACTGTGGCTACAAATTCGCTCTGTTGCGTCGACGCCAGCGTCAACGTAGAGCTGCTGCTGTTACCGATGGTTCTGCTGCTGTTGCTGCTGCTGTTGCTGCTGCTGCTGCTGTTGCTGCGACTGCTGCTGTTGGCTCTGGCCTCCTCCTCGAACTCATCTTCTGTTTGTAATTCTTCGCGCACTGCGTGCAGCAAGCGCTCCATGCTCAGCAGAGGCGTCGACGTTGACGTCGGCGTCGGCGTCGCCACGCTGCTGTTATTATTATTGTTGTTGCTGCTGCTGCTGCTGATGTTGCTGTTATTGTCGCTGTCACAGTTCAAATAAGATATGAACATAGCAACGTCGAGTCAGAGTTTCTGGAAATCAGCTTCGTCTCTACCGTATTTATTCGACTTTGCTTCACTTGACTTCATTACACACATGTTTTTCATTTTGATTCCGATTTGGAATTGGATTTGGATTTGGATTCGGATTATGATTGGTATATATAGTTTTGCCCGTTTCGGTCGCAAGTTCAGATACCATGTCGTATCTAGCCCGCTTCGACAGCGCCAGCGACTGCGATACAAAGTTGGCCCGTGCCAATGGCAGCGGTGCCTCTGGCTATCATTATGGCACCTGAAGATACAGCCCAGAGATACAGTTGCACTCGCAAGCAAACAAACGGATACAGATACAGATACAGATACAGATATTGTAGCTATGGAGGTACATTAGCTGCGAGAAGGGGTGAGAGGAGAAGAACAGATACTCTTGAGCTGTTGGTCAGCGGGAAAGCAGCATCAGGCAGCAAGAGTTTCCCGCTTTCAGGTGTTTTAAGTTTCAATATTTTAGTGTCAGATTTGCTTATACGGTCACACTGAAATGCTAAATCTAGCACTAAAGAAACGGGTGTTTTTAGGTATGCATGTAACTAAGTTGAGTTGCCGGCTGAGCCTCAACAATTGTTTAATTTCATCGTTTGTACTAAAGTCCTTAGAGTGGCCAGAGCTCGTATATTTCTACGCATTTCAAGTCATAATATTTTGCGTAATTCTGTGATACGGTCACACTCCCATGGCTGTTTTTAATTCAAATAGTTAATAAACAATGATTTTAATTGGTTTATCACTTTTTTTTATACAGTTTTTATATGACTTTCACATATTTGGGATTTTTCTTTTAAGTATGGTCACACTGATCACGTAAACCAAGAAAATCAAATAACTATGATTTTTGTGATTCACAATTAAACGAGGAGATTGATAAATAAAATTGCCAGCTTTGCAACGATTTTCAGATATTCAAGTGTTAATTTTGTCATACGGTCCCATTGAAATGTTTAACCCTCTACTTCCCAAATGTGAGATTTTCAAACAAACTTAGAATAAACAAAACAAGTTTTAGACGCAGGAAATAAAATGAGATATACGCATATTTCAACAAAATTGGCTCTTCTTCTCTTCTCTGTGAAGTAGAAACAAAATGCTTTCAGAATTATAGAAGTATGTTGCTTTATTGTTAGGGTATCTCCCATTCGTGCTAACACTGGCTAGATTTTATAACGATACGCTAAACTCACAGAGGCAGATTTCCGCGTGTGTGTGTGTGCGTGCTTAATACGTTTGTATACACTTTGTATACTGTATGCATTGTAATTAAATTCTTATCAGATTCGGATGGAAAAACAAGAGACAAAAATAAGCAAAACGAAAAAAATAAAATCAAAATAAAAATAAAACCATTGCAAAACTTGGGGGAAGTATAAATGTAATAATTATAAAAAAATGTGACTCTCTCAAGGCGTGTGGGGCTCACTCATATGGCTAAATGATTCAACGGTTACACGATGCCAAATGTTTGTTATTCCGTTTATCGTCAATGTTTCGAATGTTAACACTAACCCATCGGATTTGCATGTCAATTGACGGCATTTAGGACGCCCCAACGCCCTCGACAATGCTTTTCGTGTGCAATCAGTGTTTGTTTTCACTTGCTCAGCAGGCTGGCTGTTCATGTGTATGTGTGTGTGAGAGTGTGTGTGTGTGAGAGTGTGCATGTGTGTGCTATGTTGTATTTGCCTGTGGTTAGTTGCAAGGGCTTTGAATTTAGACACTGTTTTTGACGCGTGTCAAAAACTATTTTCTCATACCCTGTAGTTTCAGCTTAGCCCAAGAGCTGTCTGAAACTGCCATGCCTTTATATAGCTTAAAAAACCCCACAGATGAGTTTTGATAATGAAATAAAAATAACAGCATTGCCAGGCAGCAGAAGGACTTGCCAGCTGAAATTTATTAACGAACAGCATTGAAAATTATATTTCTCCATGACAGGGAAACTAGGAAATTTGTTTTTCCGTATTCTTCTTTGCCCTTGTTGATCATATCAAAGCAGAGGAATTCTTTAAAGTAAGCTAAAATCAACTGCGATGCTTAAACATTTCTTTAAAATTAATACTAATATAAAGGATTATGTGTTTAAAACAAAATAGGTTTAATATTCTCTGCTTTTGGATTATCAGCCATCAATAAAATATACGCATACGTAGCGTTGTCTGAGGTTTGCCTTATAAACAATTTCTGATGTCAGAAAAGTCTAGGTAAATTATAAAATATATACACAATAGATTTCAATAAAAGTACTAAATAATATTTTTTAAATAAATATATCATTGGCTTAGACATAATTCTGAAAATTAACTAAATCGCAATGGTAAATCAAGTGTGGAAATATATTCTGATTATTTGTATCAAGCCTATCCTAAACATAAAGCTAAATAAATAATTATATGAAGATGTTATAGAAAATGTAATGCAATTCGTGGGAATATTAGGAGTATTACAGCGTAACATTCAGTCCACGGTCCTTTGGGAAAGCAGTTTAAATTGTTTTTCTCCTGCAGCCTTTTCAATTTGGCGCCAAATATTGCGTGCATTCTTCCTCGATGTGGGTGCATCTGCATCTGACGCGAATTTCGCCCATGACCTGCCTTAAAATAGGCAAAAACAAATGAACTATATTTAGATAGGCCGTTCAATAGGCAGGTTTATGGCATTTTTATTTGCAAGGCATTGGTTGTAATACACCTAAAGCAGATTATGCTAAACAGCTCTTAATTGAGCCCAAACAAAGAGCGCAATGGGCGAAAGTAGAACATAGATTAGAGTGAGCGAAAAACAAAAAAAAACGCTGTTTATGATTCGCAAACAGTTCAAACGTAATCCAATTATACACTTTGCTTGTTAAAGAACAAAATTTGCTAATATAGATAAACACTTGACAAATAATGAAGCGCCATATTGAGCATTTGGGCGTAATCATTGGCCATTTGGGCCCAACATGGTGCTGACCGCAAAACGGAACGAACAAAAACGAAAACGAAAAATGAGAAACAAAAACAAAAAAAAATGTAAACGAAAACTTGAAACGCAATTTCAATTCAAATGCGATTAATTTTGATATCTGCGCCTTTGAAGCTATGCCCCATAACGCCCAGTGCCAATGGAGACCGCGTTTTTCAGACATTGAATAGCGAGGGAATATGTCATAGGGATAGTGGGGGCGGGGAGGAGGGGAAATTGGGAATTGGTTGGTAGGTTGGTAGGTTGGGCAGGTGATTAGGTGGGCATCAGATGAGCCGCTAATGAATGACAGCCGAGTGAATAGCGAGTGGCTGGCGAATCGCTTTCAATGCCGTCATCTTGCGACGTCTCCAAAGGCCTCTCCCATTGACAAAATCAATAAGAACCTTGAAATATTTGTACGTTTTCAATAATGACACTTTGCAATTTACAATTTTGCATTTATATTTCGCTCTCAGACGCGAAACATTCCGCCCGATTTGGCCGGTTCCGCTGGTTTGGCTATTACGGCTTGCGGCTCACAATTTTTGGCCATTGAGATGAATCTTTCGCCCTGTGCCGCAATAAAAATATTATTATTATCGTTTTTACGAAAAAAGGCGCAAAAGATGAAAAAAAAAAAAAAAACAAAACGCCATTTCGACATTTAGCGATTATGGCGTGCATATAAAACGACTTTGTTGTAAGGTTTGTGAGATGAAAAACATTTAGATATCAGAATGGTTCTCAGTGCAATATTTACTTTTGCTTGGCCAATACTTAGTTATATTGCAATTTTTAATTACTTTTTGATGCATTCGTTGTAGCAAAAGCTCAATAAGACTCAGATTCACGCTCGTGTTAACAAAATATTACGCATACGCAGTGATGCGCGTTGTCAGACCGTCAGAGTGGAATGAGATTTACACAACATAAAAATGTGATTGCCTTTTGCATATTGAAAACGCATTTTCATAACGCCCACCGATATTAATAACTGGCCAAAGCAAACACACTATGTATATTATACTATAGATGAGTATTTATTTGGGATATATGAATGTATAAATAGTACGCACTTAAAGCGCAGAGCAAAATGAAATATTATGGTATCTGCATGCTGTCTCGTTTGTGATTGCGATTAATGTTGCCTGCTATTCAATTGGTTTCTCAACTTGCCAAGCTGCCAAGTTGTAGCAACTCGAGCTGGCAGAAAGGATTTCGAGCTAATGAATATTAACAATGCTGACGGGCCAAACAAAGCACCAGCGTCAAAGTGTTGAGGACCTTCAGCGTTGCATCTGCAATGCCAGCGAAATGAGCAGAGCGCAAGTGGAAGGGAGACGGAGACAGAGACGGCAAAGGCAAAGGCAAAGGCAATTCGGGGTATGTTCCACAATAAACGAGCAGCTCTGCCGGCGACATTAATATTCTTAATTGGCATTAAGCGCTTTGCCTGCTGCCATAGCATTCGAGGGCGAAACATCGAGCGACCAGCGGAACGCGCAAAGCAAACGCACATCTCAGCAAGAGCCAGAGGTAGAGGGAGCGAAGGGGGTTTGGGGTTTGGGGTTTGGGGACAAAACGATTGCAAACATTTCAATAAGAAATACGACTCTTTGCCGGGAATCGAGCGGAGCGTGGGCTATATGACGCTTGTCCTACTATATATCATGCTCCAAGAAGGGACTGTCTGTCACTGAGGGAGCGAGTTGATGGTTTTGCACTGTGGAAGACGCTAAGCGATTGCGCAGATTTTCGCAAAAGTTTGCAGACAGCGCCAAACGCAGGGGAGCAGGAGAGCTGCGTATGCAAGGGGCACTACACTGCGAGCAAATTTAAGACTTTTCGCACTTGAAACAAGAATTTTACTTATCAAAAGTTGTTACTAGTAGAGTGGAATGTATATATGCATTTTATTTATATTATTTATTTTATTATATATTATATATTATTATATTTATTGTATTAATTAATTTAGTATTAATAAATTATTAATATTATATTGTATTTACATTATTTGTATATATTTTTTGTGGAAATATTGAAACAGCCTATGGAATTGTGTATCATAAGTTAAATAAGCCACAAAATGCAAGAACAAAATTCTTTATTAAAGTGCATTCCTCAAATTCTCTTTTCCTAGACCGTTTTGATTAAATTTAGTCTTATCCCTTTTTATGAATTTATTGTAAGTTGCTTTGCTCTTAATGTGAACCGGATTTGCTCTATCAGGAATCTCGTTTTTTGCCTATATTAATTTGTATTTAATTAATTATAGTATAACCAACAAGACTAACTTAAACGTTTTCTATTGTAGAAAGCAAGCTGTATTTTTTCAAGTGTAGGTCGAAGTCACACAAAAGTCGATGGAGATTTTTTGATTTTGCATATAAATGTTGATGTTTCTGTTTCTGTTATTATTGTTGTTGTTGTTGTTGTGCCCGAAAAGTTATACAATAATTAACCAAACTGAGGGAAAATTTCAAAATGTGCCCAAACTCAGGATTTGGCAGCAATCGAAGAAAAGGGTGAAGGGAGTATACAAAAATAGAACGTAATATGCTAAGGAGTAACAGCAGTTTCTTAAATCATAGCAAAGTAAATGAAGCGATTTAAGCAATTATTGAACAATGATCTGCAAGTTGACGATTCAAATCTTTTAAATGATATTTAAAATCTAAAATTGTAGCGAGATTTGTCCCAGCAAGAGTTAGGCAGTGATAGTACCATATTAATTATCCCCCCGAGTTGGCTTGCAAGCAAAGCGTGGACACAGAGAGCTAAGCCAAATAAGAAGTACCATATATGAACCTAAAAGTTATCAAATAAACCTCTGTATAGTCCTCAAAAATTTGATATAATAATCTTATGACTGATGAACGAATTAACTCTAGACGGCGCCCTTCTGTTCTAATACTGCACATTTTTAAACTTTGACTAATAAAATGTAAATTAAAGTTAATTAACTATAATTTTTTCTGCGTCTAACTGGGCGTTCCACCTTCTTCTTTTATCATAAATGTTTGCAAAATATTTTAATAAAAATAAGACCGCAAGCTATCTTTATTGAGTAATAATTTTTTAAACAGAGAAGCACAAAAAAACGAATCAGAAATCTGCAGCAATTGTTTTTATTTTTACCCATTATTCTTGTTATGCTTTGCGCTCTCCTTCTGTGTACATATGTATTGCACAAGAGCATACATACATATGTGTGTTCTCTTGTGGGTCTCAGTGGAAGCAGTTTTCTAATCTATTGCACAATGAATTTTTATCACTGACTGGCGAAATTTATGAATGAATTTTAAGCGGTGTGCAAACAAATCACAAGGCAGCACCCAACAGAAAAAACCAAACAGCCAAAGAGATAGTGTCTTCTGAGCTAATATGGGAGTTCAGAAGGTGCAGGATTACAGTAATATCGCGTGTACAGGATATAGCATATTTTTGCATATTTTGCAGCAGCAGTCGCAACAATAACACTACAAAATACTAGCCATATCCAAGTAAGTTCGGTTGCCCCCCAATGTGCACAGATATATGCATATTGCTCTTTGCACAATGTACATTCATATACATACATAGTATGTATATACATTATTTTGGCGCGTTTTGCGAATTTTCTGGCGACGCTGATTTTCTGATTTTGCGCTTCTTTGTTGCTTTTTGGGCATTTCGCTTGGCTCTGCTGTCTTTTACGCTTTTCGTATTTCAATTGAAATACTTTCTATGCGCCTTGTTGTTGCTGTTAATTTCTCTGCTAAAAATACTTAAGTTAATTATAAGAAAGCAGAGAAACAGCGGCAGCAGCAACAACAATTTCAACATTTCAAATCTAAAACATATGTGTGGCTTTATATATATTTATATATCTATTTTTTTAACATAATTTTCGGTATTTTCGCTTTCATTCTTTCTCCCCTTTAGCCTGTGGGTATATACATATTTAAATACATTTTATTTTTGTGTGTGCCAGGTGGATTCGTGCCCGTTGCATAGTTTTAGCTCGGCTGTTGATTAAAATTATGCATTTAATGCCAGTCATAAATCGCCACTGGATAATTAGTTAGCTATAAATTGCATATTTACAATAGTCGACCTACGGGACGTATGCGCAATATGCGGCGATCCCCTCTACACTTTTCAAGGGGCGTGTACGACTTGGCCGACTTCTTGGCAGCAGAGCAAACATCAGCGACAATAGCCACAACCACCAGTAAGGGCAGAGCCGATCAGTCGGACGCGCCCGACTGTACAATACCCAGTACCCTACATTATAAATAAAATTTTTTAAAATATTTTGAAATATCAGCAATGGTTTTTCTCACATTATTTGTCTGTATCATGTTTCAATAACCGCGCTGCTAAAGAGCAAGCGAGATATGCATAATTGTTTCACTAACACCTTCTGTATTTATTATTCGATATCAATATTTTAACAATTTTCAGAATAGTTCAATATAATCATAGGGTCTATATATTCTGAATAACAAGATTCTCTGTTCAATATAATTGAGTTTGATAAGTATTATCAGCATAATGGTAAACCCTACCTATAACCCGAAGATCACGGACAGACAGACTTAGCTCATCGTCCTGATCATGAATTTCGCACAAAGTTTTAAGACCTGTTTTTAGCCACTTCGTGAGTACAGGGTATAAAAACAGCAATAACAAATCTTACGCTGGCAACAGGCAAAACCAAAAACACAAAAACAAAAAAATTGTATAATAAATCAAACAAAATCGTCGAAACGCGACGACGATATTGTTCTGCTTGTTGTTGTATTGGTTGCTAATGTTGTTTGGTTGTTTGGTTGTTGCTGTTGTTGCTAATGTTGTTTTGTTGTTGCTGCTGCTCTCATCTAAATGAGTGCGAAATTCTTTAAATGTCATGGCTGGCAGTTAGCCTTTTGGTTCACATATCGCACCCAAAAACAACCAAAACACTTCTGATGCCGGCATCAGGTGTGCAACGTGCTCCGTGCAACAGAGTATCTGTTGCAACAATACATATACACAAAATACAATTTACAGCTTCCCTAGGCGCAGTAATTATGAAATTAAAAATAAAAACAAAGAATTGCAAGAACTAATTATGCTTTGTTTTGTGGCTTAATTTTCATTTATAGAATCAGCTAATTAAGTTTATTTTTCTTGTAGTTTACGATTCATATGAACTAATTAAAGCAGCATTTATAAGTTAATAAATTAAATTGCAAATGAATAAATTAAATAATAAAACAAAAACATAATATTCAATCTAATGTATTGAAATATCTTCAAGACAATAAACTTGATTAAACACTAATAAAATAAATAAACTTAGACTTAATTTTGACTTTTAATGCCACATTTTCTAACAGAAACCAATCAATTTATGTACAATTTTTTTTATTTTACTTATTTATGCTAATAAAAGCAGCAAATATAAGTAAATAAAATAATTTAGACTTAATTTATTTTAACATACACAATTTCTAATTCCATAAATGTATTTAAAGAAATAATCAAATAATAAATAATTATTGAAACAATAACTTTGTTTTTGAAGCGTATTTTGTAAAACATAATTTTTAACTTTCAAGTCGAGGTTTTTGAGTAATATCTAATACACGCATTAAGAAAATATGTATTTGTTGGGATGGCAATCGTTAAAAATTTGTTTTCGATCTGCTTTGTCTTAAACTGTTCAAGTGCATCTTAAATTTGTGGACATTTAAAATCAAAGAAGACCGTGACATTAGGAGGCAACCATAAAGGTTCAAAATTACGCGTTTAATATTGCCAATTTGAATTTGCATGTACGAATATTTCTTTGAGCTTTAAAGGCACACATATGTGTTCTGTTATTTAATTATTATTACTTTTTAAATAAACAATAAATAGAAGGCGCGAGGAGTACATAAAAAGCATAGTTGCAACAAGATATATTTGTAATTTAAAGCATTTGAGGCTAATTGGGGAATTGGTTGAGATTGAAGGCAACTTCTCTCCTAATAGAAATACCCAAAAAATAAATCAAATGTCCCCACAATCGAACACGCCTATTTTTTAATACTGAAGGTTGAGGTAGCTAATCGAAATGGCATTAAAATTAGCAGCGGATTACCAAAGGCTGCTGAATAATTGATAATAATCATGCAAAAGAAAGTGCAGTTCCTAAGCGGTAAGCTCTGTAGGGTTTGCTTTTCAACGAATGCAAAATGCAATATGCAAAATGAAAGCTTATCTAAAGCCTAATTGACGCTGTCAATACTGTCACTGTCAGCCGTTAATTAAACTGCCAACGCTTGGCAACACTGGATTTGTGCTTCATGTTTTTTATTCAATTAATAAATAATTAATTTCATACATGCGTTGAGCATTAGGCATTGTGGCTTGTGTTTTTGTATTTTTATCTTTCGGTTTCAAGTTCAAGGATCAATTAAATTTAACATTCAAAACTGAGAACCGGCAATTCGACAATTGAGCGTCAAGCCCGCTCGCATTACGCGCACTGGAAGCTGGAAGCTGGAAACTGGAAACTGGAAACCGTCAATTAACCCACCCAATGCTGCTATAAATTTGTGGCCACATGGAGCGGCATCTTTGACATTTTGTGGTTTTGATTTTGATATTTATGCATTACGTATTACAACAATAATAACAACAACAGCAACAATGATTTGTGAACTTCATTGTTTGCCTTTTCGTTGGTTCTCCATACTTTTCTTTGAGCTTTGTAACTCTCACAGCAACAATAACAAAAAAAGAGCTTAGAGCGCGCACAAAAAACGAATTTTCCAGCACGCTTTCTCACATTCCCCGTATTCATTTATTCGCTTTGTGGGTCTGTGTTTGTGTTTTTCGGAACTCAAAGTCTACGGCAACGGGTGCGGGGCGGCGCTTCACGGTTTACGCTCTACGCTCTACGCTCTACAGTTTACGGTTCACGTTCACGTTCTTTCAGCTGGCTGGCGGCGTCCAAGCACACACGGCAACTGAGGCACACGATCAGCAGCCGAGCGAGCGAGCAGCAACAGCAGCAGCAGCAGCAACAGCAACAGCAGCAGCAACAGCAGCAGCAACACAGTCGCTGCTGACGCCGACGTCGACGGCGGCGCACAGTGGGAAAAAGTCCATAGTATAGTTTAAAATAAATCAATAAATAAATAAATACTAACATAATATATACATATAAATATATATCATATGAATAATTATAATTAATTCTTGTTAGTTGCAGGTATAACCTGTCAGGGTGCCAAGAATGTAGTAGAAAACTGATGAACAGATCCTGATTGAATCAGTTCATCGATCTGATCAAGAATATATAAACCCTGTGGGATCTGGCACGCCTTCTTCCGCATTAACCGTATTTTTAGCCATTTTATTGGTACAATATTTTAGTAGCAAACAGTCATATAAATGTGATTTCCAAATGCAAATTTATAAGCGTTGAGGTATTTTCAATTACAATATGGAATCAAATTTTGTATTAATTTGATAAATAAACTGCATATTTTGCCCACTGTGCGGTGTAAGCGTATAGCCAAATTGGCGTTTTGTCGCCTCTCTTTTGGTGAGTTTTCTGTGACGTTTTGCTTGTTGTTCTTGTTGTTGATACTATTCTTGAATGTGTGTATGTGTCTGTGTGTGTGTGTTGGTATGTGTGTGATCTGCCTGTGCCTGCTTTCATATTTCCATGGTGACATTTTTAGAGACTGCGACGTCAGCAGCGACGCGACGCTGCCTTTCGCTGCTTTGTCTCGCTTTGATTGCTCGCTGGCATTTTTCGCTTTGTGCCTTCAATTTGCATTGCAATTGCTGCTCTCTTGCTGCTGTTGTTGTTGTTGTTGCTGCTGCTGTTGTTTTTGTTGTTGTTGTTGTTGTCATTGTCTCTTGAGCTTCCCCGTATTCCCCACAAATCATATAAGAGCAACATTTACACACGACTGAATGACTGACAGTCTGACGATTGTCGATTGACGATTGACGCTTGATGGTGACGTTGTTGCCTACCATAGGCTTTCAGCACTTATATGAAGTGTGCTGACACCACAAATACCCTGTAAATGCACAGTGCATGTTCAACCATTATATAGGTACCTATGGTTTTTGTTTTTTTTTATTTTATCTAAGATTTTTACCTATAGTATTATGGGTTTTATTTATATTTTAATTGTAATTTCATTTTATTTTTTATTTCAATATAATTTTTAAAACATTTGAATCTTTGAATTAATCTAATGCATATTTTGCTTTTATTTGTCTTACTTGCATTTGGTTCTAATTTAATTTCAATTTAATTCAATGCAATTTAGTTTGATTTATATTAATTAGATTTGACTTTCGTTTAGTTTTATTCTGTAGTTTAGTTACATTTGTTTTAATTTGATTTCAATGCAAATTTTGCTTAAATTTCAATTAAATTTAATTTCTTAATTCAAATTGATTCATATCAAAACATTTCAATTTTATTTCAATCTTATTGAAATAATATATAATTTTGTTTTCTTCAGTTTAAGTTTTATTGACTTTAAATTAATTTAAGTTAATTAGATTTGAATTGTATTATACATATTATACATATTATTATATATTATTAGTATTAATATAAAATTAATATCAGTTGAGGTTTTTTATATATTTTAATTAAGTTATATTTTATTTTTTAATTTGGTCTTATCTCATTTCATTTATTTCATTATTTATGTTGAAACATTTGAATTTCATTAATCAAACTTAAATTTTTTGAATTCAATTTCAGTTGTTATTTAATTTAATTTTAATGTAGTTTTAGGTTATCAAAAATATTTTTTGTGTTTGGTGTTTATTTTATTTAATTTGAAAATTTAAAAATACGCCAGCTTTAATCGCTTAGTTATGTGTGAGTTTAGAATTTCGCTGTAGCTTTGAAATAGCAGTAATAATCATAGTATAAACATTAGCTTGTAATGCAGCAGTTGGAATACAAAATCATCCAACATTTTGCCGGTTAACAGACTTCTTTTCGAGTATACAGATATGGAATGGATAGTCTGGCATAGCCGATCATTCACTGGGAGCACTTATGAAATCGAAAAATGGAAATGATTTTAGCGCTGAACTGCGTGGATTGTTGTGTTGTTTTAGCTGCCTCTTGTAGCGCTATTGTTTGTTTGCCGCGTGCGTCAGCAATGCGGAACTGGAACTCCTCCAGCCTTTGCCCCCTGCCCCAATGACAGCAACAATAACAATAACAATAACAACAACAACAACAACAACAATTGCACCAATATCAAGAACAATAAGCATTTGCATAGACAGTTTTATGGTGTAGGGGAAAAATTGAAAGGCTATCATAAGTCAATCAGAGTGCAGCATTGATAGCACTGGAAACTTGCCACGTCATGGCTATTTATAGCTATGCATGAGTATCTTTTTAGCGGAAGTCAAGTGTGTGCATTATATATTTATACTGGGGCATCGGGGGTTTATCCTGCCACGATTTATGGAACTATTTAGATGGAATTTAATGTTGAGCATTCATGCGAATACTGGCCAAACATTGTGTGTCGAATACGCGGAAAATCATTTTCGCAAGTTCTACCATAGCGTGTTATATTGAGTATGAGTTTTGTGCTAATAATTCGCCATCATTATTATTATTAGAATTATTTTCAATGGGGATTTTTATATCTCATGAAGCGGCACATGACGTGTGAGCACGATCATATGATTAGCCGCCTCAATAAATATTTAAATGCAAAACATCATTAACTCATTAGACTATGTAAAAACCGAAAATCAGTAAGAACGAAGCAGTTCAGTCGGACGTAACCTATAGTACCCTGTAATTTTTGAAAAATATGTATTTTAAAGACTTTTCCAAGCCTCTTTCTTGGTGTTACACACCTTTCTCATATGACTCTTATTTATTTTTTATTTATTCTAAATTATACATCAAATAATTCACTAATTGTTTGCTTGATTTTCATTAAAGCACTTGAACAAAGGCATTTGGAAGCTGCGTGCTGCATGGCGTATGCTTAACGCACTTGTAGCTTTCCCGGGGAATGTGAACGGAACGGCTGCTGGCTGTATTCCAACAGGTCAGTAGTTAGACGCCAGTTACTGCTGATGATATTGTGTATCCCGGAATCCCCTACTCATCCTGTCCCTCCCCTCTCCCCCCCACCAACAGTAAGCCCGCTCGTTCGACGGTTTTGTAAACCCACTGGAGTTTATGGTAATTTAGGCGCGTGCAATTCGTGGATACTCGGGGGAACGCTTTCATAAAATTATTTTCGCCATTGTCATAAAAGTGAAGTTAACTTTGTGTTTGTTGATATTACTGTTGTTGTGTTGTTGTTGGTACCCAAGGGAAACCAGCGAAAAAAAAACCACAATAACGGCCGAGCGAATCGCATGAATGAGCCGCATTCCAAAAAAAAAAAACGAAAAAAAAAACAAAATTAAAAATAAAAGAATCGGCAAATGAATGAAGTTGAAACGAAACCAAGAGTCTGGCAGGATGCGTTGCTGGCATTGCTGGCGACGCATGATTGAATGATTTTATAATATTTTCCATTTTATTGAGCAAAAGGTCAAAAAATTAAACATATCATTGGCCGTCTAATGGTTCGGGGGGCCAATAAGTCCAGCAATTGGGATGGGCCTGAGGATGCGGTTCGCTGGATAGACAATAACATGACACGCTTGGGCATCGTAAATCAAAATTCAACTTTATGATGGCCCATTGGCATCCGCTTGGGGGCACAAACCGAATGCCAAATACCGAATGCCGAATGTCGGTGCGCTTGCTAATAGACCCAACAAAAATGCGAATCAAGATGGAATTAAATGCGATCATAAATGAACAACAAACCATTACACACATCCCACAGACCAGTGTAACCACACGAATCGGAAATTAAAAAGGAAATCTTTCGTGTGTAAATACAATTTCAAATAGGGCCAGCATTTCTTGCCTTCCTTCGCCTTCGCCCTGCCTCAGAGCTATCAAAAATTTATGCATTTCGTACTTATCTGTGCAAATTGACCATTTTCAAAGCGTACAACAATAATGCGCAACCATAAGTTGTTAACCAGTGTGTACATACCTGTAAGAGACAAAAGAAAAGGAGATCGATTAATTCGTGTCGATTGTTCGAATGGCAAAACTTATATTCAAATTAAATTATTGCAAGAAATTATGTTTAATAACTAACCAAATAGAACTTAATATACTATACATCATAATATTTTAAATTTAAATTTTAAATTATTTTTGAAGTTTTGAAATTGCTTAAAATTGAAAAATTAGCTTGAAAATTGAATATAAATAAATATTAAATTTATTTTTAAGTTTGTGCTATTATAATCGGCAGCTCTTTCCTAGCCAAATACTAATAGTTTGTTTAATTACTTCTTTCTCAAATGTAAATTTCAAAGTAAAAGAAAAAGTAAAAGTAAAAGTCTTGGGGCTGCATACAAATTGTCCCATGCTAATTAGTGTCAATGTTGTCATTGATAGCGTATCAAGTACAGTAATAGGACTAAATGCTTAATTTTGTTTTGCCGTGAGCCAAAGTTGTATCTCTTTCAGGCTGATTAACTTGGCTGGGCTGTCACAAAACTCATATTCATCCATCTATCTGGGCAAGTATTTGGACAACGGCTTGAGCATATTTTGCAGGCATAACAGTCATGTAGCTAACAAATTGCCCACAATTGGGCACCCGGCGACACCCAAGAGTGTAACCGGTATTATCCAACTGTCCAGTTGTCCTATTGTCCAGTTGTCCAGAAGTCCCCCTGAACCCTCGGTGCCGCTGTCAAACTGTACGGCTTTCCATGTGTCCATGTCCATGTCCATATCCAACTGTCCGCCCCTACACTTGCTTGTCAGTTTGGGCAACAGGACACTTTGTTTGAATGTTATTTATGAGCTGCTTTTGTTGTAATTCAAGGAAATCGCTTGGTTGAGCATCTTTTTCAACAAACGGACGCCATAATTTATGCATGCGCCTGCCGTATCACCAGCTCCAGATAGATGCCTACCGCTATTTTCATAAGCACTTCTTGTGGTCTGCCCATCGAGGGGGGGGCACCGACTGATACTGTTACTGCCCCCCTCTTAGCTCTCTCCCCTCCCCATATTCCTAACTGCCTTTTGGACAAGTCAATGACCGTGCTCTGCCTGTGAATTATGAAATGTGGCTCAGACTTTGCCACATATATAGACACTACTTAGAAAATGCTTTGACTTGTTATTGTTACTGTTATTGTAGTTGTAGTTGTAGCTGGTTGACTTCTTTTCTAATTAGGCCTAAGCTGACACGAACACGCTTCACTTGTCTAATATAATTAATAAGCCCGAATTATTTACACAACTTTACCAACTTGAGAGACGTTAACTTGACTAGTTTTTATCGCCATCTGATCTGTGGTTAATGTTTACCCAAATGAAGGCTAATTTTACATTTATAAGCTATCTGTGTCTATTTTTGTAGCTGCTCGCATACTTATTTTAATGAGCATTTAAACTTGTCAGCTAATTTCAGCCGTTTAGCAAAAATGCGCCCTATAGTATGCAACAAATAAGTTTATATAATTTGATAAAAACCTATTTGGAAGAGTTTAAAAATACAAAGGTAATCAAAGACTTAATACAATAAAAAAGGAGAACACAAGATGAAAGATGTTTTGATATCAAATACTTGTCGATTTAACAATTTTCAATAATTATTCTAGTTTATCCGAATATAAAATTATTGATAATCAAACGTAAAGTTTAGCTTGAAAATTTAAGGTTGGTTTAAATTAAAAATGTCGCAAATTCGGTTTCAAACCTTTTTGGCTAAGATCAAAATTGAAATCTTTATTTTTTATTTCTAGTTTCCGATTGTTCAAACGAGCATCGCTCGTGAGGAACACAATGCAACACAAGAAAGCAAAACACAAACAGAAAGAGAAACACAAATACAGTGACAAACACAGCACAACCAAAGGAAACCAAACAATAGCTCTTGTTTCGTCCCTAGCTTCAACATACCCGTCCGCATAGAGGCCGGCGGTGGCGCCTCCGCTGCCCGTCATGGCCAGGGCCTTGTAGCGGGCCTGCTCATCGGTGGGCAGGACAATGTCGACGGAGCGGGAGCGGGTGGCGTTGATGTTGGGCACGGTGAGGAAACAGCCGTCGTCCGACTGCTGCAGCTCCTCGGTCTTGCCGCCGGAGGGCACCTTCGAGAAGCAAGAGTCCACGGATGCGGCACGATCGCGCTTCAGATCCGGCACCGTCAGATAGATGTCCCGCACCACAAACGCCGCATGATGCGCGGCAGCAGCAGCCGCCGCTGTGGGGGAGCCACAGGTGGCAATGGTGGATGCCTCCTCCAGCGAGTCGGCGGTGTCCACAGATGACTTGGCGGTGGTGTCCACCACCTCCGCATGCGATACGTTCTCCAGAGAGTTCCCGGTGGGCTCCACAAAGATCGCCTCCTGTCGCGATATCGACCGACGTCGAGGGCGCAGCGGCACGCCCATCGCCGCAGCGGCGTCGTCGGCATCGGCGCTGGCGCAGCTGCTGGTGGTGCTGATGCTGATGGCGGCAGTTGCATCCGCACAATGGCTGGCGGCAATCACCGGTAGGGTAAGTGCGGCAGCAGCTGCTGCTGCGGTGGCGCCCAGTTGCTGATGGGGCGTGGCCGTGGGCGGCAGCTCCAGCACCGGACTGGCGCGTATCATGGAGCTGGGCGTCATGGGCGGCGAGCTGGGATCGAGGGGCACCGAGTAGTTGGGAAACGGTGGATAGTCGCCATTGGTCGGTGACAGCGTGAACGTAATGCCACATGGCGTGGTCGGCTGCGGCGGCAACAGTGTGTTGCCAAAGTGCGGAGAGCCCTGTTCCGAGCCCTCCAGTCCCTCGTCCTCCGAGGTCACCGAAGTCACCGAGCTGCCGATGGTATGACGCCGCATTTGGCAGGGCAGACGAGCGCGCGATTCCTCGATGCTGCTGCCCATGCTCAGATTGGACATGCGGATGTCCATCTCGACTGCAGCATCATCAGCATCCGCATCCGCATCGGCGTCTGCATCCACATCACCAGAGGCATCGGCATCGGCATCGACATCCACATCATGCTCCACATCCGTGCGCCCATCCGCCTCATCCTCCTCATCGTCGTCCTCCAGATCATCCTCGTCATCATCGTCGTCGCTAGCCTCGGAGCTGGTATTACTATAGCTGAGAGTGGTCACCTCCCGATGGTCGATGAAGTAGCGCTGCTCCGCGCTCATCTGCTTTTCATACAGGTCCGCGTAGTAGCAATGGATGCAGGGCGGCGGTGTCTTCGTTGACGAACTGCGTCGCATCTTCAGGCGACGTGGCACCTCGAGAAACGCACCAGAATCATCGCTGCCCACCGAAGCTGCTGCCGAGTCGAAACTGTGCGAACGCTGTGCATGAGCCGCCTGCGGCACCTGCAGGAAACCCCTCTCCGAGGAGCGATCCTCCGCCGAGGAGGACGACTGCTGCTTCAGCAGATGCGCCGACACGCGCTGCGCTTCCAACTGCATCTCATCGAAGGACGCGGAGCGCACCTGGAAAGCACGCAGAGAGGGGATCATGTGGCTGTTCGTACAGAGAGGTAAGAGGAGGCAAAAGAATAGGCAAAAAGTTCGATGGAGTCGGAAAGGAAAGATGGGAAGCAGGAGCGGTAGGAACATAGGTCAAGTCGGTGGTTGTTATCAAAGCAACACAATACAAACGTAAACCTTTTAAAAAGATTGTTCGCAATAAAATCAATTGTTATCGATAAACCTATTTTTTGTAATTAGGATCAATTGTTATCGTGAATTACACAAGCAATTAATGCTCATTTGTTGTAATTGGTTTGGCGAATAGCAAAAAACTAATTTACATAGGTCATCAACAAATTAAAATTAAAATTGTAAAAAAAAATGTTAAACAAAATGTCAAATGTTAAATGTCGCATTGTTATCGTAGTTATCGATAGATTTTTCAGACGCTTTATACCTGCTTGGGCACCTCAAGACTGTTCTGCATTTTCATTTCGGCTCCTGTCGGAGTACGCGAACGCGTGAAAGTGGTACGCAGACGCTGCATGTTGTTTGATAGTTATCGGTTATCGGTAATCGGTAATCGGTAATCGGTAACCGATAAACGGTCAACGGTATTTGCTTGATATTTGCTTGGTTCTGGAATTGAGTTGCAGCTATTGAAGCTGTGACTGCCTAATTGTCTCTGCTGTTGCTGTTGTTGCTGCAGTTGCAGGCGCTGACAGCTGCAATATGGACGGTTGCTGCAGCCTTGCAGGCTGCAATTGTTGCTTCACTTCTGCCAATTGTTGATGTTGGGGTTGCTGGTGTTGTTGCTGCTGCTGCTGCTGTTATTGTTGCTCGATTAGCTGTGATTGCTGGACTAGTAAAAGCTATTGCTGCTGTTGATGTAGATGTTGCCACGGTTGCCGATGTTACTGCTGTTGTGGCTGATATCGTTATCGTTGTATTATGGTTGTTGCTGTTGCTGTTGTTATTGTTGCTGCTGTTGCTGCTGTTGCTGTCTGTTTGTTGCTGCTGCTCGATGTTTTCATTACAATTCACTTTTGATTTATTGTAGCTGCTGCTGTTGTTGCTGCTGTTGCTGTTGTTGTCGTAGCTGGCTAAATGCTTCACAATTCCGATGCTCAATTCCATTTCGCTGATTTTCTGCAATATTTGTGAATTTCTGCTGATTTGATTTTTCTGTTTTGGTTTAAATTAGCCAACACAGCGAACGCAACAGACGCAGCTTAAGTTAAGCAAATTGTTGTCGTTGTTATTCCTGTTGCTGGCGTTGATGTTGGTGTTGCCGACTGCGAAAGTTGCCCCAGCGCCGCCAACGCTCGGCAACATTCAGTTTGCTCTGTGGCGGAGCCGTAGGGTTTTCCTTGTTGCGCTCGCCTTTAGTTTTAATTAATCAAAGTTTTTGCTATACATTGTAATTTAGCAAAGTGTGCGCACGACGAGTTGATCAGCGGAGGGGAGGAAGAGGGAGAGAAAGAGCAAGAATGAATTGCGTTAGTTTCAGCCAATATAAACCATATTCTGCAAAATGTTCCCCTTCAATTTAAACTCGCGCCAAATTTGCTGACTAATGCACACACACACACACACACACACACACACACACACACACACAGCTTTATAGCCAGTGTCAGTTTCCAATCCATCAGCTTGAGAAATTACCTTAACATTACAGCTCCACTTATGGCCCAACTTCCTGCTTAACTTGCCAAATTAGTTTAATTAACACTTTGTATTTTACACAAAAAACATGAGGTGGAGGATAGATTCAATCTAATCAAGTGGGGATCCATGTTTTGGCGGTCGTTGAACCCAATTTTGAGTTCAGGTTCTCTCAAAACATACATATAATATATGTATATTTATTTTTATTTGTAATTAACAATTTTATTCATTGTCGTTAAGTTTAAAATAAACCAGAAAGAAATCCCTGATAGGCAAGGCAGTCTGTCCATCCATATCATAGAAGTTTGTCATATTCTTATATTACCTATACAAAAACTAATAATACTTAGTATTAGTACTTTGTTTATCTGAACAGATTTGTAGCTATATATTTTATTAAACTGGCAAATTACGCAGTTGTAAGCGGCCTATATATTGCTTTTTTAAAAGCTCTTTATATTTAGTCACATAATTGCTAATATATTCAAAAAATTATTTTAAAAAAAATAAACAAACTTTAGGTCGGATGTCCCAAGTATCCAAATATCCCAGGTATTCCTTTGAGAAATCTAACAATCATTGATTGTAAGCTGAATTAACAAAATATAACCTATAAAATTTGCCTCAAAATAGCTTAAATTTAGGCATTTTTTTGTATATTTTGTTTTACTGTTTTAAAATTCTTTCAAAAAACAATAAAATAAAAAATTATAAATTAATAAAACAAAAATGATAAAAACAATTATTTTATATATTTTATTTTTATTTTGTTAATTTGAGGATTTTGGCATTAAAAGGCTGAAATGGAATTATTGGTAACCCGCAAATTGGGCAAACTTTTTGCCAGATTTAAAGTTTCATAATATTTAATTTCATTAAATATAAAAAAGCAACGATACAAAAATGAGTTAAATGCTAGCAACAGGGGGGGGGATTTGCTACGGTTTCATTTTACTAACAATAGGTGCAAGAATTTATGCCGTTGTACGTTTGAAATGTACACAAGGTCAGCTAGACACACACACACACATGCTCACACACCCACATGGCAAAAGGTTGAAAGTAAACTGGGTAAAGAGTCAAGTCAAAAAGGGCTACATCCGTCTGGACAGTCTAAAAATGGTGAAAGCCTTCCATTCTGCCACCCCCCCTGCCCCCGGCGTTAGTGTTTAGTTGCGTGGGTTGTCATCGCTTGGCTGGCAAATTGAAAGCGTGAAATTAAATGAAAATGATACAGCTTTGAAATTGAATTCCACAGAAATGCCGAAAGTTCAGTGCCAACACGCAGTACAACTTCCCCAAATTCTCACTCCCCCAACTCCCCCAAAGCAGCGAGTAAAGTAGGGAAAGGGTATCAAGACATGCGACGTGCGCATCGCGTAATTATCGCCGTAACTTTGTTTGGTAAGACAAAATCAGTATACAATTCCTGAAGCCGAGATTTTGCGTTGCCTATTTTTAGGCGGCAGCGGAATTCAATAAAGCCATAAAGCCAGGAATATATGTACATAGCATATGTAATTGCGGGTCTTGAAGTTTGTTTAATATTTACAAGTCTTGCAATAAGCTGCATTTAATATGCAAAGATAATAGTAAAATTTGCTATGCAAATTGCTCTTTGTGGTATTTTATTGGCCCACATTTGTTGCATGCGAAGCACGTGTTACCTTTCTGCTTTGATGGCAACGTCCACGTTTACTTCTTTCTACCTTTTCCGGCGTTCGCTCTTCGGGTTTTTTGTTTGTTTTCTGCAAGTTTCCGAACCTTTTTTTAATACTTGGTACTTTCAGTGGAACTGCTTTATGTATAACAACACAATTCACTTCACATTTATGTTCAAACAAGTTGACTTTAAGTGATTTCTGCACTAATTGAATCATTGACGGCTCTATGGCCTACACTCCTGACCTGAATTACAGTTGCTGCTGCTCTTCTGCTCTTCCGCTCTACTGCTCTTCTGCTCTGTTGCCCCAGCTGCCTTGATTCGGCATCGTTTAGAGGGCAAATCAAATACTCAGAGCCCTGAAAACGCTTATTACAAACACATTATTTATTTGCAGTTACCACGTCGAGCTGCTGCTGCCTCAGATTCAGACTCGGCTTCAGCTTTACCTTCTGCTTGGACAACTTCAACCGTTCCGACAAGCGTTGCCAGTTTGGCCTGTTTTAGGCTAGATTTAGCATATTTCAAAACGGGAAACATTGCAAATTTTGAAAATCGCTTATAGCTGTACCATTTTTTACATTTCGTTCAGCTTGCTCTATACGTACATATTCATACTTCATTTTATTAAATTCCTAGTTTGAAGTGGCATAAAAATATCGGCACAAGAATATCGCAACTTTAATCTGATGCCGAATTTATATTTCACTTTAAGCTCTTGAACTCAATCAAATAAAACTGAATTACCAATTATCAAAATTATCAAAATCCGATTGAACACCAAACTTGGAACTATAGAGATGCGTTCCTTGATGATTGCAGTTAGGTTTAAGTTATTTTTAGCATTTTTTTAGCCTTTTTTTAGCTGGCAACACTGGTTGCTACTTGCTCTTAACTTCCACACCCATTCACGCATTAGGCAGCAGCATTGGAGCAGCCATGCAAAACGATTTCCCTAACCAACAACACTAAAATCAGCATGCTCCGACTTCCTCTCCCTCCCCCTGTATCTATAGCTCTTAACTCCCAACTCCCAACTCGCATCGAGCTGCCATCTCCCCATTGACCTCGGTAATTGTTTAGTGCCGCGCGCACTAAGTAAAAAGTTTTGTATAATTTTTCATAAAGGGCAAATACAAGAGAAACGAGAAACGAGAAACAAGGCGAAGTCAAACAATAACACAAAACTAAATAGCAAACTACAAAGGCAGAACGCAGAACGCAGAGCTCGGCACACAGCGCATAACAAATGAAGCATCTTGGGACTACACAGCGTATGAGCAATGGATTTTTATATATTACACTGAGAGTTGGCGATCTGGCTTTGAGCTTACCCAACCTTGCTGTCGTGTCGTGTCGTGTCGTGTCGTTGCTGTGCATGTGGTCAGGGAATTGTCTACAGGGCAAAGTGAATCTCGGGACGGATTCAAGCCGTAAACTCAATACAAAAGTGCCAGCAGCCAATACAAAAGTGACAGTCAACAGCTCGAGGAGAGGACAAAATCGCCGAGTGTCAAAACTATGGCAAAGTCAAAGTCAATGGGAAAGTGAACTGGCAGAGCAAATCTCTGTGATGCTGATGGAAAGTGAAACAAATGCCATCAAAGTATTAAATCGTAGCATCAACAAATGGATTGAAAAATATATCCGTATAAGCTTATTAAACTGTAAGGGAGATTTTAAATCCGCATAAACTTAAATATTTAGATATACTATAATGTTGTGGCATTTAAAATTGTATTTAAAATTAATAGAGCAAGCCAAAAATATATTTAATTTCAACTAAATTAAATTAATAACTATTAAATTGAGCTATTTTTTTTTTAATTTGTTTGTAATTTTAAGAGAACTTAAATCGATTTACCGAGAAAAGTGTACAACGCAAAAAAGATACATATTAAAATAAAGATTCCTATACTTTCACATAATTGTATTAGTTTTATTTTATTTTTGAAATAACTAGAAATATAAACTTAATTATTTAGTCTTAGTGGAATCCTCTGATTAAATAGATCCTAAGTTGATATAAGTCCAGCATTAAATATAAGATTGCAAATATTAGTTTCAATTCAAAAAATTAAAATAAGATGGCAAAGTTAAAACTATCAGAATCGGCAGTGAATTGAAAGAAATCGCATCAAGAGCCTTAAATTTGACTGATGGGAGTGAGAGGCGTGTTGCCACGCCCACTGGGAGCTAGGGTTTTTGCGGTGGATTGCGGAGGTAGAGCATTTGTGGTTCTGGCTGTGAGCTTGACGCCTGTGCGAAAGTATGCCCAGAACTCGGCTAAAAAATGAAAACTTTTCACTGCTGAGAAATTCTGGCATGGAAATCAACTTGACAGCTGAAATATGCAACGGTGGGGGCGAGATGGGGGTGATGGAAAGATGGCAAGGGTGCGAGAGGGGTGCAGGAAGAAGTTAGCCAAAAAGGTTGGGTTGAATGTTTGGAATGGTTGAGAGTCGTTGGGATGGTGGCGGGAGAGTCGCCTGATAACTTGCCTTAAATAAAAGAAAAATATGTTAATTTCAATTAATTGTTGGCGGGGGCGAATACCTAAAAAAAGAAAATTTCGCCAAAGTTTTATAATTGTGGTTTTTTCTGTGGACAAAGGGTACTTCAGGATGGCGTTCGGTGCGGAGCGTGGAAGTTCATAATTTGCTGCCATTTGTCGCTGCCAAAAATGGTTTTGTTGCAGTTAATAGCTGTTTGGGAAATTATTTAACACGAAACGTTTTGCGAGCATAGAATGAAAATATCGAAGTAGACCAAAAGGAGCACAACTGACGCAAAACTTAAAGAACAACTCACCGAGCCAAGCAGTTGGGTCTTTGAGAGCCAACTGACTGCTAATTCTATCGAAATTGGCAAAATATTTAAATTCAAAACCATGCGCCAGATACTCGTATTTTGGGATCAAGCTGATGATGTTTTCAACTCTGGCCTAAGCTGGCTTCAATGAGTACCAGTGAGAGGCAAAGACTTCAAGTGAACATAAACTTGAGAATCAAATAATTCGGCGAACAGCCTCAAAAGCAGATGAAATGTTTTCCTTTTTTTCCCATTGATTTGTTTGCCATTTTTATACCTTGTACCCATGGTGTAGGTGAACAGACTGATAATTTTAGGCAAATGTGTGTAACAGGCAGATGTAGGCGTGGCAGACCCCATAAAATATATATATTCTTAATCAGGGCGTCGAGATGAGTCGGTCTACCGTTGTCCGTTTGTCCGTCTATAAGAACGCTTATATTTCAGAAACTGTTGTTAAGAACTACAGCTTCTATTTTCGGAATGTAGGTAGGTTTATACCATAGGTAGCAATTCATCTATATAGATGGATTGGTTAAGATCATTACTATCTGCCAATTTTGCAACATTTTTATAATATTTTCAATGCTTATAATAGTAAAATTATTATTCAATATTCAAAATTTTAAATGCAAGTTTAAAATAAAGGGTACAGAGTATTCTACAGTCGGGCGCGTCCGACTGTTCCTCTTCGCCCATTCTGGTTTGCTTTTACTTTATTCTCTCTTTGCCGCCACGTGGACACGTGTCGGTCTGGCAGTCGGACGTGCAAAAGACACCAGCAACAATTTTACTTTCAATTTTATCAATGAACACACGATGCAAGAGAGAAAGAGAAAGAGAGAGAGAGAAAAAGAGAGAGAGAGAGAGAGAAGGAGAGGGTAACAACGGACAAGAAGTGAATTCAAGAAATGTCAACAAAACGCAGAATTACCCAAAGTAATAAAAAGAAACAATTTATTGTTTACCTTCTGCTAGCATATTGACCAATTGATTGGTTACACTTCCCAAAATATATGCACAGATCTTTTTAAGTACCCGCCACCGTTAAGAGGTGTAAACAATGTTTTAGGAATGCGCTAACCGCAATTTTCACAATTTGCAATTAAATGCCCATTAAGACGCAATTCCAATAAAATTCACTGAGTTGAAACGTATGTACGGAACTTCCGGGAAATTTGTAAATTTGTAAATTATTCTCCGCAGCTTGAAGTTCTTGGAAATTGTAATGTGGCGGTAATATTTAATACTAGCTTTATTTTGAGAGTTTGAAATTGTTAATTAGACCCAATACTTTAAACAGTACAAAAGGCTCTATTAAATGATAATGATAAATGTGTGTAACACCCCGAGGGACGCGTGTCAGACTTTATAAAATATATGTATGTATATATTTTTCATCAGGACGAACAGCTGTCGATATAGTCATGTCCGTCTGTCCTTAGAAGCACCTTGATCTTACAAAACTATGGAAGTATTTATGTTCTTTTATGCAGTAACCAAATCAAGTTTGTTTAGGATTTTTGATACATTCCCCCCCTTTATTGATATCGGATAAGAAATAGCGAAGATATTCCACAGAAAATTGTGCTCATTTAAGCAGTAAGGAGTGTATGTCTGTACGTATGTAGTTTAGTTATTATCCTATTATATCTCTTTATAATCAGTAGCGTTATCCGCAGGTGAAAAACTTGTTGACAAGGACGCGGGAAAGTTGTTACAATACATTGGATGTGGTTTTGAAGCCAATTATAGGGCTTGAGAATGGAACTTTGCGTAGTCTTCCACACAATGAATACACTTACATATCTGTATGTTAGTCATTGACCGACATTTGTGCCATTTAAATGAATAGTCTTCCGTCGCCATTGCGTCTTTCAATGGATACCCATTGCATGTGGGGCAGAAACATCCTCACGTATAGAGTACAGAGTACAGAGTACATATGCGATTAAGTTTGCCGTCTAAAGGACCAAAGATCTGGCCCATCCATGCGCACAGTGGCATCTGCACTTGAGCAGGAGGAATCGATGCCAAGTTGTGGTTGCTGTGGTTGTATTATGGCCGTTATTGTTGGCCTGTTAGTGGAACAGGTTAAGTGTGAAATTTTTGTGTCGCCATCGATTTGTATGTGCCACAAAGGGGCAGTCAAGCGAACCGTTGCCGTTTCATTTGCGTTTTACAATTATTGAAACTGACTGGAAACTGAAAACTGGAAATGTGTTCGAAATGCCCCAACATTCATGTCATCATTACATATTGTATTATGTTGTATATATGCATATTAGTTCGGCTACAATCTGACAGTTGACCTGACGCATTTGACACTTAATTAATGAATCCGTTTCTGTGTATTTCCATTTGCTTTTTGTGCCCTCAATTCCATAAGAAATTAAAGGTGTTTCCATTAAAGCCAGTTAGATCCGTCAGTTTTCTATGTTATTTAGAGCAACCTTCCACTTCTACGTTGAATGTTATAAAACATTAAAATTACTTTTTAAAAACTAATTGAACTACTTATATATAAACTTCAATCGGAAGTATTTAAAGCTATAAAATGTTGATTTGGTGAAAAATGTACTTCCATATCGATATTCAATTCATGTTACAATATAGCATGGTATCTTTACGGCATAATTGCTCCTATTGCTTCGACCAATTTCTTTTGATTTCATTCATTCATTTGTCGTGTTCTTTGCTCTTTGTTCGTTCCTCTTTCAGCTCTCGTCTGTCACTCTGAAAATATTCTATGGGTTGTGTGTTGCGACATTGTCGTGTGGGCCCTGAGTTAACCCAAAACGATTGCTCGAGTCTCTGCATCCTGAGCAGCTGCTGACCGACATTTCATTTTGTTTGCCTTATGAATTTCGTGTTTGTTATTTTCAAAGCATCGACAAACACGCAGCGGTGCCGGGAGTCAAGGGAGCAGCCGAAAGAGGGTCGCAAGACTGCCACAATGTGCCCTTTAAATATTTAACAACATTTTTATTGAAATTGCAAGAAACCCTTTTTAGGGCTGTATTTGTTTGTTTGTGTTCGTTCTATTTATGTGCCATCTGACCATATAACTTTAGCAAAACAACAAAGCACACCAGAATAAAAAATCAAAAAGGGATTGATCGATTTTCTCAACTGCAAGAAACTCGAAATCTTCAAGCCCAAAAATCTCTTAATTAAATAATTGGAAATATTCACGTACTGTTTTTTTTTTTGTTTTATGCTTAAGCTGAATTGGATTTAATGTGGCCAAGATGTTGCTATGTTGATTTGCACACATTAGGCACATCAACAGGCCACTACTCGATGCCTCTAACCCAGTTAACATGCCCCTGCCACGCCCATCAGCACTCGAGCATTTTGCGCTTGGCAGCCTCTGAAGCACTGGGCATTAGGCTCTAGTCTCCCTAGGCCCTCTCCCTAGATCCAACCACAGCTCCAACTTCGGCACAGTCGTCGCCTGATAGATAGCATAATGGGAAAAGTGCTTGCAATTATCTCGTGGCAGGGGGCAGGGGGCAGAAGGCAGGGGGCAGGGCGCAGGAGGCGAGTGTGGGTTGTGCTGTTTGTGGCCATGGCTAGACATAATGTGCCACAGAATATTATAGAGTGTAACATAAACAACTTGCCAGTTCGCAATGAGGTGCTAAAGTACACTCCGAAAAAACCTAGAAATTCCCACTTAATTGAAGTGAAATATTATATAGAAGCTGAAAATTTGAGAGCTATTATAACAAGCGTATTACTAAAATTAGAAGGCTGTTATTCCGAATATATACCATCTGTTATTATGTTTATCTATTCTGAAAAGTGTACTGAAATTTGCTAACAAACACAGAAGATATTTAAGAAACAATATTGCATGCATTTACAGTCTGGTTAGTTTTAAGTTTCATACTACATAAATTTTACTTGTAATACAGCCATTTTGTTGAGTGTACTAAGTGGTAGCAGTCTCCTAAAAAGTGCCCAGAGTTCAGAAATTAGGCCATTTAACATGCGGCCGATAAAAAAGCAGGCCGAAGACGAACAAGAAAATTGTCTAAAAGGTGTTAACAGCCTGTGGCAATAACTGGGCATAAAATCAGAAATCTGAAATCAGAAATCAGAAAACTGAAAACACACAATTTCTGGCTGGCAACAGGGAACAATCGAACTTCTTTAACCGTGCCGAGCATAAATAGACAGTCTGCTCTAGCTCCCAGAGACTCCCACTGCTCTTTCTCAGTCTGAGTTTGAATCTCAGTCTTAAACTCAGTCTCAGCCTCAGTCTTGCTGCAGAGGTGCTAAATGCTTGCACAGACAACAAATAGCACAACAACAATAGCAGAGGCAACAACGAGGGGAAGAGACGCAAGAAACGTAACTTGAACTCAGTTAGATGCCGTTTGGTAATTTGAAACTTGTTATAGGCAAAGCGTTAATGAATTTTTAAGCAGCAGCTACAATAACAACATCTAGCCCATGCGCTGTTTATGTAAAGCATCAAAAAACAACAACAGTGCATATAAAGAAAGAATCCAATTCACGCAATGAGAACTAAAAAAAAAACAACCAACAGAGCCGGAACAAATTTGAAATTCACTTGACTGCAATTCGGTTCAGTTGTACGGCAATTTTCAACTTGAACGGTTCGCAGCAAGAGGCTTTAACCATATACATAGTATATTTTTTTACAAGTGATTTATTTTCTGTGATTTCTTCCTTTCGCAACAAATAATGAATTTGGCAAGATGTCGGAATAGCTGAAAGCACAAAATCATAAATCCAAGCAATTTTATTTTGTGTGATTTTTATTGAGTACAGCGGCTATGCCTCATCTAGTCAATTGCATTACTTTGATAAAAGCAACAAATTTCATGAAAAGTGCTTGAATTCTATTTAAATTTTAACAACAAAAAAATTGGAATAAAAAAGAATACTGGAATACAGAGCAGATTCTTGCCAAACCTTAAAAATATATTCCAAATAATAATACTTTGAATTTCTCATTTTATTGACACATTTGAGAACAACAGACAATATTAATAGAATTGAATAAGAACAGTAATACTAATAAATTGTAGGGTTTCTTTAATTACCAAACCTTCTCTCCATATACAACACTATAAACTTGTGTCGCATTCCAACCTTCTTGACAATTGACAATCCAGAATAAATTTGTTAATACACATATCTGCTTACAAACCCACAAATTGACACATAATCCGTCTATTAATTATATGGGATTTTGGTGGGTTATACGTATTAAAATTAAATTGAACCATTCAACTGCGAATTGGGTGTAGGTTGATGTATCAATGTATCATTGAGTGATCACTGAGGCATCAAATAAACACCGCATCGGCTGACAATTTAAGCTCGTAATTACATGTTCAGCATATGTAGCGTTTAACTCATTAAGGGTATTCCCCGAAATGTAGTCCAAATGCCAAGTATTTAATAGAAATATGCAGCAAATTTGCAACTATTTGCAACTGCTGCTCTAATTGTATTAGGCCGGCCTGTGGTTAAGAGCGGGCTTATCTATGGGCAATACCAGGCAATGTGGCTCTATTTATTGTAATATATATTGGAACAAGACAAAGCTTGCAAGGCAATCAGCAACAGGCGCTGGAAAAAGCAGCCTGAAAACAAGCAGGCAACTTTTTCCATTAGCATACAATAGAACGAAATACCAACAAAACGACAATACAAAACTCCCAAACATACACACACATTCATAAATATTTATGGCGTTAGGGTAGAGAGAGAAACAATGATTCCTCTCTGGTTGAATTTAAGGAACATGGAGTTCAGCCAGAACGCTATTTTGTGCCATTTATGGAGGATAAGTATACATATATAAGCATATGTATGTGTGAGTGAATGATGAGAATGTGTGTGTGTGTGTGTGTGTGTGTGTGTGTGTTTGTGTTGTAATAACTCCATAAAGAACTTCATAACTTTATGCTAAAGTTAGTTAGCACATTCTTGCCCCAAGTAGATCTGTGGAATTTAATTACGCTTTCAGCTCAACAATTCCATACAAACCCCGAGCGAAAAAAAATTTATACATGTCTGCACTTAAAAAAATTCCCATAATTAGGCATTTGCAAAGGGCATAAGCAAGTTCAAGGCACACAGTGTGGAGCACAGTGTAGCCTGAACTGAAACAAACTGACTGGAAGGCAGAAGAAAGGAAAACAATTTCCATAAACATAAAGAACGGTTTGGGCGCATAATCAAGTGCAGGAATGCGCAGATACACAGGCAGCACGACCACAATCTAATTGCAAATTATGTGGTACAGTGTTGACAGCCACAGCACAGAAGGCGCAACGGCGTTGCCCAACACTTGAATGGGCTTTGCATGCATATATTTTTTTGGCAATAGATAAATTGCAATTTCGCCTAGTCCTAGTTTTACAAAATGTATTTAAAGATAATTGTTTACATTTAATATTTCAGGCGGATTTAATTTCACTTATTTATTTATTTGTACATTCACTTTATGTTTTATATTTCATTAAAGTTGTTTTTTAAGGTATCTTGTAATTTAATTCTGGCAGTTTCTGGCAACATTGGTCCTAAATTCGCAAAGTTTTTGCTGAGATTCAAGCACAAGTTGCAGGTAGTTGAAAACATTTTTGAACGCAATAAAACACTTCAATAAATTTGGCACAAAAAACGAGTGGTAAAACTTTTAAATTATATAGAGTTTTGTTATGCATTTCAACATTTCTGCATTTTGTTTTGAGCATTTTGTTATTGTTTTTCATTAATGAAATTCGTTTAGTTACAGTTTACCTGGCAGTTTTTTGTAAGCTGCCTGAAAGTATGCAGTAGTTTTTCCACAATTACAGTTGGCGCTAAAAGTTTGCAACGACTGTTGCCACACTAATTTATGCCAGTTTTGTTTTTTACCTTTAACGAATGGACGTGATTCATGTTTACTGTTGGATGTATTCGAAGTAACTTTCAGGGCGAACTTGAAGTTGAGCTGCCACAATTAAAAATTTATTTGTTTATTTTTTTTATTGTTTACAACCGGTCAGTCGAAGAGATATGTATAATCCTTCTCTTTATTTATTCGTTCATCCTATCATCTAGATTTAAATGTATGCATAGATTTTATAGGTACATAAATTGTTGAAATATCTAACATCACTATGGTCTAATTTATTGTGAATAATACCACTGAACCATTCGAAATTAAAACAACAAATTTTAACTAAAAAAAAATTATGTAAAATAAATAAAAACATTTCAGTTAAGTGCATTTTTAATTGTATATGATTTGTATATTTAATTCCACAAACTTAAGCATTTCGACTGTATTCATGTGATGTTTGCTAGTGCACTCATGCGGCTGCTTACGCATTCATTTCATTTATTTCCAGCTGAAATGCAGTCTGTGCCATTTGCTCATATAAAATCTATCTAAATTTTAATTTGTGTCAGTCAGACACACACAGCCACACGCTCGCGCACACTTCCATACCTACTCCCACGTGAAAGTAATAATGTGCAGCACACAAAAGTATGCAATATTAATTTTTTATATTAAAAGCCTGCTCTCTTCTCTGCCGAATAAGTGTGTGTGTGAGACCGAGTGTGTGTGTGTGTGTTTGCAGTAATTACAATGCATAAATAAACATACGCATTTAACAGTAATATATGGTTTTTGATTTGACATATTGATGCACTCGGCATGACGACATTTATTTCAGATACCCCTCTCTATGGGCTTCCCGGCCTCTCTCGTGCTCGTGTACATCTAAATGTGTCGACAGCTGCATTTCTCACATAAACCTGCTGGAACTTTAATTATTCACACAAATAAATGACTATCAATATAATTATAAAAAAATGTGGGCAAAATGATGATGATGATGATGAAGATTTGTTCATTAAAACCAATTTGTCGAAATATTTTCAAATATTCAGGAATGTCAACAAGATAATTTTAACTCATTTCAAATATAATTACGCTTTTATACCCATTTAACCTTGAATGAGACCATAAATATAACCTTCAATGTTTGGTCAAGCGACATTTGCTTTATTATTTAAAATAAAACATTATCAAATTTCATAAAGAGTAAGAGAATGAAATAATAATTAATAAATTTATGCATTTATTAAGTAATTTATTTAATAGTTAAATAATCATTGTCTTTTAACAACGCATCAGTATAAACAAATGGATTTATTGTTCCTGTAAATGGCTAGTAATATAGTCTAATAATTATAATAATAATACATTCTTACTCAAAATCATATCGCACTAGCTAACAGCCTAACAGCATAAAGTTGACTTGTTACATTTTTAGGGATTCGTTGACATATTGCACTTTGAGTGCCGTCGACATATTTCGCTAATTAAAGTTCGCATGGCGGCTGCTGCCACATTTTGCAATGGCGGCTGCAATTAATCTCCACATAAATTTACGCCCAGGCAGCGAGCAACAGGCAACAGGCAATTGCCAAAGCCAAAGAGCATCGAGTGGAGAGAAAGTGGAAATTCAAATGGAGTGAAGTGGAGCGGAGTCGAGTGGAGTGGAGTGGAGAGGCAAGAGTGGAGAGTGGAGAGTGGAGTGGTCAGCCATAAACAGAATTGACCTTGTCCCGTCGTCTGTTAGTCAACTGTTGCCATGCTGCTGGAGCAAAGCTGACCCAATTTTTCACCTGGCTCATGAGGTATACCAATAAATTGCATGGCTTTTGTGGACAAGGGCCGAGGGGGGGCAAGCCGTTTAATGGCCATGTCCGACAGTTTGGACTTTAATATTTTTGCGTAGTATATCAAAGTCGAAGGTTCGAGTGATTAAATGAAATTTACGAGTGCCCCGAGAGACCCTCCTATGCCGTTTTGCATAGGCGATGTCAGAGATTGATGGGCCGTGTTTCGTCTTGACGGCGGCGCGGGAATTTCCCAACAGCCACAAACGGCCACAAACAGCAGCGGTGACTGTAACTGTGACTGTAACTGTAACAACTACAAGCGCAGCAGCCATAACAATAACAGGCTGATGTAATGAAGTGGCGTACGTGGCGGATGCGTAATATTCATATACTTATTTATTAACTCCCCCCTTCCAACCACGCGCCCATCGTGGTGTGCAATAGAATGGCATAATGGCCAGCCAGGACACACAAATAGCCCCGTTCTGGCGTACTTTATGGCTAACATGAGCAATCATTTGGCATTGCATATATGCAATTAAGTCGTTGTATGAGAAAATCGAGTCTCAACGAGCTGGCTTTTCAGCTTGTAATTATAGGGGCATTTGCCAAGCGTTCCCGGAAACACATTTTCAACGTAATGCATGCATTTCTTTTTTTAAATAAGCAGTTTAAGTCCAGAGAGCAAACTCTATTTATGCCACTGCTTTTTTAAATACCCTTTTTTCCAGAGAATCATAGCAAAACGAAGCCGGAACTGTAAGCCGATATGAACTGTTTGTTATTTGGAAGCTGAATCGATGCCCAAGCAACATTTTGTAGCCATACCAACGTCAAGGAAATATTTACGAGCTTTTAAAGGGCTGAAAACTGGAGAAACTCTATTTCTTTATATTTATTGTATACGTACCGGAACTGGAAATAGAATTGGAACCACAACCGGAAGCGATAAACGAATCGTTTTGACGCAGCGGAATTATAACAAAATACCGTTCAAGAATTTGATCAAAAAGCTGTAGCAATTATGCAGCAATCCAATGACTGGATATGAATAGGACGCGATGGTCCAAACAAGATGAGACAGGTCTCTGCCCAGAGACGTCAACAAGACATAGCGTTGACAAACAGAACGGGACTGGATCTGAGAACTGTGGGAAAGCTATTGGATATCTGCTGTTGCCTCTGCCTCTGCCTCTGCCTTTGCCCCTGCCCCTGCCCCAGTCGATGCTGCTGCTGCTTTATGCCCATTGCCGTCAAGGGATGCTATTGACGACCCTCATGTTTATGAGCTGCAATGGCGACGCGCTGACAGCTGACACTGGCACCCGGTCGACTGCTTCCGAGACTCGACTCGACTCGACTCGACTCGACTCAACTCGACTTCCAACTTTGCTCTCACTGTCACGGCAGGGGACTATGGATTTACGGCAAATTGTGTAACATATTAAATGGAACAAGTGCTGTTTAAATTTTCATTTTAGCATAGAATTTAGTTTCGAATTTGAGGGCACGCGCATACCTTAAGGATAAGCCAAAGTAAAAAGGGCATGGCTTTGCGAGAAATATTTAATACCTATGAAGCCCTCAAATAGCTTAGATTCTTGAGCAAAAACGCAGTTAACAGTATTTGTTGTAGTTGTTGTATGCCCAGGGGGGCATATTTCGCATAAAACGTTAACCAAGCTACAAATTTCCCGATGGCCTTCGTGATTAGCAACAAAAATCGCATAGGTGAAGACAATTTTGCTTATTGATTATAGGTAAAAACAGGGCTAATAAGCTGGGGAGAATGTAGTCACCAATTATATATATTCTTGATCATGACGACGAGCTCAGTTGACTTAGCTGAGAATTAGTTGTGATCCCTAATACTAGAAGCGCTAAAGCAGACATTTTTGGAGTGTATATTGATATATACAGTAAGCAGATTAAGTATATTTCACAACTGGCATGAATAGAATAAATTTAACTATATAAAAGATGCAAATCTATCTACGTAAGTTTTGTCTTCAGTAGTTGGTAGACATCATTATTAGCTACCAAATCGGTTAGTTATTATGAGAGATATGATGCATTAAAGTTTTGATATTTTGTAATATCCATCTGGCTATTTCTACCAACATCGATTCTAGTCGATGGACAGCATTTGTCATGCTTGGCTTGGACGTTTTAGTTATGTATTTTTATATATTACTTTTATAATTTTTGTGAAGAAATATAGCCTACTTTTTGGCTGTATAAACCTGGCATAATGTGTATTGAATAAAAGTCTAGTTATAGGCTATGAAGCAAAAGAGCATGGAAGTTTCGCCATTGCTTTCGCCATGGATGCTGTAGGTTGTGCCTGTACTTTTTGAGCAGGATGTGCGGGCCCATACACATGTGCATATATCATACATATTTATATCATAAGTCTGGATGAGCGTGCATTTACCACTTTTTTCCTCTCAGCTTTATAAGGGCCTCTGTGCATCTGGCTGTTTGTGTGTGCATGTGTGTATGTGTGTATATAGTTGATATGAGCATTTGCAGGTTTCGTATCATTTTTATGAGCCAACAGACATTTCATTGCATGCGCTGGGCAGCGTACTGTCTGGGGTTATTAAAGTTTCAGTATTGGTGTCAAGTCTCATTGCCTGTGGCTCTTGCTGATGATGGCAAACGATGTGTGCACACGTGTCTGTGTCTGTAGTTGTAGTGGTAATATGTGTGTGTTTGTGTGTGTGGTAGTTGGTGCAAGTGTATGCTTTATTTTATTGGCGAAAAGTGCAATCATAAAACGTTCAAGGCCCCCGTGCATTGCAGCGATAAGCAATGTCAATCGGCAACCCGTCGAGCGTGAGTGAACGTGCATTAAAGTTGGCACTTATGTGGCATACTTTTAGGCGCATTGGCCCCCGCTTAGCACTCCGTATTGGCATTGTGTGACATTTTGGTACGCCCCAGCAAGCAAATCAAATAAAGCAAACAGAGAAGGGAAGCGAAAGAGAGAAGAGAGAGGGAGAGAGAGGGAGAGAACTGTGTGAAATCGTCTTGAAAGCAGGCAGAACAATTTGAGCCACCAATCGACCAACTAAAAGCTCATAAAAGCTTATTGAAACAAATCAAAAGTAACAGTAATACCAACAACAACAACAACAACCACAACAACCACAACAACAACGACCACGACAAGCACTCAAATTGTAAAATAAAAGCAACCCAAATAGATAAATTTTGCACTCGCAAATGTATGGCCTGGCAGACTTGGTTAGAGTGGAGGATACAGCTTCGCCCTAATAAAGTTGTAGACCATCAAATCCCAGTAATAGACAGAAATAAAATAACGAAATAACCAACAACAACAACAACCGAAAAAAAACCCTAGATAATGTGGATTCTGTAGCCAGCACCAAAAAGCAACTGTGTAAAATTCACGCTGGCAATAAATGCAAACATGGCTAAGAACAGGGCAAAGGTCACAGCACATATACACTAGTTGTACAACACAATGAAAAGTAAGAGAATAAACTATGTAAATTAACAAACAAATAATTTAAAAAATAAAATAAACTTTAAGCGAAATCTAAACATCGAATGCCTAAAATTGCATTCGGTTTCTTAGATTTTAATTAACTCGATTATCATTTCGCTTTCTAATTTCTATGGACACCCTATATAAATTTAATGGAAGACAGAAAGACATATTTAATTTAATTTTTTAATTTAATTTAATATTAAACTTGAAACTTCAATTGTGATAATTTGTAAATGATTCAAGCCTTACTTCAAATAAATTGAATACATTATTATGTATAGTTTTTTTTCTAATTTCTAATTTATGTTACAAAATAAAATAAATTTTATAAAAGACTGAATTTATAAAAATTCAACTTTAGACTTGACTTGTCATCAATATAAATCAATCAGGCTTACTTATCATAGATTTTAAATTATATTTTGTGCGTTTAATTCGTTTTTTAATTTTTATAATATTTAGTTGGTATTCAATTAAGTTTTTAAAATATTCACACTCTCGTAAGTTGTAATAAATTGAAGCTGTACTTTAAATCAATTTTAAACTATATTCCGTGTATTCAAATATTTAATTGATATAAATTTATACTTAATAGTTTTTATTTCAAATGAAAATAATTTAATATCAGCTTTTGTTGCCCATTGTTGTGGCTAGCTTTAGCATATTTAATACCAATTTAAGAAGCTTCTCGAAATTAAAGCTCTTAAATAACTTGCTTGAAAGCTATGTAGTTTCACTTGGCTTAGCTTTAATTTGCAATTGAACTTAAAGCTTCGAGCGCTTGCCAAATGTTTATTATTTATTATTATTATTTCAGATATGGCTTGTCTGGACTAAAGCGCTTAAAGATTGCACAGTGTTATTGCCTGGTAAATTTCTTGGAAATCATTTTGGCAGAAATATAATGATAATGATCTGAAGTTTTACAGTTGCTTATACATACAGACAAGTTCAAGAGCATAAAAGTTGTCAAGTGGCCTTAACGAGTCGTCTAACCCTTTTGCCAGACTAGTAGTCAGGGCAACAAAATAAATGGCAAAAGTAACAGAAGTAAAATCCTCAAAAAAATAAGAAGAAGCAACAAAAAAAATACAAAATGGCAGAACAAGAATTGGCTGAGGAAAATGGTAACAGCAACAGGGCTGAGTCCAATCAGACAAGCAGACAAGCGGCCAAAACGACAGACAAACATGAAGACGACGACCATTTGCATTGCTGTCTGTCTGTGTGTCTGCGTGTGTGTGTGTGTGTGTGTGTGTGTATAAGTGCGTGTGAGTGTGTGTTAAATTGAATTGAAAATTGAGTGAAGCAGTTTTATGAGGTTGCTTTGTATTGTAAATCAACAGGGAAAGACACGCGTAATTTCTCTGGTTGTTCTTGCTGTCTGATAAGCGCGAGAGTTATGCATATAGAAATTATAATAATAAGAATAATAATAATAATAACAACAATAACAACAGCAGTGAGCAGCCACAAAGCGGGCTGGTGAAAATGCGAAAATGGAAAATGTGAAAAGTCAATGCCAAGTAATGCAAATATTTGCTGAAAAATAACCCGTGAGTAAATATGAAAATTGAAGCGAGGCGAGGCGAGGCAAGACATGTATACACTCTCACACACACATACACACTCTCTGGCATGTGTGTGTGTGTGTGTGTCAACAAAGGACAATGCATCGATGTTAGCGCAAAAGTGGTCATTGTTGCTGTTGTTGATGTTGTTATTCGTAGCAGATGTTGCTATTGTTGTTGCTGTCACAGCAGCCGACACTTAGCATGTTCAATGCCAAGACAAACACACACACACACGCGCACGCACATGTGCGACACACAGACACAGCGCCACACCGGAAACGGATAACGGAAATGTATGCTTAAGCAACTGTAACGGAAATCTGTTATAGATGCGCTTGAAGCCAGACTAAGTGAAATGTAATTAGCTATATAAACAAATAAAAGTTTAACAATTACAAATATTTAGCAGCTTAAGTTAATCATATTCATGCTGATGACGCTGATGATGGCGTTGATGCTAATGATCATTAATAATAAGTTGAATTTTTGCTGCTATTATCTGCTGCTTGTTGTGTACTGATGCCTAAGTAAATACACCTGCTGCCCCTCATTTTGACCAATAATTCACGGCTCACAGCTGTATTTGTATTTATAATATATACACCAAAATAAATATATCTCAAATTGTATCAAATTTTGAGATTTACACATTTATGTGAGAGGTCAAGCGTTGTAATTACATTTTACAGGATTTCAATTTTTTGCTGCGTTTATTCAGCTTTTATATCCTGTAAAACATCGCAAGCTCTACAAGGGCAGCATGGAGTTAAGCTCAAATAAATGCACACATATTATTTACAATAGTTTCAGTTCGAACTGTGGAAATTTGCATAGTTTTTATTTGTCAATTTATTTTGTTTTATACAACATATTTTTAATTAATTATTTTAAGCGACAAACACATAACACATAGCACAGTTCAATTATTAATAAACAAATTTAAAATAAACATAAATAAATCGTAATAAACTTATTTATGCCGTTTAACTTTTAATGTGCAATAATTTACTACTTTATTTTTTTTATTTTTATTTATTTAATATATGTATTTACGCTACGATTTACCAATCCCACACAGATATCTAGCCTAATAATATTTTGAAAAATATTTGCGTGTAGTAATTGACATCTGATATTTACACACAATTTAGCGTATTAAAAATCAATTAAAATATAATTACGCGCACGGGGCTAAATTGAATATTGGCAGTTTTTTTGTGGTCTGGTATTTGTTTTTTACATTTGGACATTGATTTGGCAATTATGAACGACCGTAGACGTTGGCTGAAAGCACTAACGTGGCTCACACTGCTGCAGCTGGCCAAACAGGTAAATGCAAATTGTTGAATGCAATCCGTTGAATGGTTAATGTCAAGTTAATTTGCCACTCTACGCAGCATTGCTATTTGATGAAGCCCTTGAACTTCAGCGTGTGGGACACGCCCAACTACGGACTGGCCATCAGGATGCACGTTAAGAACAATTCAATGTCGTCGGTGACCACGGTGCATAAAGAAGTGGCCATACCAATGTGGCATCTGGTGCTCATGCAACATCCCAGTAAAAAACGCGGCAGCCCACGCACTGAAGAGCCGCGTGTGCTGTATAATACGTCGGTGAGAACGTGTGATTTTTGGAGATATATACGACGCGTGAATGCGTGGAACAAAGCCGCCAAATTGATACTGACAGGCGCGGGCGGCAACATGAGCCTCGCCTGCCCCCTCAAGCCGGGCACCTACATGATGAATGTCATCCAAATACCGCCAGACTCGGGCATACTCAAGTTCATGTATCAGCCAAACACGGTTTACACGGTGCTCGGCACCGTGTACTCGCTGAGCCCCAAGGACGGCCACACCAGGCACCCCGTTTGCCACTACGAGGTGAACACCACCATTTTGAAGACCTGCTGAACATGCAACATGGCATGAGTGTCGGACCCTTTCCGTTTTTCCTAGCTGCAATCTGTATCTATACAATTATATAATTAATTTTTTTTTTCTTCTTCCATAAGTTCTTAAAGCTGCAATTAAAAACAGACAGCTGAAAACAAGCGCAGAGTCTAATTTGCAGTGAACTGTGGGCTAGATCGCAAAAATACTGGCAAAAAGTTACAGATTTAAATTTAGATACAATTGGTGGGCATAACATATAAACAGCTGATATAAGTTTGAAGTCCATAGGCCTAAAAGCTTGCCCCCTGCGGTATGCAACACAAAACATGCATTCAGTGTTATTGCCGTAACATCTAAAGGATTTGTTCGAATTGACATCAAATTGTTCGTTTGAATAGGCAATAAATTTATCTAATCTATGTAAATCTAACTTACAAAGAATATCCTAACGATCAATATATAAAAAGTTATAATCGTATGTTATGTTCGTTATCGTATGTTATGTTAAAATACAGTTTTATTTCAATGGAATTTATGCCAGTTTCTTTTTGCGATGCAGCCCACAGTGTAGTGTTGGGGCAAGTTGCAGCTGTTGGAACGGTTGCAACGCCAGGTGTGGCATCAGATACACATGTGCGTGTCATACGTCTGCAACAGATTTTTAATTAAGTGCGAAATAAAACGGAGAAATGCGTGTCTAACAGAAACTCTATAATTTGAGTGAAGCAGAAGCAACAGCGACTGTGCAAAGGAAAATTAAATGAAAAACAAATCATGTCTTTCACTAGAAAAATCCTTTCAATCGAAATGATCATATACACAGTTATTAATTTGCATTGAACTCAAAGCAGAAACTATAACGAGAGAGAAGCAGAGAAAGAAAGTGTTCAAAGGAGCAGTATATAAAAAAACACAAATTATGGTTTTTACAAGAAAAATGCATGCAATCGAAACTGTGATTTGCACTGTTATTAATTTGCGTTGACTGTACTGAGTTCTAAGCAGAAAATTAAGTTTATAAAAGAAGCCAAGAAGAATTGAGGAAAATGGGAGTATGTGGGAAACATAATGTTTTTCACTAGAAAATTGCATTTAATCAAATTGATATTAATTGGCCTTGCCTGCACTGAGTTCTGAACAGAAATCTGCAGAAACTGCTGCAAGTTGAATTTACTTAGAATTAATATTAGGTTTCATCCCGTGAAATGCTCAAATATTAATCGTATGCTAAGTGCGGTAATGACAAAGGCAACTGGGGACTTTGAACAACGTCTGATTGTAGGCATCATATATTTTATGCAGTATTTGCATTTTACATTTCGCATTTCGCATTTGCATTTGCATGAGGCACGCAGGCCACGAACTTTAGGCCAAAATAGAAACAGAGAAATATATCTGCAAAATCGGATTTAATAGGCTATTTTTTTTAAAGTGTCTAAATATATTTGTGCAGAAATAAGGCATGTTTAAAAGTTAAAAAGTTCAGTACAAAATATTAAACATAATCTCCTACAATGTCCCTAACAAAGTCAAGTATTTTTGTAGGATTGTTCAACCTTAGCGTGTTAAGGCAACACACCCAATCTGGGATAGAAAATGCGAACATTAAAAAAAATATAGAAGGTCTATTATTTGCTGAAAAGATTATGGAAAACCCAAAGCCAAATCGGATCAGCTAATATTATATTAAGAAATATCGATTCAACAATATTACATGATTGAACATGCCTAATATTGTATTTTGATATAATGTCAATTAGATTAATTTTAATAATAACCTTATAAGTGATTGCATTAGCCACGAATTAGTTTTTATTTTGAATAAATTTCTAGATTAAAGCAAAGAAATGTTTCCATGAACTATGGAAAATCTTTGGCATTTAACTGAAATACGTATGGAATATAACAAAATCAGCATACGTGAACGTTTCACACGACAAATTCACAGTGGCAAAGCAGAAAAAAGGCCAAGACCAAAGCCAAAAAATAAAATGGAAAACGACTGAATGAGAGGAACAATTGAGTTAAAAATAAAACAGCCTGGGGCAAGTTGCACCCAAGAAGACAAAGGCGCAACCCGAGCAGTCGGCGTCAAATCCAAATCCAAATCCAAATCCGAATCCAAAGACAAAGACAAAAAAAAACAAAAAAAAAATAAAAAAGAATTCCCCTTAGGCTCTCCCCTGTGCTTGTGCTCCAACTGAAACAACAGCTTTGTGGGGGGCATATGGGAGTTGATGTTGTATATAGTAAGGCGGGGCAGTTGGATCGGAGTTGGGTTCCGGCTGCAAACTGGGGAAAGCGTGGGCTTGGCCTGAAGCGTGCCATGGCAATTGGCATAAAATATGCGACGCTTGCATGCCACAGACTTGTTATTAAAGCATAAAATTTGCATGCAGGCCACAAAGCTAAGCGACTCAACCTGCCTCCCACGGCCACGCCCATTTGGGCCACGTCAAGACATAAATACGTGCCACAATACACACACATGTGCACTTTGTTAGGCACACACATACAAACAAACAGCTACATATTCAGGTGTATCAATGTGAGCCGCTTCAAGTGGCAACAAGATACAAGTATCTGTGTGTTTTCTTTTCTGACTGCTGAATTATGCACACCACACAAAAGCAACAAACAACAAACAACAATAAAATTGTTACAAAAAAACCAACGAACAAAAAACAACAAATATATTAGCTTAAATTTCGTCAGTTGTATACGAGAAGTTGGCTCTTAGCTCTGGCGATTTGTTGAACCGCAACTTGTGGCAATTGTTACGCTCAAGTGTTGGCCTGTGTCACTTACACTAATTGCCAGTGTTGGCAAACGCTGCTTGACAACGCAACACGTTTAAAGCAACCAACTGTTTGCATATCTCTGCAGCTACCTAAGCTACCAATGCCCAAAACAGACACAAAAATTGTTTAATTCACAAAGATACACATACACAGATACATACACACACAGTCACACACACTCACACACAGCAGCCGAGTGTTAATGCTATGAGCACTACACACTGGGCCCTGCAGCTAACACGCTAACCAAATTTCACAGTTGCTAACAGTTGGCGACACAAGAGTCCGTTTTTACAAAGTTCTGCAACAGCAAGTGAGTACACTGCAAAAAAAGTTTGGGAATTTTTTAAAATTATATATAAAACGCCATGTATAATAATTGTCCCCTTCGGTATGCAACAAAACACATACATTGTGCTTAAAATTTTTGAATTGAGAATAGTTTAATATTCTGCATAGGTCATTAAAAAACGAATGAGGATTCTAAATAAGTAAGACTTTAAATATTTAAATATTATTATATTATTACTCAGCTGGGCCTATTTTCCCGCAGTGTAGACACTACATTCTAGACTGACAAAAACAAGAGCAAAGAAATGGTTTCAACGACACCTACCAGCTGGCAGTTTCAAGAACATACATAGTCCATAGATACATAGCTATAGTTTGACCACAAGCTAAAAAAATCCCACATCCAAAATGTAGTTATAGAGCTACATAGGTGTGAGCCCATGGGGAATCGAATTACAGCATGAACTGCATATGTGCATAAGCTTGTAATGTCAGTTGCAGTTACCACAAATTGTACAACTGATATTGCAAGTTTTTTATCGGTTACACGAATATGTATGAAAAAGTTTAGCCTCTAACGAAATGTTTTGGAACTTCCAATGTTAGGTCGTTTATTAAGGTTACTCAATTAAATACGTCTCTATTTTGCATATCTTTTAAGGAATTTCTTCGAGATTCTGGTCCCTTCTTAGTATTTTCCTAACGACTTTACAGTTTGCATAGTCAACTCTATGTTTATACGACGGTTTCATCTCTGAGTTTTGTCCTTTGTATCGCTAATGACTTCTAGCATTTCTCAGTGCCTTTTGCTGGCTATTCATTCAAAGGATCTTCTAATATTCCAAAAACTTTTATTAATAAACTGCTCTTAAGCCCTTCTTAAAGCTCTATTTTTAGACTCTTGCACTTTTCCACGCGCTGCATTCTGAAGTTGGCTAATCGACAATAACGCCCACACTACTGACAAGATTCATTTTACTGCCAACGCGTGTCTAAGCTTAATACCCTGTACATAGCCGAAACGGGTTGCATCAACAAATGTATCGCAATATTTGCACTTGAGCACTGTTTGACACATTTTTAAAATTGAGTTGCCTTTGAAACTCTTGCTCGTTTTACGTTTTTAAGTGATATCTGTTAGTCGATCACAGCTGACTGGCATTTGGCCCCTGCGTATTATTATTTGCTGGGAGTGCCGAAAGCAAGTCTAAAATCCCCTTGAGTTTCAGCTCAAATGGGCTGCCTTGGCACACTATAGCCACAACAACAGCAAGCTAGAGTAATGCTGGCAGCTGCAAAACTATTTGGCATACGCCTTCGCCTAAAAGTATGCAGCACATTTGTTACACTCCCATGCGCTTATTTTTAATTATCCTGCGCTCACCGCAGAAAGTGGAATTCAACTAGTTTCGAACAAAACCAGGAGAAAGTTAAAAATAGAAAAATAGATAAAATGCAAAACAGAAATATGATGGACTAGAAAAGGAAGCCAAACGAGCTGAAATAAAATGAAATTCATAAAAAACCACTGTCTGTAGAATAGCAGGTATGCATGTATATGAGAGAAGCCCCTGCAATGCCAGGCAAAGAAAATGGAAAAAGCAAAAATGCTGAACTGGAAATTAATTTGAGCAGCGACAACAGACTAGACCCTATTAACTATTTTGAAGGACAACACAAACTGCAAATTGAATACACTAAACAATTCAAAATGAAAAGAGTCTACACACAGCCAAATCTAATAATTGGCATAATTAATTGCACAATTTTTATATTTTTTTAAATATATAAAACAAAGTAAAATGACAGCCCAAAATTCTGCTGAAATATGCGATTTGATTGAGCGCAATTTGCAATGTTTTTCTTGTTCGGTGAATGTAATATGAATATTTCATATTAAATAAATACACGGCACTGCTTGCTGTTAAATTCGACACTCGCCATGTTAACCAGGCAGAAAATTACAAAAAATGTAATGCAAATTGAAGCAAATGGTGCATATGATCTAGTCATTTGAGGTGCGTATGTTTTGATATCAACGTGATTAAATTAAATTGTAATTTATTGTTAAGTTTCACTTAGACACTGTCAGAGAGGGATATAGGAGTTCTTAGACGAACAATAGATAATAATATAGCAGATTAAAGCTAAAATTTATTGAATTTGTATTGTGAACCGGAAGTTAAAAGAGCACCAAATACCCACTAAAAGAATTTAAATAATTACTGTATAACTAAAAGAGATTCGGAGCTATATACAAAGTACAATGTTCACTAAAATTTTTGAATGTTTGTAAATGCATATAGTTAAAGTAAAGGGTCTCCTACTGTCGGTTACGTCCGACTGATCTCCACTGTCCATATTATATGATAGATGCTGTCCCTTACAGCTGTAATTCGCCACTAATACATTTATGCACAATAATTTGTATATACACAGTATATATTTATACATATTTTCAGAGTTGCCGACACCCATGACAGATACGCCCATGAGGTAAACATTGGGTTTAATTTCCCCATGGCATATTTTATTCCAGCCGTTCGCTGTTTAACCCTTTTGCCAACGGTTCTTGGCTAAAACGTCGTTGGCATGGCCTAAACACACGCTCTTATGCATACATTTCCACATACAATTTGACTGTCATTAGGGCGTCAGTGTAGAGATTAAATGCACATTAAACATTTACGAGCGCTGTACATATGGCTAGGCTAATATGCTGATATCCTAATAACTAACAATCTAAACTTGAAGACTTTCTAGATTTATGTGCATAAAGTATACGGCATGTGGTATACAGTTCCCCAATGACTGTGCGCATTAGACAAATTATAATGACACGCAGAATGTGCGCTCTTCACACTGAGCGACAATTTCTGTGCATACGAAACGATGTTTATGCTGAGGCCTTTCGCCTCGGCAATTTGCTTGTTGGCCAGTGTAAATGGTTGTTGCTTCCGACTGTTCCTCCTGTTTATCTCAGCCCACACTTCAGAGCTGACCACGTGCTCAAAATCGTGACCAGGTGTTGGTTTGTTGGCGCTATGGTTTACTTTCCTTGGCTTTTTTGTATTTATTTATTTAATTCTGTTTGGCTTTTTTTCTGTTTGCCGTTCTGTGTGTGCTTCGTTTTTCGGTAGCCTCTTTTTCTGGTAATTAGAGCTTCATGTTTCGCAGCCAAACAGCAAACGGAAGTCGCTTGCAGGCGTTGTAACAATCCGGCAGGCAGGAAGAGAAATGTGCTGCTTAATTACAGGCCATTACCAAATATCGCACATACGCCATGTGGCCAGCGGGAGCGTAGCTAGCGAAATCCCAGCCAAAAATCCTAAATCACAATAACAAAAAAACAAAAACAACCAAACACACACACAAACATAGCAACACATATGCAAAAGGTGATAATGCTGTAGCTTAAATACCCTTTGCCATTAATACCAATGTTTTGGGAGATAGCGCACAGTTGGCGCAACAGAAATTAAATTAAAATTTATATCTTGTTTTTCATTTGTCTTGAAATGAACTCTACCAGAACTTTCCCGCAATTAAGTTGCATTTCTTTATATCTTATAGAGTAAAGCTTTGTTGTCAAACTCAATTCATCTACCGTTGCTCTGTGACTTTTGGGATCAATGACACAGTCGTTGCCATACATACATACATATGTATGTAAAAGCTCAACATATAAATTTGTCTACCCACACACACGGACAGCACTTGGCAGCCATTCAAGCGCCCATTTGCAAGTCAGCTAACACGTTTAAACAGCCAAATTCACTGAGAGAAAATGTCGTGCTCTTTAAAGCAGCATTAGGAAATTGCAATTATTTGAAAAAGAATATTATGAACTTGAATAAATATTTTATTTAATTGTGTATTGTAATTCTTTTATTATATCTTATATATATATTTTAAAATAATTATATTTAAATTATTTTTATTTATTTTGTTTATTTTATTTTATTTATTTTGTTTCTTGAAATGTCAAGTTTGTAATTTTGAGTTTGGTTTTACTGGATTGATTTTTTCAGTGCACATGTGTATGCTACATGTAACTAGCATTTTTATATGTATGCATTGTGCATATTTTTGTGGCAATTGAGGCTTGGGAGTCGCGCGAGTCTGAATTCGACTCGATAACCTAAATAGCAGCCCCAGGCAAATGCAATTTAATAGCGAGCAGTGGCCAGTGCAGCCACGGCAGTCACGGCAATATTTAGATTACACGACACTGGCTCAGCATACAAAGGTGAGAGGATTTGGAGAGGGTGTGGAGGGGGAGGGGGAGCTACGTGGCATCAACATGGCAGGCGAACTCCACCTGTGGGCCATGGGGCATGGTCTCACTTTAATGGCATGCCAGAAGCCGGCACAAAATAATTGTTTTCCGTTGAGCAATAATTTTCTATACCCTTAGAGACCGGAGCAGGCAAGTCCCTTGGCATTTGGCTCCACAAAGGTGCAAACTGGCCGAGCTGCCACACAGCCCCACATTGCCACACTGCCACATTGCCACATTGCCACAAGCGGCAAACCTGGTCAGTTGATGGCAAAGTTCTGTTTTCTGCTGTGCAGCAAATTGAGTTAAGTGTAAAAAGTGGCAAGCCCCGTGTAGTGGCTTCCACCGGTCCACCTCGGCGGCTTATGGGGCGTATGTGTAATATTTTGTGGGCCCCACTAATAGGTGATTAGCTTTTTAGCTGGCAGTGATATACAACGTTTGGAGCTAACCAAAAGCACTGATTGCCCATCCAGTTGGTGCTCAGCTCAAGTTGGCCAAACTCTGGCCACAAATTCATTACCTGAGCCAACTCTATTGTTAACGTATTCTATTTATGAATTTCCATTTTAGCTCCAAGCGAAATTGTACATAAATCTCCGCAGCTAATGAGTCTGCAAGTGATATTAATGAGCTGCGCAGCTGCCTCTAACACTCTGCAGCATAATTAAACACTTAAATACACGGAATACTCCAAAAGCTAATCAATTCAGATCTAATTCGGTTGCAAACACAGATTTTCATATTAATTAACATTTATATCACAAATCTGTGCTAATTCGAGATTCTCTACTTGGGCAGATGATTTCATAATGATATAACAGTCCCATTCTAAAAACCTACATTCAAATATGTGTATTTATTATGAATATTGTTTATTACTATGTTTCATATTCATTATTGCTTAAAATTATTATTGGCAATATTTGGCTTTATTTTTCACGGCAATCATAAAAAAATTAAAATTAATACCATATTCTTTCTCAAAGTTGGCTAAAGCTAGCAATTAAATATATAATATAACACTGTTATTTTCCAATATCTCTACTATACTATTTTTATATTTTATATATATTTTCGTTTATTTTTTCAAATATTCTTTCTTTGGCGGCAATCACAATGCTATCGATAACTAACATAGTACTATCAGTTACTAAGGCTGACGTCAGAGTGAGAGCGAGAAGCGAAAAGCAAAGCGGAAGACGGAGAAGCGAAGCGAGAAAGCGATTGCCAACCTGCTTTATCGCTTTATCTCGCTCAGAGCGTTCGATTTGCGAGAGCATTGTTGCGTTGCGCGCACTAATTACCGTTTATTTTCAAATCAGCTTAGAAATTTTAATGCAGAATGGAAATACATTAAAAATGTTATGATTTTTCCATTAACAATACTTCCGATAGCGATCCATAAATAGGATTGAAATAAACACATTAAAAAACTAACAGCAATGCTATTATTAATTAAAATAAATAAAATAAAATTTTCTCGGTGGTTTCGTGATTCATTATATAAATTATTAAATGCTTCTATTTCACTCATATTGCAGTTAAGCGGGTTAAAGTTAGTTTTCGTCCGAATTTATCACGTTCACTTTAATATTTAAAAAGACCGCGCGCTTCTCGCATTCACTTTCGCTCTCACTCTGCCATCTTCTCGCTTCGCTCGCTTTGCTTCTCGCTCTTACTGTGACGCTCTCTATGTGACCTAAAACGTTTAAACAGGGTTGCCACAGTAAGCACCAAATGTGTAAAAAGTGGTGTTTTTTTCATGTGGAAACTATTTAACTTTAGTCATTCAGCTGAACAATCTGATTAGTGATCACTGATTCATCAGTTATTAACCCTTTTTTACCCATTTTTTAATAGGTACCGAGTATAAATATACCTTCATATATGTACTATTTAAAATCTAAACAAATATATATATTTAAAAAATTTGCCTTCTGTTGAAGTTATTTTAAGCAATGGCTGCGTTCACGGCCGTTGCGCTCCATGGAGCGATTAACCGATAACGATTATTTTGCCAAAATTGAACCCTAAATGTGGCATAATTGTAAAATCCGTGGAGCGCATGTAGCATAAAATTTTTGCGCTCCATTGGATAAAATTATCGCTCCATGCAGCGAACACAGCTGTTTAAATTTGAAAATGTAAAAATTTATCGAGTTATCGCTCCATGGAGCGCAACGGCCGTGAACGCAGCCAATTTAAACCCATGATGGGCAGCGAAAAATCATATGGCAGAATATGCCATGAATTCATCAGTCCGTCAGATTGTAATCAAAGTCATGACATCGTGCCATTGAAATTATAAAATGCAATGAAATGCTTTTGGCAGTTGACTTTGGTTCATCCATTGTTCGTTAGTTAACCGAAATGTTTCGAGGACGAAGATATCAATTACTTTTTTAATTGCAAAAAGAGAACACATTGAATAACGACCACAGATATTGTCGCATGATTTGGCTTTATTGCAACATTTGAATAAAGGCATTCCCATGGAGTCGAATAGTCATAATATTATTTGGACAAAATATGAAAATTATAGCTCCCGTTTAGCACTATAATTGGTGCTACAGTTGACCCAAAAATTGTTTCAATCCAACAAACTTTAAAATGTAACTCATTGATTTATCTTGTTATTGAAAAGGTCATATGATTTAATTTTAATGAATGTAAGAAAAATCTGATTAAAAGCTTAATTATTAAAAAAAAGCAAGAATTCCCGGTTGCCGCAGTATCACAGTTTTTCTAACACAACTCTAGCACTCAACTCTACTAACCACGCCATTTTACAACACTACACGTCAGGAGCAGCGTACCAACAATTAGGTTCCAATTTGAAAACTTGAGGTTCTCAATTTTCGAAACCTAAATGAGTTAATTATTAACAAGAAATTAGTTTAATTATAATTCACGCGATTACACGGTAAGTGTTTAATAATTAAAATTTAAAATAATAATAATAATAATAATTGTGCTTGCGATGCGACATATGCAACAAATTTTATTTAAGAAAAAAATGTCGCGCGCTCTGCGCGCTCGGGCAAGCCCGACTGTCTTATACCCTGTACCACAGCTCGCGCTGCGCGCTCGCCCGAACAGTATATAATTTAAAATATATAGGTAATATGCGCCAAATTGCGCGCAAACACACACACATACATACAAATACTTAGCTAAAACGCTTATTTTAGTATTATACGCACGAATCTGACGTATCGGAACGCGGCGATTTATATTATTTAACACTCGCAATGATAATTTCGCTTTTTAAAATGTTAATAATCTTGAAAAACTATTTAAATACGTTATTGCAATTAGAATCGCAATCAATCGAACGAAACGCAAAAATCGGTCTAGCAGGTTGGCAGCGCCCTTCGCAAGAGATCCATCTGGCAACGCCAATCGGGATCGCCAAAAACGACAGGTGGCGCTGCCCTTGTTTTGCCTGGCAAATGCGCGCCAATTTTCAAATACGCGTTTTTAATGTGAATTAAAATTTAAAACCTCTTATGTATAACCAATATATTTATGCTTTACATATCTCTTGGTAATTACTCATTTTTAATGGGTGCAGGCTATAATAATTATAGGGCAAACATTTGAACACCAAACGCGCCAAACGAACCAAATATCTGGCAGCATCGAGCAGGGCTGCCAACTTGTCTACAATCACCTAATTGGCAACATTCGAATGGTATACTCATACATACATATATACATATTATTTGTGCATATAAATTACATACTTACAAGCTTGAAATTGCTTAAAATGTATAAAAACATCATAACTATCTTAATTATGGACCGATTTAGATGAAATTTACAGAATCGGTAGACTTTACGAAACACTACAGACTACTAAAATCAGAATTTATGTAAATAGATCCGTATCTCTTTAATTGGCAAATCAATTTTGTTTCACTTATAGTGGGCGGAAGGGGCGTGGCACCTAAGATTTGAAATAAACTTGATCTGCGTACGTTATTTATCTACCAAACACACCAAAATTTACAGCTCTAGCTTTTGTAGTTTCCGAAATCGACGCGTTCATACAAACACACAGACGGACAGACAGACAGACGGACAGACAGACAGACAGGGCTTAATCGACTCAGCTCGTCTCCCTGATCAAGAATATATATAGTTTGGGGGGTCTGCCACTCCTCCTTCAGCCTGTTACATACATTCGCACAAAGTTATTAACCCTGTATTTCCCATTTTTCAATGGGTACAGGGTATAAAAAATCGCATTTGACAACAGTGCACACAACTCTACTAAGCACGCCATTTTACAACACTAGACGTCAGGAGCAGCGTACCAACAATTAGGTTCCAATTTGAAAACTTGAGGTTCTCAATTTTCGAAACCTAAATGAGTTAATTATTAACTAGAAATTAGTTTAATTATAATTCACGCGATTACACGGTAAGTGTTTAATAATTAAAATTTAAAATAATAATAATATTAATAATTGTGCCTGCGATGCGACATATGCAACAAATTTTATTTAAGAAAAAAAAGCTGCTAGAAATTTAAATTATAGAAAAGCCAGAATTCCAGCTTTCCGCAGGCTTACAGCCAGATTTGACTCGAAAAAAACGCATTTCGCAACACTGCACACAACTCTACTGAGCACGCCATTTTTCAACACAAGACACCTGGAGCAGCACACAAAAATTAGGTTTCAATTATAAAACTTGAGGTTCTTAATTTTCTAAACCGGAAAGAATTAAATATTAACTAGCAACTAGTTTAACAATAATCTACGCTATTGCACGGTAAGGGTTAATTAATTAATAATAATATAAATAATAACAATAATACTAATAATTATGCGTCAAACAGTTTGCCTGCGATGCGACACATGAAACAAAATTTATTTAAGAAAAAAAGCCGCTTCCCGCAGCTTTCCATATTTTCTAGCAAGTGCTGTACAAAAACAGCCAGATTTAACTCGAAAAAAGCGCATTTCGCAACACGGCAACACTGCACAACTCTACTAAGCACGCCATTTTACAACACTATACGTTTGGAAGCACGTGCAGTGTGACAAGCAAAAATTTGCAGCTCTCAATTTAATTATTTATTGTAATTAAAACCAACGCGATTGCACGGTAAGTGTTAAATAATTATTGATAGTAATGCAAATAATGCATCAAACATTGCGTTTGCCCTGCGGCACACGCGTATGCGCATGCGCAGCCCGACGGCAAAAAAGTGACCAGCGCAGCGCAAAAAAATATGCAAAAACAGAAAATTGGCAAAAAAAAATAAACCTGTTTTTTCCATTTTCAATGGGTTCAGGGTATTAATATAGATTTCAATGCCATGCAATTATTATTGGATATTGGTGTTTAGTCTAATGTGCATTTTGTTGTGTTTGCAGCGAAGTCCCGAAAATCAGAGGCCGAGAGGAAAGCAAGCAACTCGAACACGAAAATGATTGGTAAGTAAAGTGGCAAATGCTTAGTTAGTATATCATATGGTATATCTGTCCAAATGCAGGCCAACCAGTTGTGATAATGGAGGACATCCCGGCGCCCACCATATTGCTGATGCAGCCCCTGAACCCAGAGACGCGCACCTACATCGAATTTGGGAGCGTCGACGATTGCTTGGAGCGCTTGTTGAAGCTCTACGAGGATTTTAGTGGCTATGTGATCTCTGAGACGATCAACGTTTACGGTCTAATCATCCGACTGTATAACTTTCTGGATGGCATGGTCGACATCTGTTGCATGGTCTACCAGGAGGGCGCCTATGTTGCCTACGACAAGGATTGGATCATGGAGAAGCTCATTGTGAAGTTGCGGCAGACACAATTCCATTCATTGCCCTGAAACCAGGCGGTAATGCTGGAGCACTATGTGCTGCATCCTTATGTAAAGCCAATTTAGATTATTCAAATATACACGAATTTATTTTCAGACAATTTGTCCGACTGTGTGTGTTATTGGAACAAAGTACAGGGTCTTTTTCTGTCGGTTGCGTCCGACTGTAGCCTTTCGACCGCCTGATCTGCTCCGTCTCTACTATACCCTGTTTTATATTTAATTGCTTCGATATAACGTTTTTAGTACCAGCTTGATTATAAATTTATAGGGTAACTTAAGCTTCGTCAATAAAGAGCTTTTCTGATAGTGTACTCGTAGGTTGGCAATAATCTATTATTATGATTCGTAAGAAAACGTTATATTCAGCAAACTTTTATTTTAGTAAAATTCAAACTAAAATGTAGAAAAAGCCCCCCATAATTCATCCATATTCAGAAATCTAATATAGCATAAAACATGAGGCTTAAAACTTTTCTGAGTGCACTTTCTCCGTCGTTTGGCTTAATTTAATATTACGCTTCGTGTGGGAAAACCCATATTAAAGTTTTAATCCAAAACGCTGTTGCCTTTTGCATAATGTCCATGCCTGCCTTCCTGCCTGCCTGCGTTAAAATTATGAACATTATTTATATGGATAATGAGGCCTCTTAAATGACAACAACAACGGCAAAAAAAAAAAAATGCAAACAGCACATTGTGGAAAAAAGTACACAATTTTTCAGAGTTGTGAGCCAGGAAAAGCGATTTTACGCGCTTATTGTTGGCTTCATTTCACTTCATTACGTTGGTCAGTGGCATATTAAGAAGCGGGCGGAGAAGGATGCAAGGAGAGAAGGAGCGAAAGATGGAGAGGGGGAAAGACAAAGCGGAGTTGCGGATAAAATGCCTTAACGGTTAACATTGTTGCCGCTGCTTGCCTCATTTGTGATAATTTTATAGATCCTGTAAACTAAAGCACCAAATGATGGCCGTTTTGTATGCGTAACAAATGGTGAACAGCACCAAAGAACACCGACAACAACTACAATAACAAAAGTGCAGAAACCATGCTTACAGTTTTATATCCACCTCTTGCCCTCTTACCTCCCTACCCACCTACCATCCTACCCACCTACCTCTTACCTCTTACCCATCGCCATTACTCACATCAATCCCTCAAGCTGCCACATTGTATTGTAAGGCGAAAGGAAACTTAACAAAGCAGCAAAAAAAATAAAAAGAGCGAAGAGAAAGAGAAACGCAACGAAAAGTGAAAGAAAAAGTTACACGATGCTTTTTAAAAATTTGTTGCCGCTTTTATATGCTGCTGCTTCTGGTGCTCTTGACTCTTGTGCTTTATTTACCTGCTTTATAACTGGCTTTCCTTCGCTCTTGTTTGCCTTAAATACTTCCTTCCTTTCCGCTCCCGCCACTTCCCACTCGTCCCATCCCACTTTTACACGCCATTTCGGCAAAGTGCGTTTGAAAATTGCAAGTGCAAACTTTGTAAGCTCCCACTGACATTAAGGAGCATAAAAATACCCGTAACACCCAAGCCGGCAAACGGCAACTTTCAAATACAGAAGGATCAAACGTCAAGGGCCTTTCAACATAATATGTGCGTAGATAAAACTATAAGTTATAAAACAAAAGTATTTCAATGCTAGAAAATTAAAAGAAGACTCTAGCTCAAATAATTGAAATCTGGGCAAATTTGGTCTGATACTAGCTAGTAAATCGTTTTAATCGGATAGGAAACTGTTAAGATATGCCACAGATAATTCTGGGTCACGTCCGACTGATCTGCCGCATCTATACATTTTTATTTTTGATTTTTGAATTCAGCCATATCCAGTAAATATCAAAATAATTTTAAATACTCGTAATAATACAATATATGACAGACCATAAAGGGGTATATCCTATTATCATCATTGCCAACATTCTTTCATCCAAAAATTTGATTCGATAACACTAAAATTGATATTGATATTTCTTTACTATAGTTTCAAAGTCTCTTTACTTGCAGGTGTTTCTCCAGTAGAGAAAACAATTTCCTATACCGCTTTCCTAATAGATCTTGATCGTCGCTTTCCTGGTTCCTAATGCCCCTTGGAAAATTCCTGATATTTTTCGGTACAGAATATAGTAGAATTTTTGACATATTTTATACATAGTATTGGCATTGGCAATGGCTACTCAAATCGGCGGGATTCTCGGTTTTAGACTTGCTGAGCAATTCTTCAATCCTTCTAATACCTAGGGTATTAGAGCAATCAAAAAGTGATGACAAATTGTTTGTCGCATTGCTACTTACTGAAAAATGCTTTTACTTGAAAACAGTAACAAGTTTACCATTTTCCATTGTGATATACGTGTTCAGCATTAAAAAATGAACAAAGAATAATTGGACTTTTTCCCAGCGTACTCAGAAAAATAATGTGAATAATTGATGCAATACGAGAATAATCTTTTCAACTCGTAGATTTCAAAAGAGCAACGCATAGAGTCTGTAAAATTCGCAGTTAATATATTGCTATTTAAGCTACATAAAAGCTGTAGCCTAAGTAAGTAAATACTGTGAAGTTGCGCCCCAATAGTAGTTGTTGCATATATTTAGTTTGTATAGCCCGTAGCTCATTTATTATTTCAGCATCATTATCTCCAAATAGAAAACGTCGTTTACTCTCCTGCCACGAGTGTTCCGGTTTCATACGCTTCTCCAGTGTCAGCGCAAAGTCTGTTAGTTTAGCGGAAGCAAGGATCTTAGTGTCATCGCATGGATAATGCAGAGACGGAAGACAGAGGGCAGGCAAAGACGTTCTGGCTTCCTTCAGAAGCGTTAAGGCCGTGTCATCGTCGTGGCCCATACCAATTCGCAATTCAGTGGCAAAATTTAATGTGAATACCGAAGCGCCAGAGACTTTGATGATGGCAGCCAATGAGCGAAGCTAAGCGACAACAAATTGTTCCTAATGACATTTTGAGCAGTCAAATGAGGCGACTACATGCCAACCAGAAGCAACGGGAGCCGCATTCTCTTCTCTCTTGTCAACACATATTGAAAACAAAGCAGAAAATGTTGCAAATACACAAAATTAAAACGAATTTGACGGCAACCAGAATGCGAACAAAATGTTTGGCAGTTTCAGAGCTGGAACCGGAGGTAGGCAAAGAGACAGGCAAGTGATTTTAATTGCATCATGCTTCTGCTTCTGCCTCTGCTGTTTGGCTATTGTGGCTTCTGCCTCTTGTTAAACAGCCACACAAACAAAACAAAATAAAAACAAAGATAATCGCACTAAGCACTCACATTCACATACCTGCATATCATAGCACAATTACCCATGCCAACTTCCACTTCACTTTTAAATGAAATTCACTACTCGCAATGCCAACGCCTAGCCCCCTAATTTATGCAGATTTTTAACTGCATTTTATACACACCCACAGGCATTTTCACCCACACATACATATAATACACGCATATTTTGCAATCCAACAAAATATTTATTTAACCACGTAGCATCCAACAGAGTCGCTTGGTCGCATTGCATCAAATGGAATTTCCATGGTGAAATGAATGTTTGGATGACAGCGCGTTAACCACAAATTTAAAGCAAAATTAAATTAAATTTGAGAAACTGTCTCTTGAAATAATTAAATATAATAATTATATTTATAAGAACTTATTGCAGTTAATAAAATATAGGAGTTGAAATTATCCTTTTAGAACAATAAAAGAAAAGTATATAATAATAATAAATTAATCTGCAAGGAAATACATTAAAAATAGGGTTACAACTTTAACTTGGTTAAAGATATAAAACTGATCAAACGGCTAAAAAGTTCAGATTTTTTAGCATAAACGTTAAATACATATTTTTTGTTCCATCCTAGGGGGCATATTTTCCATCACACTAATTTCCATCCATATTTTCAATGCAATATATGCATGTTATAAATGATCATACTATGGATTAAGGTATTATAAATAACAACAGTGTAAGAAATTAAAAAAAAGATTTAAACCCTTTCAAACACAATAAAATAAAAATAATTGGGCATCAAAAACTTACCAAATGGTAATAGACACTTGGGTTTTGCTCTTATTTTTACCAGCGTCAACCAGTCTTTTTTAAAAAAATATTTTATCAATAATTTGGTTTGTTGTTTTTTAATAAACTCTATACACCTATTAGCTTTTTTCCAGGGCATGTTTTAGTCAAGCACAAGAGTCTATTGTTCTGTAGGAAACCGAGAGCGGAAAACTCTTGATTGCTTTATACTCCGCAGTCTATTTCTCTGCCCTATTGTTTTCTCTGATGTGTTGTCAAAATGTTTTTGTTCTATTTGCAGCTGCCAATTTTGTTGTTTTCCATTATGCTGCTGTGTATATATATGGGAGTAAATTAAAACCAAATAGAATAAAATAATATAATATGCGGCATGCTAACAACCAGTTCGTGATGGCAAGCGGTACCTTCACCTTTTGCTACCATTTCCCATTTCTCTTTGGCTGCTATTTTCCTTTTTTGTTTCATGGATTCGCTGCCTGAGGCGGCATATTCATTTCCTTGCGATATTGTTTTAGTTAAATTTAGCCAAAACGAAATAGGATTGGGAAACGTGCAGAGACAGAGCTTGACTGGAGTCGACTATTGACACGTTTAGCATCACAAACGAGTAACCGTTAAAGCCAAAAAATAATAATATGAAAGGCACACACAACTTCTCAAGGCATTGCAGACAGGTGTGCATACTCTCCTAGAGAGCTGTGTGAAGGAGGGAGTGGCAAAGTTCGATACGCCCACAAATCGTGTATTGAGGGCATCAGTTTCGATGGCTAGAAAATCCATACAAATTGCTGCGCATCAATGTGAAATGCCAGCAATTGCCGTCAAATTATTGATGAGGACAGCTTAGCGCGACACATTTTATGCTGCCGCCATTTAGACATCGATCTATATAGTAGATATAGTATATATATACACTGCTCGTAGTATAGTCTTGGGGCATGCCAAGTGTTAATCAGATTGCCAACACGATGCAGCCTCAGCCTATGCGACACAGTTTTTATATCGAATGTCATTGGACTTTGTGAGCATGGCATCGTTTGTCAGCCAAGTTAATAGAATTGGAGGCTAAAGTCCACAATACCGTCATACAGCAAATGCATTAAAGCAAAGAGATTCACGCTGAGAATTTAGCGAGAGTTCGGCAGACATACAAAGCATAATAAAAACAATCAGTTTGAATATAATTTATAAATTAAATATATATATTTTTTGCCTTTTCACCATTTAAAATATGATTAAAAATCGTATGTTCTATCCGAAATATAGTTCAAAACTAAGTCTGCTCTTCTAACTTAAAAAAATCTGCCCATTTCCAGATACTTCTCTGTAGAAGTATATAAATAAATCAAAACAATGTAAACGAAACCCATTAACTTTTTGCTTAAAATTGGCTAAAGTGACACGCAAGAATTCCTATGGGACAGAATACATTAACCAAATTTAAAATCTACATGGGCTGAATGTTTTGTAACGGCCCGCTAAAATAGCGAAAAATTGAAAAACCCTTTGTAGGGCTTATAAACCACTTGCTGGTCACTGCTGATTGCTGTAGCCGCAGTAAACCTATAGAGTTGTGTGCTTAGTTTTATGTGCTGTTGCCTCGTCACATTTTTGCACTTGTAATTGCATGATAAAGTGCCGCAAAGTGACGGACGTGATTTGATGAACATGGCCAACCCACATATACACCAGCACACTCACACACACACACATTAGACGGTTGAAATATTGCAACACTTACACAGGCGTTGGCAAAAGGCTAAAACTACAAAGCAAAGAGCCGGAGAAAAATACAACAAATACAGCAGACTCTGCTCGTTAAAACCCACTGTGAAGCTGCTCCCATTTCTCCTAAGGCTACCCTTTCACTTACTTCTCACTCAGACCCCCCCCCCCCCCTCCCCCTCCCCTACCAGCACTCACGACTCCCACACTTCTCCTCTTGCCGCCCGCCACTCGACAAGGTTTTATTGTTTCGCATTTAAGCATCTCTTGAATGTTACGAGCGTTCCATAAAAAATAAAATCGAAAAAAATAAGAACACTACAAGCGCTACGGTGATAAAGCAAAAAGACCCAAACAGATCCTTTTTCACATTACACACACATGTGTGTAGGTGTAGATGACAGTGTGTGTGTATGTGTGTGTGTGTTGGCATATGTAGGTGTGTAGTTCAACTAAAGCAACGTTTAACTGGCACTGCATGTTGGCTTTTTTAATGGCCCATATAAGTATGCCTCAATATAGCATATGTATGCTCTACACTCAGAGAAAAAATAAAAAAAAAATTCTTAGTGGATTCGGTCGTGTTATGCAGAATTTATTTGATCTGAGTAAGAACTAACTTTATTCAAGTAATGCTCATGTAAGGCAGAATTTCTTGATTTTATCAAGTTTCAGATAATTTAAGTAGGTTCAGGATTTATTTATTAAGTTTTACTTAAATCCATCCCAATTTTTTTTAAAACAACCCTGTTAATTGTATTCAAATTTATTTTTCGAATTTACTTAAATCGGTAAATAAAAAAAAAATTTCAAGCAAGAAACAAACTTGAATTTTGCAAGACTTATTTCTGATTGATTTATTCCATGAAAATCAAGAAATACTCTGGCTGTTTTTTCTGAGTGTAAGTGTGCCTATGTGTGTGTGTGCTTATATCACTCTTGTAAATGGGTGTGTTGGAGGGGGTTATGGCATTGGCAGGCTTATTAAACCATTTGCCAGGCAGCTAATTTGAAAGTAGATCTTAAAACCGCAGCTGAACTGGGTCCGCAAAACTTTTTTAATGCTTACTTTCATACACACATTTGTAAATGCGTATTCACATGCATATGCAGGTGTATATGTTCTGAAAAGCTCTATTAATATTTCGACAAAAAAACATTAACAGCTTAAGCCGCTTATGAATACTTTAATCTTTAAGCACTTCAACAAAAGGCTAAAAAGCGTAGGCGCCAGCTTTTAAGCGTGAATAGTTGATAATGTTTTCAATTAAAAAAGAAATAAAACTCTTAACATTAATCTTATTTTGTTTAAGAAGCAAGTACAAATTGCTATCTGTATCTTCAAGAAAACTGCATGACGAATTTTCTGGCTCATTAAACTTTCGACACGGGAAATGCTTGATTTAAGTACGATAAGTTTTGATTTGATTTGTGATGTTCTTCCGAAACTGTTGTCAGCAGTGTTGTATGTTTGACCTATCAACAAATTAAATTATTTAATTATTAATTATGATAAGCACAAAGAGAATTCTGAAACCGGCTAAATGAACAACGCTGCTCGTCACACAGTCCATGGGCCAATGGACTTATCGCTAACCGGACAGAACTGATAAGCGCCAGACAAACAAACAAACCATCCAACAAACAACTCTGAACCCGAACCTGCGGAACAGCTGTTGGAGTGGCCTGTTCCAACAGACACGTCAGTACTATCATATACAGAGATAAAGAAAAAGAGAGAGTAACGGAGAGAGTGAGAGAGTAACGGAGAGATAAAGAGAGAGGGAGAGAGAAGAAGAGAGAAAACTAGACACCACAAAGAGAGCTTTTAAAAAGTATCAATGTGTGCGTTATATTATCTAAAGATAAACTTGTAAACATAATTCCATTTATGCCGATTTAAAAATTAATAAATATTTTTTAAATTGTTTCTTTTTATTCATTTTATCATCTTTATTTTTTACTAATTTGTATTTATTTTATGTTGCAAAACTAGTTATTTCTGAATATGCAGAAAAAAAGCAAATTTAAAATCATGACTTTAAGATCCTGCAAAATATACCAGAAAATAGTTAAGTTATTCCTAAGTTTTTCTATGCGTTGTGGAAGAGCAAACTACAGTTTACAAATTTTATAAATAATGCAAATTATTTCCCAAAATTTAATTGTATACATGTTATATTATTCTTCTGAGATCTCCTAATCAATAAATAAATCAAATTCACTCGTAAATTACTGGTGCTAAATATCGATCAAAATAATGTCGACAGATTCATAACTGTTCCCTATATTATAATGAATATTGTAGAATTCAAGAAAACTCTGACAAAAATCTGAATAATTTTTGAAAAATCCCAGTATTCCAGTTTTTCCAGCAACATTCAGATTTGAGAGGGGAAAACCTTATTTGGCACCACTGTGGAGAGAGCACAATCTGCCGAGTGAAGGCGCTGTTGATAACGATAAAAAATCAAAATAATTTTTTAAAATTGCCACTATTCCCGCTTGCTGATTTGACGGGAAAAAGCTTATTTGGCACCACTGTGGAGAGAGCACAGTCTGCTGAGCAGGGGCACTGCTGATAACGATCTGTATAAATAGCTGGCCCATGCCGGCGACCGCTCAGTGGCTTGTGGCTTGTGGCTTGTGGTGCGTGGTGCGTGGTGCATGATGGAGCGTTGGCAGAATCGAGTGGCTGTTATCACTGGGGCAAGTTCGGGCATTGGCGCCGCGTGCGTTCGGCTGCTGGTGGGCGCCGGCCTGCAGGTGGTTGGCCTGGCCCGGCGCACTGAGCGGCTGGAGCAGCTGCGTCAGTCGCTGCCGGAGGAGCAGAGGCTGCGCTTCCATCAGCGTACGTGTGACGTGTCGGCGGAGACGCAGGTGAACAGCGCATTTGAGTGGATTGAGCAGAGGCTGGGGGGCGTGGACGTGCTGATCAACAATGCGGGCATTGTGCGTGAGGGCCAGCTGCTGGATATGCCGATGTCGGATATAGCCGACATAATGCAGACCAATCTGATGGGCAGCATCTACTGCAGTCGCCTGGCAGCGGGCAGCATGCGACGCCGCCAGTTTGACGGGCATTTGTTCTTCATCAACAGTACGGCTGGATTGGCCGGCTACAATCCGGGTCACGTCGATCCCAGCCTGAACGCCTATACGCCCAGCAAGTTCGCACTGACCGCCGTGCACGAGATTTGCAGGCAGGAGCTGATTACGCAGAAGCTGAAGATCAAAACCACGGTGAGTTGTTAACAAGATTAATTCTTGTCGCTGAGCTTTGCAAATATCAAACGTTTTTTTCATTGCGATCTACTCAGTAACATATCCGATTTTTTCAAAAAATAATTCAACATTTTTGTCATCTTTTTGGTAAATTTTACAAAATTTATAGTAAAATAATATATATTAACTTTAGATCATTATTAAGAATTTTTTACTTAATAATAAGAACGTTTTTTCAACTCTTTTTGTGCCCTTTCCGCTAAAAAAAAAAACCCTTTTTTTTTTTTTTAAAAATTGGCTTCAGTGATCCTTAGTAATATGAACCGAAAAAAAGCCTACATGCTCTTAATTTATTTTCGTTTTTGGTTTCGGTTGGAAAGAGTTTTTAAATGAGCGTTTCTTGTTTCTCTCTTTCAACAACAATTATAAATGAGATATTCAATAGAGCGCTCGCGTAGTGAGAGTTATTTTTTAATTATTTTTTTATAGTAACTTGTAGCATAGTGTAATATAAAATTGAATTTTAATCCGATACTAAAAAGTGTGCTGTGTCTTTATAGAGCATTAATCCCGGCTGGGTGGCCACAGAGATTGTCTCCGACGACATCAAAGATCAGCTGGGCGATGTCATACTGCAAGCAGACGATGTGGCCCAGGCGGTGCTCTACGCCCTCTCCTCGTCCCCCCATGCCCAGGTGCAGGAGATAACGCTGCGCGCCGTGGGCGAATGGTATTGATAAGTGTGGATGTGGATTTGGATGTGGATGTGAATGTGAAGTGCACACGTGTTGCTCAGCTGTTTGCTTGTTATTGTTGCTATCAAGTAATCAACACCGAATAACAATCAAATGTGGGCAACGACTCGGTTTTCCCCACACACAAACATGCTCATAATATTTGTTTGTTTGTTGTTTGTTTGTTTGCTTGTGCCCTTTGGGCTCCTTTGTGGGCCTGGCTTTATTTTTATTTTCATTTTCATTTTTATTGTAATTGTTATGATTATTATTGCTGTTGTCGTAGTTGTTCTTGTGCTTATTATTGCTGACGCTAAATAAATAAATAATCCAGTTTTATGCATTAATAACCAACTGCGGAACGGGTTGCCAAGCCACATTATTTGCCAAGGGTCAACAGGTCAAAGACTTGTCGACAATTCATTTTTAATGCATGTCAAATCGATTTTTCAATTGACTTGACCTGTATAAAGCTACCGGTATATAAAACAGCTTAACTTGCTCAACTTTCAATGCATTGAATTGACCCTAAAGTTTTAAACATCTAGCAAAAACAATAGTATACTTATTTTTAATAAAAATAAAAATGATATTTTGATTTGATTAAATTTGATGCCTAAACAATTTTACCGAAATATATAATAACAATTTTTGAAATTTTAAGCTGTAAATATTTTTTTTTCGCATTAATTTAATAGTGATTTCTTAAATACGACAATAATAACAACTATTTCGGCGGTTTTATCATAGCTTTAGTTTTCAAATTAAAAGCCTAACTGTAATTTGATGTTGGGGTTTAAAGGCAGGACGAGAAAAGAGTATACAAATTAAGACGAAATTAAAAAAAATACACATCTGCCTGGGCCCAACACGATTTGCTACTTAGGCTGCTGTTGGGCCATGTAATTGCACTCATTTTACAAGAGAAAGAGAAAATGAGCGAGTGAAAGAGAGAAAGCGCTTAATTAACAAATTTTTTAAACATAAGCCACACAAAGTTGAGAGCTTAATCCTAAATCCAAGGCATAGCACCCATTTCGCAGACTTTCTCTTGTCCATACATTCTGTTTTTCTCTTCCGCAAGATACACACATCTCATTTTGCTCTCCCTTTCAAATTCGCTTTATATTTATTTCTCTTTTTTCGTGTTTAATACCATTAGTTACAAGAAAAAAATCAGTAAGAACGAATAGGATCAGTCGGACGCACCCGACTGTGGAATACCCACTTCTCTATATTTTAGATGTAATTTAATAATTTAAAAATATTTATGCTAACAGCAATAATGCTTCTGTACCAAGCTTTAAAGGCCGCGCTGCCAGAGCGCAAATCTTGCAAATATTGCGTCGTTAATAACTTTTGAGCCTATTAGGCGAGTTTAATGCCCTTTTCAATTTAGATAAATACAATAATAGAAATAAATTATTAAAAAAAAACAACCGTATATGTTCAATATTACGCTTGTTATTAAGTTTTTATTGATTACGGACTAAAGGCGTATGATATAGACCTATTTACGTTCCGAAAATTACTGCTGTAGTTGTTATACTTTTTCAGCTGGTCGCCCCGATCAATGATATATATATTTCTGCCACATATACACATATACACAAACTTATTAACCCTGTTGTTAATCATTGCATTGGTACAGGGTATAAAAACAGGCAAAATTCGCTGGATAATATTTTTTTGTGCGCCCGCTTTATATTTGTCGGCTTCAGCGGAAAACCAAACTTTCACCGAACCTTTTAATGGCTGCAGTGCTGCACGACGGCATCCCCTATGCGACGAGCCACATGGGTAACCCTTTCGAAAAGTTTTTATTTCATATGTGTGAGTCTGCCTACTACTATAACTTGGCTGACATGTTGTTTTAGGGCATGATAGGTATGCTGCCTGCATGTCTGGCTTCCTTTCTGCCGCTTTTCCTCCCATAGAACTTTCGCTGTGTCTCTTTCTTTTTCAGTGGGTATTCGTCACTGGTTTTCTCTTTCCGTCTGTGTGTCCGTGTTTCTGTCTGTATGTCTGTATGTCTAGTTGTCTGCCAGCTTGGCTATTCGTTTGTCAGCCTGCCAACCAGTTAGACAAGTTTTGTCAGTCTCAGCTCTGCACTTCACAAGTTTCCGGCGTTTTGTTTTAATTGAATTTATAACATATGTCATAATATTCATACCAGATGTATGTTAATACATATACAAAATTCTGCATTCAATGTCAATGACATGGGATATTCAGCATTTGCTCATTACGAGAAGCTTTTAAATGGAAAATGGTTGGCAAATTAAAATAACACCCAATTTGCTAACACGTACGAAAACTCTACATTTTTACGCAAGTTGAAATACAAACAAAATCAAATTAATTCGAATTCAGAAACTTTACAGATAAATCGTTAAGATTTACTGCGCGTTGCTTAATTAATTCTTGGAAATAATTTAAGACTTTTTTATGGATATGCCAACGGTAAAAGTAGAAAATTCGAAAACAGTTTTTAGTATTAAATCTACTTGATATATAGGTCGTGTTTACAATTTTACCAGGAAGCTTTAATACCCTACAATTTTTTAGATTTAAATTTTAACAAGGGTTTCTTGTAAAGAAATGAATCGTTTACAAATGTTGAACATAGATTTCCTGCCCAAATTGGAAAGAATTGTAAATTAACTACAAACATCCACAACACAGGAAAACCATTTACTAAAATCTATTGAGTTCTGAGATAATTTCAGTGCCTTGGTAAAAATAATAAAAATCAATTGATTCTTATTACTACTTTTCTAGCTTCTGCTTATTTTTGAATTTTCACATAAGCCCCCATTTTAGTACAACAGAAAGGATTTTACTTTGTGGATAGCTTGAAGGTGTTTTGAAATATCCCTCAATGGACCCGCCACATGACGTACAAATTCGTTTAGGCGCTCAAGTATTTGCTTGACAAAATATCTGTATTTCTAGCTCTGTGAGAGCCACTTTGTTGTGGCATGTGGCAAGCCGTGCTGGTCAAACGTTGGCCAAGCCCGCACACACAGACAAAAAGAGAGAGAGATAGAAAAGGAGAGAGAAAGGGAGAGTATGTCTGTGTTTTTGCCTAGATGGTTTTAAAAGATTTTGGATGCAACGAATCATTTCTGTTTAATTGTTGTTGTTGTTGTTGTTGTACGAGCCGATGCCACTTCTAGTCAAGTGCATGTACCTGCAAGCCATGATTTTGCCAAAGTTGTTTTTGTGTTGGGCACTAAAAGATAAATCAACATAATGAAATTATCTGCAAAGTGCATTTTCTGGATAGCCTATGCCAAAAATGCAGTGCACAAAATATTGCCCAAGGCAATATTTAATTGTATTATTTATTGTGTACAGCAGAAACTTGAGACAAAAATATAAAGTTTATGCATTCGATCCACAGCAAAGTCGAGCAAATCGTCTGTTATATATCTTCGTTGTTTCTTATTCGATCGTAGCATCGAGTACGTACGTACATGCCTAGTTTGCCCGATCAAAGCTGCTCAAAGTTTTAAAGTTAAAACATTGTTTGTTTGTATTAAGCGTTGAAAAATGTTTAAAAAACCTGTTAATTAAGCAAGATCATTATCAGCTTGGTCTAATTTCTCTAAATTTAAATGTAAATATAAGCCAAAAATCAGGCATTACAGTTAGTAATTAAGAGACTTGCTGGCAATTTCCATATTTTATTTAACAAGCAGAGCAGGCATACGAAACTTAAACCTAGCATAATCTAAACTGTGCATGTCTGCATCTGGATAGTTACTTTCCATGGCACTACGTTGATTAGATGTGGGAGCTGCCTCTGTTGCAGTCTTCTATGGCATTTTGGCAAAAGTTCAATACCGAAGCTAGCATAAACTAATATGCAACTTTTTTTGTTGTGCTTTCTTTTGACATACACATTTTATGCATATATTATTGGCTCAATTTACCAGGATAAATTGCAATGTGCAGCTGCTTGTAATGGCAATCCCTTGCCAGCTGTTTTTTTGGCAATAAAAAAAACTGTTTATCTTTTTTTTGGGTACTGCAAACTCATATGAGTTTGTAGTTTGTAGTTTGTGCCAATATTTCTGGCCTCCCTCAAGTGCAGGGTTTGTCTATTAGAAGCTGCCTGCAATATTGCAAAGCAAAAAAACTAAAACCAAAATTCCAAAAATGTGGATAGCATATTTCGAGGTTGGGATGGACTCACTTGTAAATGTGGAATTCGGCTTTAATTGGCAGAAAAGTACTAAATTTAAAGACTTGCTTAGTTGGTGCTCCGCATACAATTCGCTCTATTAAGCCACTTTATCAGCTGACTTGGCAAGTTGAGTGCATTTCAGTTAGTTACTGCTGCATAAATATTATAAATTGCAATGCATTTGTATAAATATGCATCTATATAGGTACTATATCAGAATTCAGAGCATCTATGTAGTTTCATGGCAAACACTCTGAAAAGATTGACAATTGCCAAAATGACAGCGTAGTTTTGTCCTACGTTTGCATAATATACAATCTGTCTCCAGTGTTGCCATTGTTGGCCCTGATTGTTAGCCAACATATAATATTTAAACACTCTAAGGACATGCCGTAATTGAAGAAGTAAAGCCTGCAATCAAATTCTAGCAGTCAAGTTGTGTCAATGTTGAGATAGTTCAGCAAGCATACTGACATCCTATCAAAATATAAATAAATATAATTTAAAACACAAATTTTAACTGCGTAATAAAAAATATTTACCCACAGCTCGCGCTGCGCGCTTGTCTATACAATTTATGATTAAAAAAAAAGTGATTTAATCAGATTCTGAATATTTAATAATTATCTAAATTTTTAAAAAAGATTAACTTAAACAGATAAACTTTATCAATATCGTCCTTTAAACACTTAGGATTAATTTCAAACTCCACCTAAAAATGCCTAGTTTTTTATGTGATTGCTATCTAAAAAGAACAGCAACAATATTAGTCTCTGAAACTTGTAGTTAATGTTGCTGAAAATGTAAACAAATATGCTGGGCAAAGTTCCATGCAATTTCCAGCCACAGGGATCATATGAAAGTTTCTTTCCGCCAGCTTCTTAATAAGTTGAAGAAACACTCGTATGTAGTATGAAAGTTTTTGCAGCCGAAAAGAGAAAGTTTTCACTTGTCTCTCCTTTATTTTGGATATTATGCGTGGTTTCTGGTGTTAGTCAACCAGGCGGGCTTAAGTCGTTTTTTGCACATTTATTCCCATAAGACTTAACAACTTTTTGTTCGTTGAAAACTCATAAATAGGCGGACAAATGGCTGTGGACAAAAGACATCAATATGTCATCATATATCATCAAACATGACAAATTGAAGAATATGCAACAATTAAGCTTAAATTATGCAACATGTAGAGGTGATTTCAATCGCAAAATAACAATCTATAAACCAAAATATTTGTTGCATCTAAAGTCTTTTAATGCAGGCACCAATTAATCATATTTATAGAATAAAATGTTATCATATTGGCACGTTAAAAAAAAGAATGTCCAATTGGTTTGCAAACACTATGTATACTATTTATGTATAGTGCATGTGCATTGCACTTTAAAGCCTAAGCAGCTTACAAGTGACATCAGAAGGAGCTTTTGCGTTCATGCACACAGCAGGTGAAAAGAAATGCAGCTGTTGTCGTTGTTCAACGACTAAGCTTCCGTTTCCGTAAGAAAAAAATAAAAGAGAGAAAAAAAAACCCGGCTGCCATACTGTCTCCAGCTGAGCAGACAATGGCGTCTTCTTAAAAATATAATAAAGCTGCAACACTTTTCAGCAGAGCGTAATTTCCACCGCACTTTTAGCACCTTCCGTTTATCGTAAACGTTTGTGTTCCGCATTAATAACAGGTGCTAAATGTGCTTAAAGCAACCGAAAGGCGAAAATTCTTTAGCGAATATGACCTTAACAATTGCTTTAAATATAGTTTAGAACGAACCGATTAAAAACTGGAATTTTGTCTTTGAGCCTTACCACAAACCCAAACAGGCATTAACAAAAAAAACTAAATATTTTGGCTTTGTAAACTTGAAATTTGCGGAATTCCAACAGTGGTTTTGTTAACTCAAACAAAATACGAATTTGAAAAAAAATATGTGTTGTATATTTTTTAATGTGATTAATTCCCAGCTAGAATATGTAAAAAAATATTTAAATTTTTAATGTAAATTATAAGTTTGGATAGGTAGATACGGCGAGACCCCGAAAGGGTTTCATATAGACCCAGAAGGGCCTTAGTGATTTAGTGATTTAGTGATTACATTTCATAAATAATGCGCGATTGTTTTACAAAAGTCAGCAGCTCCATCGGAGCTCAGCTGACAATGTCAGATATTTGTTTTTGGAGTGTAATATGGAGTACGGATATGTCAAATTGTATTACAGATTATCTGCAATTATTTTCATAAATAAGCGCCTCATTAAAGGTAGTGGAATTTTGCAATTAGTGGATTTCAACAAGCTACTTGATTCGCTGAACTGTGAAGATACCAATCGATTAATGCGATCAATCGCAAAACACGCTTCTTTGACATATCTTGCAGACCGCAATTAAAATTGCGCATACGCCAAGATGTGCAGAAATGTAATCAACATTACGCATACGCTCACGCAGCGACATTGAGGCAGCTCGTTAAATCGAAAAACGCATTACCAGCCAAAACTATTCAGGTGCAATGAAGCTGTCACCATCAGGCAACTGTTGCCCAGAAACCCCCCAGCACAAATGGTGGCAAGGCAAACTAAAAATAAAAGTAAAAACACAAAAAAAAGAAGGCAGAAAAACGAATGTAGGAGTGAAGCGACTCATGGCAAATGGTTGCCACTGAAGTGCCACCATCATGTGCTGTCCGTCTGTGTCTGCGTCTCTGTCCCTGTCCCTGTGTCTGTCTGTGCGCCTTTGCCATACAAGCCAACGCACTTTCAAGTTTTGTCAAGTGGCCCTTACAGCCACGCCCATGCAACAACCACAGCCACAGCAACAGCAACAGCATCAGCGGACCTACGCCCATGCCATGCCGCTGCTGATTTCTCATGCAATTTATTGGGCAAAAGCAGCCGGCAAATAGAGGCTGCCGCCTCATGTAAGGCAATGCGGCATAGCAGCCGAGGTTTCACACCCTGTACTTCAAAAAGACGCAAACGGGTCTAATAGGTTGGTGGGTTGGTGGGTTGGTGCAAATGGGAAATGAAAGAGAAGTAGCAGATCTCACAAGTAGTGAAACATATATATTCTTGATCAGAACGAGCTGAGTTGATTTACCCATATCCGTCTGTCTGTCTGTACGAGCTAGAGACACCATTTTTGGTAGTTACGTTCATCTACGAGAGTGGGCTGAAGTAATCGTCCTCGGTAAGAAAAAAACGTTTTTTCTATAAGTAATACCACGAAAAGTTTGGTGAAGGTTACATAAATTTGTTTGCGCCTCTTTAGGCAGACTACTTTGGCAAGTTCGTTAAAATGGAATTTCCTGCGGTGATTAGAATTCTGTTTTTTAGAATCCGCCATGAAACAGCGAAGATATACAACACGCAATTTGCTGCACTGTGTATTATTTAAACACAAAGTACAGGTTCTCTTTCTGTCGGTTGCATTCCACTGTAACCGTCCGCCCGACTGATCTGCTTTCTGGTTCCTTTTTGGAAGATGTTGCTGATGGGCTGGCTGTGTGCTTCAAGTGCATGTCGTTTTGAAGGCTTAAAAGGTTGGCTCGCTCTGCTACTTATCCGCCGGGATATGCTCTGCGGTAGACACTGTGCACTCTATATAAATGTATATACATTTTATTGCTTTCCGGCAATGTCTTGCCAGCTTCAATTGCCTGGCAAATGTTTGACTATAAAATATATTTCTGGCTCATTTTATACATTTCATATGGAATTGCAATTGCAATCTTCAGTCAGAGCAAGTTCTTATCATGCTGTTCATCATTAGGTTGCTGAGCAAATTATTTACTTAAGCAAAGTTATGATATTTCAATTTGTTTACATTGGTTTCCGTTCAAACGAGAAAGGACAAAAAGTTTGCACAAAATTATGGAACATGAAATTGCTTAACTTGCATTGAGATGCCTATCAGTTTCATGGCAAAAGTAAGTACACGAACGAAAGGGCCTCACCTCAGCACTGTCCGAACTTGTTAAAAAGTTGTTAATTTCAAATAATGAGACCGAGACGGGCTTGGCTGCTCGATAAAATTGTCAAAGTTCAAAAGTTTTGGGCACTCAACGGAGCATGAGAGCCAGGAGTGCGAATGCGACGCATTTGTGGTGACTCGAGAGCTAGTCTATATCATTTAGAACTCGTATTAATATTTAAAACGGCAATTCCAACAGTTGGGTCATTAAAAGCCATTTTATATGCTGCATGGCAGCAATCCAATGGCGGCATATAAACGTTCAATATGCCACCAAACGATTCCCTGTAAGCCAACATTAAAAGCAGATCTCGTTCGACGAAATTTGTTAATAGGTTCTGATCAAATTTAATTATTGTTAAGTTCTCTCATTTTATTTTTGTCTTTCATATCTCTCACTTAACTTATTCAGCAGTAATTCTAAATATAACTTGGCTGCCATTCATGGTTTCTTGTCATTTCCAGGGTATGCCAAGTTTATTTTTAATGAAAAGGCGAGTTGCCGCAATACCACAAAATGTGTTATTAATTACGGAAATTGTTGTGTCAAAACTTCGAGAGGAATTCATTAAATATAATGGAATAAACGCAAGGCATTCAACGCAACTGAGACATTTTCCACCATAAAAACAAAAACAACAAAAAAAGAAAAAACGTTAAATGATAATAGTTAAGCTTAATTATAAACACTGCTATATGTTTTCAGATTAGATTAGCTGTTTGGGTTAATCAGTGCGTAAGTAGTAGATAAGTGATTGATAACAAAATTAAATAATTGATAAATTAACAAGCTGATAAAAAAGAAAACACAAAAGCGAATTGCTGTATTAAAGTGTTTGACACATTTGTTACTCTCAGCTCAATTTTTCTTATGTTGGCCAAAGCCACTTGACAACTGGCAATCAGTTATAGCCTTTCAACTCATCCAATTGACCAAAACGATTTGTAAAGCAAGAGAGATATTATTCATGTCATTGTAATGCATGTATTCGTTTTGACAGTCAAACAAATTGAATATGAATTGAATGGAAATTGATTGAATTACTGCACAAATGTTACCCAAAAGAGGCCCAAATCAGGGCCGAATCAGGCACAACCGGGCAGCAACAGACACTGCCAAATAATGGGTATCAATCGAAATTGTCGAAAAATGTCCAGTCAGCACGACGAGAGGCATCTGAGCAATGCTGCCGGTTTGACCTTTTATAGGCTAGATTTAGACAATTTTCAAAAAATAAAGTAGCTTGCAAAAATTTTAAAAATAGCCTTTAACTATAAATCCAACAATTGTTCTATTTCTTTATTGAAACATACAAATTTATACCCTAATTAAACAAAATATTTTAAAGATTTTTAAGCTTTAAGCTTCGTAACTAAATAGAATGAATATAACTGAATTACCAAAAAATATAAATAATAAGGGAGTATGCAATATTATTTTCAAATTTAAATATATTTAGATATAATTAAAATAATTGTTAAATGTAATAACTAAAAGGGGGGGCATTATAAAGCAATTTTTGCTAAAATAAAACTAAAATAAACAATTCTAACTCTTTTTAGCTAACTTTTAACTCAAATCTAGCCCAAAACCCGGCAACACTGCATCCGAGAGCGAGGGAGTCAGACGAGACTGAAAGACCACTTATGACCCACTCGACGGGAATTAGCTTAAGTACCCCATAACAATGATGCTAATAATTCAGAGTATGTGTGTGGCAATAAATACTTTAACTTTGTTCCATTGTGTATTTATTTATCGGGTAACACAGAGTGAAATCTATTGTCTATGTATTTATGGCAGCAACTAGTGGTTCATTAGCATTTCCAATACTTGTATTTATTTATTTAGATTTCTCGATTTTTTATTTCATTTGACGTCACGGATATGCAAATTTTCCATTAAGCGCACATTTCTTGTTTCCCCAATTCGTTGCTATATATTTTACTTTTTTTTTAATGATTACGCACATTTGAAAATCAATCAGCAGCTCAATCGTCAGCCACACTGATTGAAGTTTTGTTTATTTGCTCGTTTTTTGTAACAGTTTCTGCTTTCAACGCAGCGCAAACACTTTGAGATTTAATGCTTGAACAGCAAGTGCCAATTTTCTGCCAAAATCACTGAGTTCGACTATGCAAAAATGATTTTCTTTAGCATTTTGTTCATTTATACACATTATTTATTACATTTACATTATTTTCTTTATGCATATTATTTAAATAGTTTTTATATTTAAATTTATTATCACAGTTTATTTCATTACAATAATTTATTTATTTTATATTATTTTGTAATTATTATTATTATTTTAATAAATTTTTTGTTTTATTTTTACATAATTTTAAGTTTATATTTTTTATTGCATTATTTTACTAGTATCATATTTTTTATTGATTAATTTATTTATTCAAAGATTAGTCAACCGAGAATATAAAATTACATATTAAAGTTAGGCATAAACAAAATTATGGAAATAAATTAAATTCATTAAAAGATAATAGATAACCTGAAGCTAAAAATATTATAAAAATTAAATCAATTTAAAACAAAGGTTCAGCATTTTATTTATTCACATAACTTTTATATATGTAAGAATACTTTTAATTTGTTGATTACTTATTAAATTCCTTTTATTTATTTTAGTTGACAAAATTATTGGATGTTTATTATAATAATTGTCTGTTACATTTGTATCAATTGTAAGTAATATAGTAATTGTACTAAAATTAGTATTTCGAAACATGATAAAAGAAGAGTTCAAGTTTTTCATGATTCTGGTTAGAATATCTAAGCCTAAAACTTATGACAATGCGAAATAAATCATAAAAACACTGAAGTAAAATCCACTACTGTTGCTGTGTGGTTTTCATAAGACCAAGTCAACAAATACGTTGAACTTGAGTTTATTTGCACTCGAGAGGTCAACAGCATTCAAAAAGAGATAAATGCCATGGTAGAAAAACAAGCAAAATCATGGTAACTTCTGCTTTACCACTCTTAATCTCAATCAGAGCACTAGTTGTGGCCTTTCTCTCACAGCTAACTGCAGGCAATTTTTCTATTTTCCACATCATTAGTTTTCAATGAATATTGTGGGTGTTGGTCTTGTAGCTGATACGGGGTTAAATGTCCAGGGCATAAGAAAATTTCAGCACTGTGCTGTGCTGAGCCCGCATAAGCAAATAAACATACAAATTGGCCAGCGTCAAGACAAAAACATAAGCAGAAAAACCATACAAAGCAAGCGCCAGCAGCAGAGAAAGTGGGGAAAGTAGAGAAAGAAGCAGAAGCAAGTTCAATGGCAGCCATAAATCAAAAACAGGGACAATTTAATAGGCGTGGCCATTTGAGACTTTTAGCCACCTGCAGCCGCCGTTGGGCAATAGAATTAGTTTTCTTATTTGACTTTAGTCGCAAAACGGCAGCAGCAGCAGCAGCAGCACCAGCAAGAGCAAGAGCAAGAGCGACAACGTGTCGTATGAGCAATGTCCCCATGGCTGCACGAGCCAGAAGGCAGCTGAGGACTGGCGTCTGGCATTCATGCACGAGCGACGCAGAGGCATTTGAAGTGTTCTGTCCGCTGTCCGCCGTCCGCTGTCCGCTGTCCGTCTCTTGGCCCTGTCTCTATGCCCGAGGAGCTGTCATCATCATCAGGCATCTGAATCATTGCAGAAAGCAAAACACAAACAGGAACAATTACGTGCAAACACAAATACAACAACAACTACAACAACAACAACAATAACGAATAACAAAAAAGTACACAAAAAAAAAATAAACCAAAAGTAAAACGAAATAGAATTATTTCGTTTTTCGTATTTTTTGGGCAGCCAATAAGGCAAATCAAGCAAATCAAAATCAAAGCGAATAGAAAACATCAGCGCCGCAGGCTCATGTCGCATATTTATGGACATCCTCACACACTAAGGACGTATCCAAGTTCTGCCTCTGTTTCTGCTTCTTCTTCAGCTTCCCCATACGCTTCAGTCAGTTCCTTAGCTAACTTAGAGGGCGCAGGGCGTGGCAAGTGAGCTAAGTTGTTTGCAGCGTATAGCAATTTTCAATCGTTCGATTCACCCACTCGAGTGCACATTTTACAATTCAAATGGCTGGCAATCACTCACATTCACATTCACACACATTCACACACATTCCCACTCCCATTTTGCAATCGCAATCGCAAACACAATCTCAGTTTTAGTCGTTTGCCCTTCAATAATTCATTTGAAGCGCCTCGTCTCTGCTTCATTCCATTGATTGCATAATTGTCAGAGAGACAGAAACAGAGCGACAAAAGCAGCAGAAAGCGGCAAGCAGAGCAAGGCATTAAGAAGCTATAAAAAACTCTTCAACAGCTCATCAAGTGGGCAGTTTTGATAACTGAGCAAAACTGCTCACTTTCTTATCTGGAACGCGGCTAATGGCCTTGCCCGATTGAACGAACAGGTGCAAATAGGGCGAACTGCCAAGTGTATTGGGTCTACAGGAATTACCTCATTATGTGCACTGAACCGTTTTTATTGCACATCATTTGATATACCACAACTTTGGGCATGTTTTATGTTCGGGTACTCAAAGGAAATGGAAATCAACCGCACTACTTTAATATGATAGCAGTAGAATGCTGAGCTAGCAAGCAATATTACAGTCTAAAACATGAAAAGTTGCTGGCTCAGTTTTTGCTCTTTAGCATCAATAAATATTTAAGAGTAAAAACTCTTTTTAATCAGTTTTTTGGGTAGATTTTCCGTTTCAAAACTGAATTAATCGACCTTAAATTCCAGGTTTTAATGTTATTATTATTGTGTGTCCACTTATAAAGCGAAACCAAACTTCCGTTTTGACAAAGACAAAGCATAAGACTAGAATTTGAATAGAATTTTAAAGGTAAGGGAATATCAATATAATAAAGTAAAAAAAAAACAATGTTTTTACTTCGAATAATAGATAATCGACACAATTTCGTCCAAATAAATATAACGACCAATGTACGTGTATTTCAAATGTCAATTACTTTATTAAACGATTCTGACGTATTAAAATATATACACTTTATTTTTATAAATTTATTGTACTATTTGCATTTCAATAAAATGCTTGCCCACAATATTTTCAGACATTTCACAATTTATGCTATTCACCGCAGTTCAATTTACTAAAAACCCAACTTATTCCAAATAAGTTGAGGGGTTTCCATCGGTCAATAAATAAAATAAAATGCTTTAAATCATTGGAATCGTCTCAAATATTGGTCGACTGTGATTTTAGTTCTTACAGAGTTGTAGCAAATCAATTGCATTTGCTTTGCAGGCAATTACTTAAGTTTTCAAACTGAGCAGTTTTATGTGGAACAGAAACAAAACAAAACTTGGTGATATTTGCACTAATAACAATGGTAATAACAATTGATTGAATTGCGGCAAATGGATGTAGTGGGAGTATTGTGTAAGGTCTAAACTACTATTTGCATAGCATTTGGCATTGTCTTTGCACTTCAACTAATTGATTCAAGTCCGAAAGTAGACAAATATCAACTTTAGTTGCTTGTAATTAACTAATTTACATGCCAAGGTAAATACGACAAAATCAATTCGTAATCTGTATACTAAAACGTACAAAGTCAATAACCATCAACCACAAAACTGTTTACAAAAAAGGCATTAGATTTTTATAGCACGCTTTTGTGGGTCTTTGAACTGTTTGGCCACAAACCGCAGCATTAACAGCCACTGTAGCTGTAACTGTAAAAGTAAATTTTACTGTTACGGAATGATACTAACTGTGACCGCATTAACAGTTTATTGTTCTAATGGGAAAGGGAAAACAGAAACTAACGGGAACGTCAGCAAAGGGAGAGCAAACAAATTTCACTAAATATAATATATTATTTACTTAAATGTATAAAAATGTTAGTGCAAATTTACAACTTAACAAGAAGATATTATTAAAAGTAGTGGGTTTTATTAAATATAACTAATTTATATACCCTATACCCAATGAAAATGGGTCAAAACAGGGTTAATAGCTTTGTGCAAATGTTCATGTTGAGTCGATCTAGACATGTCTTTCTACGCAGATCAAGTTTATTTCAAATGTTAGATGCCACACCCCCTTATCGATCAAAGCCAAATTACAAGCGTGGTATTGAACATAGAAAAATGTTATGCAAAACATATTTTTTCTAGTATTATATTTGACTAATCTAAAAAGCTCATTAAAATCGGTTAATAAACACAGAAATTATTAAGGAAACAATATTGCCGGCCTTTGCTTGGTCTCCATAAGCTTTCAAATTAAAAGTACGAATAACAGAAAACATTTTAAAATTTTATATTTTAATTTTTCAATATTTTTTATTCGGCCCATAAATAGGAAGAGTTTAACTCGAATTCAATTAGGTATAACTCTCGCGCAGCAGGGGGCCGGCATTGTAGGCGCCAAAGTAGAGATTACAGTTCTGGATGCCTGCTGCATTCTCATAGAAGTTCGGTGCGAGAGATCCGTTGATCGGGTCTGCAAACTGTCCATAAGGCTGTCCAGGACCACATTGAGATGAATTATGAGTCTGGGATTGGACATGCTCCGGTTTCTGTGAGTTTTCAGGTGTCCAAAACTCACCACGCTGGGTGGCCAACATCATGGTATTGTACCCGGTATTGTACCCTCTAATGTACTCCTCAGCCGTCTGCAGCTGCTCCAGCAGCTGCTTGCCCAGAACTTGGCGGGGAAACTTGCTGAGGTGCCACACGGTGCGTTGCATGCGATGAAGCTCAAGGCTCTGCAACAGACTGCAAAGGTTGTTCTGCGTGTCCATCCATGGAGGAGGTAGCTCCGGAAGCGCTATCCACATGTCATTCGTCTGCACGTTGTTCATGCCATGGACACGCATCCCAATCGCGCTCACTGGCGTCGGATTTGTTGTGCATTCGCTTCCGGGAGTCGGCAGCAAGGGGGGTCGTCGTGGAGGCATCCGATCCGCATTGCCGCTGGCCTCGGGCATCCGATTCGACATGGGCGGCTCTATAGGGGCCATCAGATGCTGTAGCGCCATCATATCCGACCAAAAAGGCGGCGGCTGCAAAGGTTCATGCTCCATTCCCACATAACCTCTCTGTCCCGTATTACCCATGTTTCCCATATTACCCGTAATGCCCATCATGTTGGGCGGTCCGCAGTTGCCGAAGCCACGTCCAAAATTGTTGAAACCCGGCGACATCTGTGGGAATGGCAAGGGCAGCAGACAATTTGGCGATGCAAAATTGTTGTTGTTATTCATTTAGCCGCGTTTTCTTACGCTCAAAAGTAAATAATTAAAAACGCTCTGCGACAGTTTTGTGAAATCAGGCCAGTACAAGCCAGGGCTGCATACTCAATAGTATTAGGGATAATTTCGTTACAATATCGATGTTATCGACAAGTAGCTGGCATCGAATAAACGATAGTTCAACAACTTTTTTTGCCTTTTGAACTAGAACTAGAACTAGAACTAGAGCTAGAACTATGTATATCTATTGGTTTTAAAATTCAAGGAAAATTGTATAATAAACCATTTTTAGACCCTATACTTAAAAAAAAAAAGGGTCTATTAGTTTTGTGCAAAGAGGAAATGTGTGTAACACCCAGAAGAAGGTCTTGGTCTGTCTGTCTGTCCAGTCTTTCTATTGCTCAATTAAAGTCAGACAGGCGGACGGACAGGGCTCAGCTCGTCAGCTCGTTTCAATGGGTACAGGGTATAAAAAGTAAAAGAAAAATGTATAAAAAATAATAGTTATTTCTAAGAAATTGTTCATTGCAGTATTTAGACCCTTTTTATTATTTTTTAATTCAACAATGTATTTCTGAACTGCTGAGCATAATTCTTTTTAAATTTCTGTCTTTTTTGTCAACTGGTTCAGACTGTTTGGCAGATTTTTGCAACCGTGCGTTGTCAGATTATTTCACTTGCAATTTGAACATTTAAAAGTGTGGCTAAGTAAAGTGTCATGCTGTTCCCATTTCTTATTATTTTTTTATTTACTTTATTTTTTTTTCCAGCGCTGACAAGCTGTCTGCTAACCACTGAATCTCTCGAGCCTTTTTACAGACTTATGCGTTTTGCTTTCCGCTCGACAGTTGCAGGCGCAGAGCTTTGAAGTTAAGTTACCCCGTCTTATTCTCGTTCCATTTAACTAATGAAATTCGGTAGCTGACCAACAGGAATCTAAGCAAATGTGTAAGAACGAATACTTTTTGCTCTACCTACTATATCATTTTCATTCATGTTTTAGATGCGAATAATCTATTAATAAAGACGCACTGAAGCTTTTATAGCTTGCAACTTGCAAATAATTTATACAAATCAATAGCTTATTTTATGGAATTTTAGTTATATATAAATTGCTCTAAACTTTCAGCAACTAACAACAATAACAAGGATTGGGCTGTGCGGTTTGAACCGGTTTTGTTCGGTTCAGCTTGTAGCCTACATTTGAGCCTTACTCTTTGCACATTTTGTACGGGTCCAGAAGTCAGGCCTCTCCTTGATACAATTCATTTTGGCCTGACCCATTGTCAGTGCTTGCTATATATTATTTATGTTTCATTATATATTAATGCGTTTGTTTCCGAGTTGAGTACAGTTTCTTGTATACCCTGTAACATTGGCTTAAGGCGGACGGGTATGGTGGATTTAATGCGCATTTAGCCGTTAGTTGTGCTTTTTTGTTGTACTATCCTTTACGTAGTATCTATTCAAATATATCGATTAAATCTTTATTGTTTTGTTGCTCTTCTACGTTTGCAGTGTTTGACTTTCAAGCCATAATTCCTCTCTATCTAACATCGAGTTGAGTGCCGAGTGTCGGATGTCGGGCATTGGGAGTCGTGAGACTGTGAACTTTTCGGCTTTTGGCCAAAGATGCGACGCCAAGAGGCTGGTACAAATGGGCGGGCATTGCACAGTGGTTTCGCCCATTATCCAAATATAAAAACAAATATTTTGGAGTCATTCAAACAGAAATTGGGTTAACTACTGGCTTTCATTTTAATTTTATAACGCGACTTCTCTATCGATTCTGTATTACAATCAGATGGGAAACTGCAAAGATATACAACAGAAAATTTGGATTGTTCCGAATCTACAGGATCTTCTTTGGTTGGCTGCCCCAGATTGTTGTTTATGATTATTATTCAAGCATATTTAATAGCCCAAATCTTCAAGTTTAATTATGTTGAAAATCTCAGCGGGATATCGCCACTAGAAGTATTTTTGGCCGCGCTCCCATACAAGCGGAACCACAGTGCAGTGGTTGCTCTTGCTCTGGTGTGGTTCAAGTTGGTCTGGGACGGTCTGGTCCTGTCTGGTTCATGGCATGATGGTATGATGCGGTCTGGCTTGCACTGGTTAAACAAAAGGCGAGGACTTACAAAGAGCAGCCGGTGAAATGAGCAGCAGCCACTGGCAACAGCACCGAGTACAACAACAATGCATACGCCTACACAAACACAAGCTCACACACACACACTCGCACTCGCACTCACACACACACACATATACACTCAACGGCAATTATAAAATAACAAAAATGTGGCCTAGCCTGAAAAGGTTCGGTGGCAAGGTAAGGCAAAGATGGCGTCGGAGATGGCGATGGAGGTGGAGGTGGAGGTGGAGATAAAGATGGCGATGGGCGCTGGCCTTGTTGGCAGTTGGCTTGAAGCGCTGCCGAGTTAATTTTAATATAAGCTATAAGCTTTTTGCCTTTCATGTGCTACTTTTCAGGCAATTACGGAAATTGTCCTGCTTATGAGTGACAGAGAGAGGGAGGGAGATATGTGCATGCATTGTGCATTGCATTTCAAATTGATTATGCAGCAAAGTGGCCAATTCAATTCTCAAATGGGCAATAGTATGTCATCATGGGTACAAACTATTATTCAAATTTTTACACAATCAGCACACAAAGTAAGGCTAATTAGGCGGCCCACTAAGTTGTTCGCCCGGAAGTGCTTGGCGACATAACAAAAGTTCACTGACACGCAACACTGGCAGCCGGCAATATTCGTCCGGATTCGGGGAAGAGACTTCGGGGGAAGCTATAGGTACCTCGATAGGGGCAGTGAAGTGCGTCTACTGTCAGCAGTCGCCTTTATAGTAAGTATATTCCATTTGCCACATAACTCTGGTTTTCCCCGGCCATTTTTGTGTGCAAGTCGATTGCGTGCCAGTGGGAAAGCCAGTGGGAAGTCAACTCTCTCCTCAGTGCCATTCCAAAGCCATAGCTTCAATGTCACCGCGACACCCGTGCTGATAAGTAGAGCAACAGAGTGTTAGGTTCTCCTTGGGGGTAGACTAGGGAATGCCGACAGATGGCAGCCTTGAAGAAATCTTTCAAGTTCAGGTGTCTCTTTTTAATTTTCAACAGCAATTTTCATCGCCATGAACTGTGCAATTGGAAATATGTAAGTGTATCGCCTAAATCATTCATACAATCAATATATTGATCAACTATTATTCAACCAACAAACTTTAATCAACATCGAATATAAATTTTTGTTAAAGCCCAAATAACTTCTTTCCTAAGATGTGTGTGGCTATTGACGTTGCCAGATTGTTGCACCGTTTTGTCCGTTGCGTTTAAAGGTTGATTATTTTGTATAAAAATTATATCGTGGTAAAAAAAATAAAGTATTTTTAAATTATACACTGTATAACTACGAATCGGTACAGAGGAAAAATAAACTTAAATTCATAAGATACGGAATAGCGCGCAGCGCGAGCTGTACATATGGGTATATTAAGAAATGGTACAGGGTACAAAATGTCTCGTAAAGTAAGGCCGAGCCAGCTGCGCGATATATGATTTTTATCATGAAATTAGGAAAAGGTAACTAGAATAATACAAATAAAATTATTACTTGCACCATGCACGTTACGCATGAGCTGTTTGTCATTAATTATTACAAGGCGTTGAAATTAATTACGCAGCTCAATGCCAAATCTCTCTGCCAATCGCATTTTGGTTTGGGTATTTTCATTTGCATTCCCATTTCCGTTTCCGTTTCCATTGTTGGCCATTGACCGTAGGCGCAATGTTTGTTTGGAGGGACTTTGTTTTTGTTTTTTTTTTTGTTTTTTAGACATTTTGTGTACCCAATTGTCAATCAGCCTATTAGTAGGTAATTATTTATGCACTGACAACAATTGAGCGAAGTGGAGTAAATGATTGTTGCTAAGCATTTGGATTCTGCTCACCTTTGCCCTTCAATTGTTTGCCAAGGCTACCAATTAGCTCGTTAGTTTGTGCAGTGAAACATGATACCTATTTGACTTGAGGCCAAGACCACAAGTTTGAGGTTTATGGCGAATTGCATTTTGATTAATTAATTAGTCGAAGCGTTACACCAACACAGCCACCAGCCACCATCCACTGCAAACTGAAACCCAATATCATTCCATACGGATTTGCATTCACACATGCCAATATCCAAGTACTCATCGCACAACTAATGAGTGCATGCAGCACATGTAAATAAATAAGACACACGCTTAATATTGAGAATTATTCTGCAGGCAAATTTGCAGTACAAAACTGGATATAAATAAAAGGAATCGGATTTCCAATGAATACGCAGAATACTCAGTACACTCGGACAGCAAAAAATTCAAATGAATTTTGTTCAAAAATAATTTAATTAAATAATTTAAGCAGTTTATTTTATGCATTTTATGTTGAATATGTGCATGGTGAAGTAGGTACAGTTATTACAATAATTATGTGAACTTACTTTTTGTTTGCTCTAACAAGAATTCCAATTAAACTTAATTAGGCTCGTTAGCAATCTCAAGTAAAGCAAGTTTAGTTAAAGCTGTTATTTTAAAAGCAGCAGTTTTTAAAAAGTATTTAACAGCTTACTTTTGACTTTAAATGGAATATAATTGGATGAATAACAAGCGTAATGTTATTAATATTATTCAGAATGTACATATACTTTGAACTAGTATCTAACTATCCTAAAAAAGCCAACTGAAATCTGTTAATAAACACAAAAGATATTAACGAAACAATATTTCATGCTTTGCCTCGCTTGCCTTCTGGCATTAAAGCGCGACACACACAAAAAATAAGATGAAGCACTGCTGTTGCGGTTATAAATATTCAAAATAAGAGGTACAGAATATTTTACAGTTGGGGCGTCCGACTGATTGGCTACTTTCCTGCTGGCTTTTTGAGGCGTGACTTCAGCTTCTTGTTTAACATAAATTTGACAATAAATGCCGTATGAAGATTATATGGAATTTGCATTGGGTTAAGTCATAAAAACTCCAAGATTTGCACACAAAATCAAATACGCTAAGCACTGACTAAGCCTGTTTGGCAAAACCCCAATAAATTTACGTTGACATGTTCAAAAAATTGTGTACGTGTTGCCCATTTAAAGGCGAATATGCTTTGGCATATCTTTCGAACTCAGCATGTAACTGTGTCTGAGTGTTTCGAGAGTATGAGTGAGTGTGTGTGAGTGAGTGTATATGGGTGTGTGTGTGTGTGTGTATACGTCAAGTGCATGCATGCTGGGCAATTAAAATAAAGCGTTTTGCCTTTGCATATCAAAAAGCAGCACAAGGAGCACAAGAAAATTAAATTGCCGGCCAAGCCAATGAAGAGCGAAACCACTACAAAGTGAAAGTATTCGTATCCACCGTTTATGATACAGCAAACTCAGCCCAACACGTACACACTCATTCGCAAATATATATATTTATATATATGTATATGCATATAGACATGCACAAGTGCCGCAACCACGCCTAGCACTTGACACGCCCTCATATGCCGTTGGCAGGAATTTCTTTTGCTTTTTGCCTGAGGTTCTCATACTCTCACTTTGGCAGCAATTTTCAGCAAGTCGATACGCTTGACAGTATAAATATACCCTGTAAGCGTGCAGCTTATGACATGTCAGAAATTGTTAAGCTACTATCGAAAATAATAAACACAAATTTCGATTATACTATCAAATTATTTATTTCATTTTCAATTGTTTCACAAATATATTTAATAGTTGTAAGCCGTCTTTCGTTTGCCGTTGTACTTTATTGAGCACGCTCGATTATAGTGTTCGGCATTTGTTTTTAATTTTTTATGGCATGATATGTCATGCTGACATTTAATTCATTTAAATGTGCACAAAGGAAACCTTCATATGTTGTCGCCTCTGCGGTTTCGGGGCATTTTTAAATCATATCAGTGAAAAAACAGAGCGCAGAGAAAACTAAAAAAAAAAAAAAAAAACTGGCAGGAAAACTGTAAACACAAGAAGTCAAAAGCCCTTTAATTTCATTTGCTGCTATATTTAGCTCAACTTCGCAGTTTTAAGAATGTCGCACATTTCCTTTAAAGGCAAAAAGCTTTTATGTTATTTTATTCAATGTTAGCTAATGCACACAGAAATAAAAACGGAAAATTGTTTCACATTCGGGAATGTAAAGAAAATGTATTAAATAAATGCAAAGACGAGAATAATTCAAATTCAAATAAAATCCCAGGATTTTATTAATTACTTTTTCTATTACTTTAAAAATGTCTGAAACTTAATCATTTTTTCTAGCTAAGTTTATTTAAATTCATAGTTTAAAACTATAAAATTAAGTTAATAAATTATTGAAAAACAGGCTGATGGCCTCGGTTGCTCTGACTCACACCACTGTAATAATTCTTTTTATTTGAAATAACTTAAAATGTATATAGTTTTAATTCAAGTGAATGATGAGAAAAAAATCGAAAACAATAATTTCCACTCATTTCTAAATCAATACCCAAACTTAATTAGACACCGATGATTTGTTATAGATTGAAATGTAAAAATTGCTCTTCAAAAACCAGCTGTATTTATGACACCCTCTGAGGACATATGCATAATTCGATTTTGGTATCGTGACAACCGCGTGGAGCTTGATTTACATGGTATGGCCACAGGATAATGAACGCCAACAATATGTATAATCAAGTCTGTATGCCACGTATGGTGGACAAACATATTTTCGAGTCGCAAATGTGCGTTGTCAGCACAATTTTGCTGTTCATGTCGCTTTTTGCATAATTTATCAATTATCTGGACGCGCGCAAAATATCATAGCATACTTTTCAGCTTATGCGCTTTTAATATGCCCGACACGAACGCGCAGCGCTGACCCGATATTGACGTTGTTGCTGGCCCCAAACAAAACAACAAGCTGAAATTTCTTCATTACTGAAACATTAGCAAAAACAACAACAAAACCAAAAGGAGCAACACAAACACAAACAACAAGAGCAGCAGCAGCAACATTGCCAAAAATTTACGCTCTGAAATCAAGTTAAAAGTTAAACCGACCGCAACAGGTGTGCTTGTCACACCCACACCCCTACACGCCCACAGGCACACGCACACGCACACACACACACACATACACATAAAAACAACAGCAACTACTGCGACATGAACGACAAGCCAGAGACGACAAGCGTTGCCATAATGACCAAATTAGTGGCCTTTTTTAGCCGCCAGCAAAATGCTGCCATCTCCACGCCCTCCAACTTTCTTTCTATCTGTCTCTGCCCTTTTTTCGCCCTGTGCATGTGGGCGTGGAAGCTAGGGGCTAAGTAGGCGCGACCAGCGCACAGCAACAAAGTGCTACCAATGCACAGTGGTCAAACCTTGCAAAACCTTGAGCTAAGATTTTTTCTATATAAAAAAAATATTTAAAATAAACGCCAATAATTTTGGAGTAATATGGATATCGTTGGCAGATATAATAGTTGTGTTCCCAACCGATTCTCAGGATTATATTGGAAGTATCAGCAGATGAAATGTATTTTAAATCTTGGATGCCACGCCCCATTTACGCCCTAATCGATAAAAACAGAATAGCACGCGTAATATTAAACATAGAATGTTGTTATTCGGAATATTTTAGAGCTATTTTTGTCGCATACTTCCCTATCAGACCGACCAGACCACTGTGCAGCGCCCGACAAGCCAACTAACTGAAAGTTAAATGAAACAAGGCTACCAGGTGTACCTCAGGCCCCAAGTAAACATTGGCCAAAATCAACTCCTGTTGTTGTTACAGTTGTTGCTGTTATTTCTGCAATGCTCGAAGGCATCTTGCGGCTTTGCTCTGGCTGCAGAGACAAAAGTCAGACAACTTGTTAATTTGCTAATACTCTAACTACAACAGCAAAAGAAGCGACAACAAAAAAGTTTCTTGCGTAATTAATTTGTACTATGGATAGATACATAAACCTATTTATGTATTTTATAAAGGTGGAATCAAAGTTTTTTTTTTTTTTTAACATAATTAACCTACAGACTACGTAGAACAAACGAGATTAAAAGACATAATTTTAAGGCACAGTTTAAAAGCCTTTGCATCTAGAAATTCAACTGAAATCTTTTATGCTGCAGTACATAAGAGAAGTGAGTAAATGGGTATTTCCATAATAACGAATACAACATTAGTATGGATTCAAAGTAAAACAAATATATGTGCCAACGTATTATATTATTTTGACAAAAGGCAAAACTTCTAGCTCTTGATAAGCGCTTTAATTGGGGTCCATTCTGTACAATTGTTAGATATTCAGATAATTGTAAAAAATTAAAGAAGATTTGTATTCTTCAAATAGTTGAATACTTTCAATATTTCAGATTCAGAATTTTAAATCCTGATAATATAATGCATGAAAAATCATTATAATAGAGATTATTGGACTATTATAAAGATTATTAGATTAAGTTATCTTTTATTAAACTTTATCTTCTATTAAACTTTAATATTTAGTCGCTGATAAATAATTTATGCAAAGTTTCAAGTTTTGCTTTCATCAAGAAAATTAAATGTTTTAAATGTTTTTTTAAACATTTATTGACTTGAAATTTAACTCATTTTTAACAAATATTCGACAAATTTAAGCTACAGTTTCCTTTAGCTGGTTGATATTTGCGTTATTTATAGCTGTGCTTGTTTTGTCTTGTTTTCTTGGCGCATTTTTTCTGCAACGTTTACACTCGCTGTGTTTTAGTTTTTATTTTTATTTTTATTTTTATTTTTATTTTTTCCAAGTTTATACAAGTTTTTACCGCTTGTTGCGTTGACTTGGTCGATGCTGCTGTTGTGGGTTGTGGTGTAGCTTAAAGTCAAAGCACGGCCAGCATTGGGACCAGCGCTTAAAGTGCCCACAAACACCATACTAAATTTAAGCTAACCAAAGTTAAGAGTCAAAAAAATATTTTTTTTATTAGTAAAAAAAAAAGATAAACTTGGGCCATATTTGATATGCAATATCAGCCAAAACGAAAAATGCAAAACGCGTCGCGTTATGCGACAGTCAAAAGTTATTAAAAAGTCTGACAGAAGTGCAAAGGTGCTGCCAAATGCCATTTGAGCGGGCCAAAACTGGCAGAAAGATCTGTAAAACATGCACAGTGCCGGGAAAAGCATCGACATTGAGGGGGGTGGGGGTGGGGGGGAGAGAGCTGCTATGGGGAATTTCAAAGCCAAAACATATTGACAGTAGAAAAGAGCGGAAGTGCGTATGCTTTTGATGTACAAATATATACGTATATGCTGGAAACAAAATTAAATCACAAGTTAGTTTTTGATGTCACACTTTTAAAAAATTCAAACTGCCAACGAACTCAAATGAATTTACAAAAAGCCTAAAGCGGTAAACACAACGAACAACTAGTAAATTAAATTAATTCAAATCCAAGCGAAATAAAAACTATAAAACTTTAAAATAGCGAAAGAAGAAATAAAATAAAAAGAAAGCAGCCGTTGCTGTCAACTTGTTTAAACCCATAAGAAAAGTTAGGAAGTTAATGTCGGCCTAAGTTATGGTTCATTCAATTCAGCTGACACTTTAGATGTTAAGCCTGATTTATTGGACCCTGTTCTTTACAAATAATACAAAAGGGTCTTATAAGTTAGTGCAAATGAATATACATATATAACCCCTATCAGGATGGTTCATATAGCCGTTGCATTATATTTGAGCTTTACCTCCGAAAAGTACGAGTTTCTTTTTAATTGTAAGTATAAAAAGTGGCTATCAACTCAATTAAATTGTTAATAACGAAATCTTCTAGAAATCAAAGCGTAGCTCCGAATAAACTAAAGGTTGTTTTGAGAATAACAGAAATTTAGAGAATTATAAATTAGATTGTGGACAATTTGATATGAAAAGTTATTTTGCTCTGTCTGCCTATGTTCTTGGTGTTCTGTTGTTGTGTTTCACTTGCTGTCCTTGTAGTTTGTTGTCTATGTTCACAATGTTTGATCTTCATTTTTGTGGAATACTGAGGCTGAAAGACGCCGGAAATGACATGGTGGGAAGGGGGCTAATTCATGAAACAGTGCTAGCGGCATTTCCTTTGAAATGGAAATGTGAAAATGTGGAGAGTGTGCAACAAAAGCAGCGACGGCTGCTACTGATGCTGTCTAATGTTATCTCTGATTGTTAGCCAAAAAAAAAAATTATATACCATATATACACTATTTGCATTGTCGAAGAGAAGCCACTCGCTGCAATGAGATTCAGCATGAAAAACGAGTCGATTTTTTTAAGTGTTTAGTCAACATCAATTGATGTGCATGCTGAATTCTCTTGATGCCTAACAAATAAAAAAAATTAAACTAAAACGTCGCTTTTTGGCAAACTTTAATTTCAATCTTAAATAAAATAACTAGGTACAACAAAAATTGATTTAATTCGCTATTTAGCTATTGTTTTTAGAAGAGTATTTTCGATAAATATAAGCTTATTTGTTTCAATTGTTTGTATTTATACGAATATTTTTATGTTTATTGAATATTTAAAAACATTTTGTTTTGTGTATTTGGGAATTTCTCCAGTAATAAATAAAAAATAACTAAATTGTTAAATGTCTTCTATTGTCAATTTTTTGCAATAATTGTTTTAATTTAAATGAATATTTTAATATTTAAAATGTAAAAAATTGCGAAGATTTAGAAACATTTTATTTGAAGATTGCTGTTCTTCTAACAAAATTGGGCACTCTTGTGTAACATGAAGCCTACATTTATTACTAAATAAAACAAAAAATTCTAAAAATAGGAATTTATGTGTAATATGTAATACTTAAATATATAAATTTCTTATTTAATACGTTTTGAAACCATTGAATATTTCAGTATTTAAAAGGAAATAATTGAACAATAAAACTACATTTTAATTTAAACAATACCAAATGTAGTTAGCTGCTTATCTAAATTTTTTTTAATTCAAGTTTTTTGTAACTTAATGTGGCAAATAGTATTCTATATAAATAAATTAAATACATAAATAGAATCTCTGAACATTAGGACTAGTTGTTAATGGCAAGTCTGCCAGTCAGTGAAGACAAACCGATTTAAATTGTGTTAAACAACTCAGTGAGGGAATTGCGAACAGTTTTACCTGTAAAGCATCAGCAATTGAAGTCGAAACCCAGCACACTTGTTAAACCTCTTAATGACACTTGAAATGTTGCTCTTAGTGTTTAGTGTTTAGTTTTTGAACATGTCGAATATCAAGTAAGTTTTTAGCACCATGAGGCAATAGTATTTGCATTAAAATGCGCCACGAATCGCAATTTACAGGCAGTTAACGAGCTTTATTTATGGCGCAACACTTGGCGCTGTCATGACAGGGATAAGACATTAGCCTAGGAGCAAGAAGAAGAGGAAGGAGCAAGAAGAAGAATAAGGAGAATGTTGTGGTGTTTGGCATTAGCAAAAGAAATTAAAGTACAAATCCCTTTGGGTGACACTTACCGCTGCTCTGATGAAGCCCAGACAATGCATAGACACAGCGAGAAAGCCACAAAGGGCGCAGCAGATCAGTCGGACGCACCCGACTGTAGTATACCCTGTATCCTATATTTTAAATATATAATTTATTCACAAATATTCAGAAATTTTGTTTCTTTTATAAATGTAAATCGTTTTCTTTCAGTTGGGGCGTAAAAAGGGCGTGGCATCCAGCATTTGAAATAAACTTGATCTATGATATGAATGCTATACACCTATCCACATTCCAAAAATTGTTGGTGCAGGCCATAATTAGAGAAAGACAGAATAAAAGCTGCTGACGAAGGAAAAGAGAAAGAGAGGGAACGAAAGTACAGTGACTCGACTGGGCGTAAATAACAAAAATTAAAATACAATAAAATAGACAACGAACTGTGCACACACACACACACAAATGGCTGCTGGCTGTGTGTGTGTGTGTGTGTGTCAGTGTGTTCCTTGTTCTGCCATTGATTGCCATTGTTGTTGTTTGTCTAGTTGAGTTGAGAGTTCGTTGTTCATTTGGCGCAAAAGGCCAAAGTGAATGACTCCTAAATTGCAAAACAAGACAAAGTGGCAGCATTTTTATGCCACACACACACACACACACAAACACATTTATATGTAGATATGTATACCGTTAGTTTATGCTGTTTATGCTGCTGCTGCTGCTGCTGCTGCTGTTGCTGCTTTTTTGCATGCCATTAGTAAAAGGGTTTAGCCTTGGGCCTTACATTCGACTTGCAGCATAAACAATTCAACAACACCACAACAACAATATAGCGAATTTAAAGGCAAATGGCAGACAATATAAGCACATACACATACAGATATCTGCGACTACACTGTTAAAAAATCAGCATATATTTTGAATTAAAGCTTTAAACTCTTTAAGGAAGATTTTGCGAATATTTTAATTACATCAAGTCAATAATTGAATAAAAATCCTCTCGTTTAGACATTTGTGAACACTTTACACCTTTAATGTGATAAATAAAAGTTAAATATTATACAATACACATAGTTAAAAATATATTTTCTAAATTTATTTGACAATATATCAAGTCTATATGTGAGAGTCAAGATTTTGATAATTAGGACTTATCTAAATATATTATGGATACATTGTTATACGTTTTTGTGGCTAATTTTGAATACTCCAGATTAAGTCAAACTAAATCGCCATTTTTTTTTTGTTAATAAAAATCCATCTAGCCGATTTGCTTGATGTATATCTTTACTGTTTCATAGGCTAAGCAAATGCCAAATTACAAGTCTGTAGCTGCAAAATTGTTGCTGTGTTAGAAAAAATTTTACATGCATTTTTTATATCCCTGATTGTGTTTCCAAAGCCAAATTCTCTTTAAAAACTACATTTTAAACATAATCAGAATCTCAGCGAAAGATTTCAATTTTATTTACAGTGTAGAAGACACCTACCTGAACAAAAGAACAGAAAAATTTATGCGTTTGTTGCTTTTTGAGCATTTTACGTGATTGCCCAAGGCGAACTCCAAAAAATGGCAACTATTAAATATTGTAAGCTCTTTTGGGTGCCAATCTTGTTTGCCCGCATCCGCTTTGTTCCACTTTCATGTCGTATCTAACAGATAAACTGTTAGGAACACAAACATACACAGAGGATATACATGAAGAGAAAACAAGAGTGATAACTAAAGTTATGTCAACATAAAGTTTCACATTTATTTCCTGTGATTTACATTGTTTTTCTAACACAATCTAAATATGATTATTTATTTAACTAGCCTTACAAACATGATGACTCTAGCGTGTTAGTGTGAAATATATTTAGAACAAGTTTTGACCTCTTTTTGTTTTGACAGCAATTTTAATATGTGCCCCCAAGTTGGGCGCCAATTTGTCTTAAACCAACACGCCATTTGTGAAAAACACGAAACCCCGACAATATATTAAAGGGTCATTAATAATAGTTGAAGTGCTACAAACTGAAATTAAATATTTTGCAGTGACCTTTTAAATCAAGTCAATTCAAGTTGTGAAATAACAATTATGTTGTCATTCACACAAAATACCTTTCAAATGTTATAAACAACTTGGACAGATTTCATTTCACTCGGATGAAAATGTTTTCTGAAATCTATTTTTTCTGATTTATGGTGTAAATAATATTCTCAAAAAAAGCAGTATGTACGAGTATTCCGGCTTGCAAAAGTCACATACAGATAACTTTGGCGAACAGCTTGGAAGTCGACTCACGTGTCGAGTGGCCCAATCGACTCAATAAGTCATGAGGCTATGCAAATAGAAAACTGGCAAACTAAAATCCCAGTACATTTGTCAAGAGGCAAACAGTAGTTTATTTCAAAAGCTGTGGGAATCGCGGCAGGTGGAGCGTGTAGTGTATACAATTTGGGTCAATTTAAAAACTTGGCAAAAGTCCCTGAAAACTGCAAGCAGAAAACACAATCGCTCGGGCCAAAAGGGCTGAAAAAGTTTTCCTAATTGGCAGCGGGTGAAAAGCATTTAGAGACGCTGCTAATTGCAGCCAGCAAAAATCTACAGAAACACACACACACACACGCAAAATTTACTTGCAAAAATAATTGCGAGTATTTCAAGCAAGTCAGGCACAAGTTTGAAGACATCCACAGATTCCCAGCCATTCTACAACCCTCACGTCTGGCATTGCTTCCCCAAACTGAAAACCTTCACATGGAACGGGTGAATGCGCTTTTTGACCTACTGCTCGGCAGATTCGTGCTCTTGCCACTTGGCACGTGCCAGCCACAGCCACAGGGTAATGGGCGATGTTGTTGGTCCGCATGGCGTATACGCAATAATCAAAACGTACTCCACATTTCCGGTCGCTAAAATCCATTTCAATCATTGATGATTAAACAATCATCGGCTGGGCTAAGCGTTGCTTCCGTAACAAGTCCAAACCAAATTCAAATTCAAATCCACGTTTCGCACTCCAAACCAGTTGCTGTTGTACTCATCATGTTGATGATGATGGCATTCCCAGAGTACATTTATTTCAGCTACCGCATTAAAAATTAAACAGCGCGCCAATTTTCAGAGTGAACTCGAGTTTCACCGTGTCTTTAATATAAAATCAAAGCTCTTGTTTTCTCTAATGCTGCCAGGGCCACTCCATCTCTTTAGGGATTTTTGGGCTGGCATTTTAATAACTTTCAATAACAACAACAGCAACAAAAACAAAATCAGAACAGACAGCAGACACTTTACAACAGTCTATATCTATATAAAGATGTGCTATATAAATTACATGTATGCTATATATACACAAGCCCAATTATGTGAGTGTGTATTTAGAAAAGTTGCAGCTTCTGGCAGTTTGCTGTTTACTGTCTGTCGCCCTTTTCACTTTGTACATTTGGTTTTGAAGCGTATTGCATAGTTTAAGGCGTCAGCAAATTCTCCCTAAAAGCGTGTTTAGGTACTACAAATCTACACCAGCCGATACAGCGACAGATTGATCATACACTGCAACCTACCTAAGAAGACTTAGGCTGGTTAGACTAGGTTTTGCCAAAATCTTTGGACGTCAATAGGATTATCATAATTGTTACTTAATTCGCTTGGTTTCCTATTTATGAATATTTTATTGTTAAGGTAAAATTTTACTGCTTTACGGTTCCTATAGATTAAACAAAAAAGCAAAAATGCACAACCAGAGACAAACCCATGAAGTAAACAAAGTAGAAAATAAAAAAAACATAGTCAACACGAATCGCAAATATACTTCCTAGCAAAAACGCTGTTTTAATTGAATATAATAAAACTTATCTGAAGTCCATCCTTACTCCATCCTTAGTCGATCAGTTGGGCGGCAGGTTACCAACATTATGAGACCCCGTAAGGTTGACAGGGATCAGAAAACTAAAACTAACTTGATCTACTTAGGATAGGAGAGCTAATAATTTGTACTGACTTTATAGACACTTTCGTTCTTCACAGGGTCTAAAAATGACACGAAAAGTATTTATAATAGAATATGAACTTTGAAATTGAATTCATTTTCATAAAGAGAAACTGAAGTTCATATTAAAATTGTGCGCGTGAAGCACTTAAAGATAACGAGCCTAAAACATATAAATATTTTGGAGCATTATGTGATATTATCACATTTCGCATAACAAGTTTTTTGTGTAGTTAACAAAATTTTGCCTTCTTGTTGAACAAAACAGGAAATTCCGAATATTGTTTGCAACGGCAGCCAAAAACAAAACAAAATAACAACAAAAAATCAAGCGAAAAACGTAAGAAAATGCTTACACAAAATTCATTCAAGCGTTAAGTGCCTTAGGGCAAAAACAAAAAAAAAAACAAAAAATTGAGCAGCAAAAAGTACGAACATATGAAAAATTATATATGCACATTACAACGCAGATTTGCCACTTGACACAGCAGGCAGCGTTTTGTTGTGTGCTTTGGTGGAGTGAAACGTAGCGAAATGAAATGAGTTTGAGGTACGAGAACTTGGAAAGTGGGCCAGAGGCCAAAGGACAGAGGACAGGGACCAGAGGCGATGGGCCCCTAAAGGGGGCTGGATGATGGAGACTGACGGCAGTTTGCCAGAAATGCTCTATAAATAATTTACACTGGTGAGCCAAAAGTGACGGGCGGAAAAGTGCGAAATTGAAGAATATTCGCTATAGTTTTTTTTGTTTTTTTTTTTCGTTGCTTTTTGGCCCATGACAAAAGGTAAAACAAAATTCTTGCTACCTTGACAATGGGCGCGTGGCTCACACACACTTACTTACACACACACACATCACCGTCTAACTGTCTTTCTCTCTAATCCCCATATGAGTTGTTAGCAACGTATTAAGATTTCACTTAAGTAGCGCACAACAGACTAAATACAAAAGACGCTAAAGACGCTGCTAAGGCCAAATGTTAATGATGCTACGCTTAACATACACACACACACACATGCCTTGTACATGCGTATGTATGCGTGTGCGTATCAGTAGCAAGCCAACTGGCTGGATAAATGTGTTTGCCCAAAAAAGTAGGCAACATATTTTTTACTCATGTTCTGTTTTTGCTTATGTTTTTGCTGCCGCGTAATAAAATGAGTTTCAAATTGGTCATAAAAGTGTAAGTAGGCAGCAACAACCGGCCAAAAGCAGAAACAATTGCAGCACATACAACAACTTTAAAGCTCAAAGTCATTATGCCAGAAACGACTCAAAAACGAAACTAAAGTCAAACAAAATAAATATTTAAAATTCTACAAAAGTAAATACAAAAAAGCAAAATAAATATATATATGTATGTGTAGGTATAACTACAAACCTTCTTTAAACGTTTCTTATGGACAACTTTTTCCTTGCAAGTATTTGGAAATCCACGAAATTATTTACATTAATAAAATAAATTTGAATAACGAAAACAACTAAAAGATTTAAGATTTCTGCAACTATAGGTATTATAATATTTCAATATTTTTTGTCCTGCATTTTTGTTAGTTACTAGATTATTTAAAATTAAAATTATATATAAATGAAAACTTTTAATTGCAATTAATTAAATTTTAAATTTATTTCAAAATTGTATAAATCAAATATCATAAGATTATATTCTTATAATCGATCTATCGATCTTTAATATCTGCATTTTTATAATATTCAAACTAATATTTTTATAATATTTTATACCTCTTGCATATATATACCTTTCAAGATGTGCCCAAAGTTGTTTACAAATTTTTTGTTGGTTTGGAACTTCATAGATTTTCACGAAACATCTAATAGACAACTTTAGTGGTATTATTGTTGGTTTTTTATTGTTCTTTGCCTTGATATGGCTAATATTACCGTAAAGTGTAAAAGTTTGTGCAATCGAAAGTTTTGAAGGTATCCCAAATAGCAATTGATTATACAAATAAAAGCAAATATAAATATGTATATAAAAGAATAAACACACTACGCACATCACATGACATGAGGCAGCACATTCATAAATGAGTTCCTGCTTGGCTAGTATGCGAATGTGAGTGTTTGGGTGTAAGTGTTTGAGTATGAGTGTGAGTACGAGTATGTGCGAGTGAGTGTGAATGCGTGTTCATTTGCGCATAAAGTGCGTTCCACTTGGGCGTGGCTTAAAGGCTGTCGCTCAGTCAGTCTGTCAGACGTCGTTTAGGGAAGTTATACGAGTACTCGTTTTCATGTGAATGAGTACTCATGCACAGCCCATTCACCATATTTATGGGTGCGTGTGTGTGTGTGTGTGTTTATTTTGCTTTATTTGCTTTCTTTTCGTTTAAATTGAGCGCCCAACGCTGAGTGGGCAGATTTTCGGCATGATTTAACACTTAATTAGCAACATTTTTGACTTGAGTGCCGCACATCATTGTCAACATAACGCGACCAATCCCACAGCCGTCACACACTGCGTATGCGTAACGCACATAAACATTATAATCAACTGGCGAAACAAAAACGTTATAAAATTGCCAATATTGCCGCAGTTGTGGCAGCTGCAGCTGAATTATTTAACGCGGAATACGTCAAGCAAATGATTTGCTTCCTTCCGCCAAAGAGCACAGGATATAAAAAAAAAACAAAAAACAAAAGGCATAAAGGCTTGACTTATGCCTGTTTTGGCCTGTCACTTGTCTGACTTCATATGTTTGCATTAGGGTTGCACTTATTTATGCAACTGCAGCTAGCAAGTTTGACAAGGTCTTGAAATATTTATTTTCGTCAAAAACAACACACTAATATCTTTTAGCTTTTTTGATGAGTATAGCAGCGTTATAACTGGAGCAATATTTTATTGTCTGATGCAAATAAGCACAAGCCTAATTTGCATATAGCCAAATACATATACATGCCAGCAGATTTACTTTGATTAACACTATTGGTGCAGTAAATTCTTATCAAACACAGTTGTTGTTGTCTGTTCTCTTCGACATGCAATTAATTTGCTTTAACCACAATTCTAATTAATTTTACGTGTAGTCCATAAATAGAATTATTAATAATTCCATAATAATTGAATAATTGAATAATTGAAATAGCCCAACGAAACAGAGCGTCATTTGCATATACACATGTACACCATAGATTCTGAATAAGTTATTTGCACAAATGTTCAGAGCAATTAATACAAGATAAATAAAGGCTTTTTGCGTCGAAATTTTGGAAAACATTTTCATGCAAATTTTCCTTAATAGCGTACAATTATAATTCAATAGAAAAGTTGCCATGGCTACTGTTTATCATATTTAATTTGCAACTCAAACTAAATAGGCTACATTTTTTTTAGTGCTCCAATAGCAACTTAAACATATTTCAAAGAGATATGACATATTTTTATAAATACTTGGCCAACTTTACAACCAGAGGGCAAGCGAAGCAAATCCTAAAATATTGTTTCTTTAATAACTTTTAACAATAATAATAATAATAACTTTTGTGCTTATTAGCCGATTTAAATATCTATAATATCTATATTAAATATCAGGATCTATAAATATAATGTCAGAGAGTACATAACTCGAATAACAACTGTCTACATTCAATATTTCACTAGGTATTCGAATTTTATCGATTAGGGCGCAAAGGAAACGTCCAATAGTTATAATACATTTAATCTTTGTATAGTATATACATAAGAAAATTCCGAAAATGATTGCTCTAGCTCTTATAGTTTCCGAGATAGTCAGACAGATCGTTGTCCTGATCAAGAATATATATATGTACTTACAGGGTATACAAAGAAAATATATTTCACAGCAACATAATAAATTTGTTGATGCATTAAAATTAAGAGCGATATTATTATTGCAATTAAAATGTCACATTAATCCAGCAAATTGTATTTAAATCCATTTACAAACGTGAAAACTTACTGCAGGAAATTCGATTAAAATGCCATTTATAAGAATTACACATCTATTTTTTTAAGCTAATATCTATTATTCATATTTTAATTTTGTTGCACCTATTGGTCATATGTTTTTGGATATTCTGGTATTAAACATGCAAAACTAGCACAGCTTAAAGGCTCTGCCAGCTTTCGTTAGTCACTTTCAATTTTCGTGCTGGTATGTGTGTTTTTATATGCGGACGAGTGTGTAATTAAATGCAAAAATCTGTGCAGTGTGGCTGCAACGGAAATGAAAAACATAAAACGGAAATGCCAAACAGCCAGTCTAAAATGTAATGCAGCGAATGTGCATTAAAAATCCCCCGGGCTTAGTGCCAAAACAAACAAATTCCCCACCTTTAAAGCTAGTCCCAAAAACTCTGAGACTGACTGACTAACTGACTGACTGACTGACTGACTGACTGACTGACTGACTGACTGACTGACAAACTCTTGCTTCAAGTTTTCATGTTAATGTCAATGTCTTAAGTGCCTTTACTGACCTTCTGGCTATTACAACGGCAGCCCCAGTGCACTTGGCCAAACAGCCCAACATTCTAATTAGCCAAGCAGTTAAATTTGCATTCGACTGTTCCAACAACTGAATAGTCTGCATATTTAAGTACCTGCCAGAATATGGCTTACTTGAAATGAGCCCTGCACACAGTTTCTCATATTTTGCGCACAATACATACGGACACACACACTTACGCACTCGCTCACGCTCACGCACACAACATAATTTCATTTGACTTGCAAATGTAAAGAAAAGTGAGGCGCGAACCAAGCAGCCCAGACGCTGCACAGTGGTCGCGGTAGTTATAAAATTCTTGCCAAAAATCTAGGGAAATATTTAAAAGTTACGATCGATGCAATTTGAAATAAATTTTTCCCTTTCAAAATTATTGAAGTTTAATTTTGGGCCTCTTAAAAAGAAGCAAATAAACCATATAAACAAAGTCGGGTGTAACCGACAGTAAGAATCCCTTAAGGTTTTAAAAATAAAAAAATTAAAAAGTAAAAAGTAAAAAATTCGTCTATACAATATGTTAAGTATTTTAAATCAATTAACCTAACCTTAATTTTAATATTTGAATGTTAGCTTTAATAACAAATACCTATTGAAGCTTAACAACTTTTTTTTACATTTGAAACCAAAACATAACGCCTGAATTGTTTAGCAAGTGGAATAACTTTTTTGTACAAAGAACAAACGGTCACACTATTCTAAAAACAAAAAACATTTTTTTAAGATAATATATTTAAGAGAGGAGCGGCATGCTTTAAAACGAATTTGGTTTTTGCATTTTTTTTATTGTCTCTGTCGCTGATAACTGACCACTGTGCGCTGCCTGACAATAACAACAACAATTCTCGTTGCCATAACGTCAACCGGCAGCAGCCACGGGCCAAATACAACAACAGGAGCAACAATGGCTAACAGTGCCAACAATGACGCCAACAAAATGGCAACAACGATCCAAAGGAGCAAAAGCGAAGAAAAAGCTAAACAGTAAAAGATGCAGTGAAATTTGCATATAACACACACCGAACATTTAATACTCTAAGAACGTAATCAGTTGACCAGCAGAGTGTATATTTTAAATTAATGGTAATGTGAAACATCCAACAAATAAATAAATAACATTTATAAAACATACACACAATTAATTGTGCGTACGCTTCCTTTGCTAACCACAACTGCACTGACGCACCATGGCCGCAATGTGACCATGCTATGATATTCTACAATTCCCTAATACCTAAATACTAGGCAGCTGCAGCACTTACATACTAGCCTGCTGCAATACAAATGTATTTCCTAAACATTATTTTTTAAGTTTGTTAAGTCTTTTTAATAAACAATTTTTATTGTTTTTTTTTTCATTTTAGTCGATAAGTTTATTTGTATAAATATAAGATATATTTAAGAAAAAGTTAAGTTATTACTGCTAAGCCATCTTTTTGCCACTTGCAGATAATTTGTAGCTATTTTTCGCCATTTTTCACAATTTTTACCATTTTTCGTAATATTTAGCCATTTTCTTCAATTTTTGCCACTTCAAATATCAGGCATCACTGGCAGAAAGCTATGGCAATATCGCCCGTTTTCGATAGATGGCGCTAGCACATCCACACATTGTTCGTCAGCTCAACTTACAAACTCGTTCAAATGAACCGACCCAGAACCATGGAACCCAACCAGTGTGACCTATTTTTAATGTAGTACGAAAATAAAATTAAAATAAAGTTTAAAAATATTCAGAAAACAGATTTTTCCAACATATAAATCTTGAAAGTTTTTCACAGAATTTACTTTTTTCCAGCTAAATCATTTATAGTGTAGACAGAAATCTTACTACATTTTTGGGTCGAGCTGGTTGATGGTAATATTAAACAAAAATCAGACAGACGGACGGGGCTAAATCGACTCAGTTTTTGCCATTTTTAATTGGTACAGGGTAAAAAAAATCAAGCCAAAATTGCCGCTTTCCGCAATTTGAAAATTTGTCAAGCTCATGCTATCTTGACAACTCTACTAAGCACGCCGTTTTACAACACTGGGCGTCTTGATTATTTATGCTGACTAAAATCCACGCAATTGCACGGTAAGTGTTAAATAATTATTGATAGTAATGCAAATAATGCATCAAACATTGCGTTTGCCCTGCGGCACACGCGTATGCGCATGCGCAGCCCGACGGCAAAAAAGTGGCAAGCGCAGCGCAAAAAAAATATGCAAAAACAGAAAATTGGCAAAAAAAAAAACATAACCCTGTTTTTTTCCATTTTCAATGGGTACAGGGTATTAATATAGATTTTGATGCCGTGCAATTATTATTGGATATTGGTGTTTAGTCTAATGTGCATTTTGTTGTGTTTGCAGCGAAGGCGCGAAAAGCAGAGGCCGAGAGGAAAGCAAGCGACTTGAAAACGCACATAATTGGTAAGTGAAGTGGCAAGTTTTTAGATGGTATATCATATATTAGATCTGTACACATGCAGTCCACCCAATGGAGGTGCCAATAGACAGCCCAATGCCGCCTGTCCTGCTGATGTTGCAGATGACACACAACCGAAATGAATGCATCTACAACGCCTACGAGAACGTCCGCGATTGCTTGTGGAGCTTGTGCTACATCTACAGGGAGCATGTGAGCTGTTTGTTCTCCGACTCTCCCTGGCCCATTGCGGCCTATCACATCATAGAACTGTTCAAGTTTGTGCAAGAGCTGCCCGACATCTATTGCCTGGTCTTCCAGGAGGAAAACAAAACCTATAAGCGCTACAACAGGGCTTGGATCCTCGCGAACCTCAATGCTAAGCTGCAGGAGCCGGACTTCCATCCATTTCACCCCAATCCATATAATCATTGGGTTTATGAATATTAAAATATACAAGCATTTATTTTGACCGTAATCATTACAAGTTTTATTATATTTAGGTAATATTCTTTATTTACGGTCCCTGTAATTAATGGATTTATGCTAAATAAAAGGTTTGCTTATTGTTATTGTTGTGTGTGTGTGTGTGTATTCATGTGTGTTTCAGTGGCATCAAAACAAAACGAAGTTGGCTGCGGCAACACCAGATTCCAATTAGAATCGTAGAGGAAAAGTTTTGCATTCACTGGCCACTAGCGATAAGCGTTGCCAGACTGATATTTGAAGATCAGCGCTTTTAAACCGTTTTTTTTTTTTTCAGGCGTACGTTACGTTACGTTACATTACATTTTTATGTCGCTTTGCACTATTATTTATTAATGTTAATGTTATAATATTAATTAAAATAAACGCACAAATTGCACGCAACGGATCACGCCTAATTCACCAACTTAACGTTCGCAATGATAATTGCGCTTTAAAGTTTAAACTACTTATAATAGTACGAATATTATAAATATTATAAAAATTATACAACGTATTTAGCTAGCAATTGGACGAACGCACAAAACGATCTGACGAGGTGGCAACGCCACCGCCCAAACTCAATTTGGCACGAGCTAATCGCGATGCTCGAACACTTGTCGCTTGCTCTCTGACGTCACGCGTCACAGACTTTTGTTCTCTCTTCTCTTCTCTTTGCGTACTCTTATATTGGCACCTTGCAATTGGTATTGTTTACATGCGTACATGCACACATACATACTTGGTATTTGTCTATTCTACATGTTTCTATGTGTGTGTCTGTTTATATATATGTATATATGTATGTATACATACATACATAATGCTGCAATGCGCGTGCGAAGCAATAATGCAGTATTGAGTAGCTTATATCTTCTATGTTAATTAACCGATTTCAATGCGCTTTTCAGGATAGTTAAATATAATAGTTAAGAGTTTATATTCCGAATAACAACATTTTATGTTTAATATTACGCTTGTTACTCAAGGTATTTTATAATTGTATTTAAATATTGTTCTAAAAGTTTAGGTTTCTGATAGTTTACTTTTTATGTTAAATTTTTTATGATTAATTAATCCCGTATGGCATAGAATTTACATGCTATACAATTATTAACTGTTAGGATTCCGATTTGCACAAGTTTGTTGTATTGACTTAAATAATTATATAATAATTAACAATTCAGTATATGCCATCTATCTATCTATCTATATTTACAATATATGCTGCAGTCAATTGTCTTAAAAACAGCTTCAGAAAACGCTGTTCTCCTGTATAAGTCCTTTAGTTTTAGGTCTCCATATCTCGTACTTCTCTATTTCTTTTTTCTGTTCTTTTTCATGCTATTTTCTGTCTCTTTGTTGTTTCTCACAAGGATAACACGCTCTTGGCATTTCTTTAAAGCGATTGTTACTTCTAGTTAACGCCTAAAAAAAGACTATGTAATTCGCTTGGAATTGTTGTATCAATATATTAATAGCTAATTAACTACGTTGTTGGTTTTTACAATGCTCACAGAATGTGCATAAAACATCATCATCAGCTTCGGAACGGCTCGAAGCACGCACCAAAGCCGCAAGCTTTTAATGCATTTTCAATACATATTCATTAAAAATTAATTACCGTTCATATCGTGTGCTGTTTTAATGTCCTTTTAATTTGATATTCACATCCACGGGATAATTTTGACCCAGCGCAATTAGCAGTTCGTCCTCACTACATTTAATATACTCGTACTCTTAATGTAATCAACGCGACAAAAACAAATGAAAATAAAGTATGAAAATTACAGACTGAAAAGATGCGCAGCTTGAGACCGTTTTAGCATTCACTTAAAAATAACGAAAATAATTATAAAAGATACAAAAAATAAAAATAAAACAGAACACGTTTAATTTGCCTTAGCACTCGTAGGGCTCTTAATTAGTTGGCACGTTTCGCGCTGTGTCAGCGAACAAAAACTTTTAATGATGTGCAACATTGTCAACTAACCTTTTCCCCCTTCTTCCCATTCTCTTCCGCTCGTTGTCTCACCCTGCACTGACCAGTTACAGCAAATGCAGAGAAAGAATGACGTCTTGAAGCAATTGCATCCTTAAGCAAATAAGTTGCTCAAGTTGACAGCTGAAGGCAAGCAAAGAACGTGCAACGGATGATGCCAGCTAACGGTAGTAGCAATGTGATAAGACGACAAACACAAACACCAAGACACACAAACATACAAACACTCAAAACAGACCAACAGACCTACATATAGACATGAAGACAGAGGAAGTAGACAACATGGAAGGCAAACAGAAGCACAACTGCACGGATAGTTTCTTGTCTCTTCTTCAAAATTAAAATAATATTCATCCTTCGCTATTTGAGCTACATATTTGCAAAGGCATGTGGTATTAACTGTGAAGCTAAGCACAGTTAATAACCGGTATACGTGGAACTCGCGTTGGGGGCCATAAGTAATAATAGCGGATAGTTTCCGTTGAATGCAAAAATTACTTTATGCGGCATCCGCCATTTGTGTGCTACTTTCTGAAAGCAGAACAATTCTATAATTTGTAACCATAAATAGCACAACTAATAGCATATTCAAGTTACTTTGTAAAAGTAAAACAAATCCCTTGGAATAATTTATTACTAGCATTGTTGATTTTCCACCACTTAGTGGCTATTGATTATGCGTTTCCAATAAAAAAAAACCCGCCGTAAAGTAGGCCAGTCACATGCATTGGCGCCCAACGTGGGTGGCTTTAATATTTAACTAGCCTGTTTGAATATGAAAGCCAAGCATTAACAACACCAAAGCCCAGTTCCAAATAGGAAATTAGGCTAAGCCCAGCGAAATTGGTTTATGTTAGTTAAAAGTGCAACCAACGGGGGCAGGTCCGACGGCAAACACGCCCCATGCCGCAGTGTTGCAAGTTGTCAACGCGTCGCTCGACATTCGTCAGCGTCAACTTAACGGCGGCCACATTCATCGTGGTGGCTTCTAATCCAGAGCAACCAGCGTGCATCTGTGTGTGGGATGTCATATTTGTGGCTCAAGTGCAGCACTTTGTTATTTTTAGCAGTGTCCTTGTTATTGTCCTGGTCGGCGTTGAAGCCGCCCTCATTCATATCTTTCGTCTTTCGCCTTTCGCCTTTCGCCTTTTGTCTCTTGGCGTTAAAGCACACAGAGAAAAAACTGTACAGTTCGTAGATGACAGAACTTACGTAGATAGATTTGTATGTCTTTAACCAGTCAATGTATTCTTGTCATTGTTCGCGGTTGGGGGCGTGACATCCATAATTTGAAATAAACTTGTTCTGCGTATGGTATATACCTTTCAAAAACGACCAAAACGGTTGCTTTAGCTCTTATAGTTGCTAAGATCGACGCGTTCAAACAGACGGACAGACAGACGAACAGGGCTAAATCGACTCAGCTCGTCACCCTGATCAAGAATATATATACTTAATGGGGTCTGCCACGCCTCCTTCTGCCTGTTACATACATTCTAACAGTGTTAATAACCCTTGGCGAAATATGAAGTGGAAAATGCATGATTTTCAGTATGATATACTTGTTTTGTTTTCTCTCTGTGTAGCCGTTCAGACTTAACTGATGATGCAAATATATATTTGTTAGAAACGTTGCATTCCACACCATCACAAATTGCGGCCATTCGCCCAGAGACAATCGCATAGAGCACACATCTAAATACAATCTTTTCCTTCCTTCTCCGTCTCCTACTCGAATTTTCCTCAGTTGTACAACAAGCGCTTAATATGTTGGTTATTGCATTTGGATCTGTTTGTCTTCTGGCGCTGATGATTAACAGTAAGCCGGGAGCTTACTTGATGCCATCGTCTGGCTGTCGAGACATCAACAACAAAACTTTTGTTGTCTAGTGTAATTACGAGCACGGCTGATGCGCATTTACATAAACTAAAGGCAGGCGAAAGTATGGGGCAAAGATAAACAATTTGGTATAAAGAGCTGACAAAATTAGCTAGATTGTAAACACAAGCTAAACAAAAAAAAAGCCACCAAATTAAAGGCAAATAATTCAGATTTAACTTAAATCTAAGTTGTTGCTTTTTTGAAGAAATTAATTATCTATTAAGACCAATGTTGTTGTTAAACAACAATTGATATACCGGTGATTTAGCGTTTAAGAAAATGCCAGCATTTATTTATTATTTGTGCTGTTTGCGATTTTTAATCACATTGCAAACTTGTGCCACAATTTATGAGCATTTCATTTACTTATTTCTTTTGTGGGCACTCGTAAATGGCAAAAACGAAATAAATTTGCCCCCAACAGCATTTGCCGTTTAATTATAGCTCAAATGGGCAATTATTGCCGCCCCATAAGACGTCACGTGCGCACATTTGTAGCGCCTTCAATCAATGTTCAGTAAAAATCCCACAGCCTCCCGCATCCCGCACCCCTGCCCCATTTAACGCTATATCTGGTTGTTGTTGTTGTTGGATGTTTCTTCGTGCCAATCGCCAATACCAATACCAATACCAATTCACAGCATCCATATTCTCATGCTCATTTCCCATTCAATTATAATCAGCCCGATGATAATGATTGTCATCCTCATCCTCATCCCCATCCTCATCATCACCATCGTAGTCATCGTCTTTCGCATTAGAGACGATGGCAGAAAACGAACGTTATTGCCTCTCATTACTTGCCCCTAGCCAATACAATGCCACAATGCAAGACATCATCCATCATCCCAGCCACAATTCAAGCGATCTGTCTGCATTGTTTCGACTATAAATAAAGCGCCCCGTGCGATCTTCAAGAACTGTGCAAACAGTTCTATCGATGTGCGTGCGTGTTTATCTTATGGCCTACCATTTAGCAATCTCCCAACCCTGACCATCTGCCAATCTCCCAATCTCCCAGTCTCCCAATTTCCCATCCACAGTTCTCCTGCCACTGGCAACAGCTGCTGCTTCAACTGTTTCACCTTCTGAGATATAATCACGTCATGATTGAGACACCTGGCGGCATTTTGGCGACTGTTCTGCTTTTCTTTTCACATATTTCTTGCGGGTGTTTCAAGTTCAATTTCAATTTCAATTTCAATTTCAATAAACACTTGTTGTGCCCATTGTATTCGTGCTGCTTGTTGTTGCCGTCAATTCAATTGTTTGCGCTTATTTAAATACTCTTTTGGATGCGAGATAGATTATGGAGAATGAAATAAATAAACAGTCCAAAAGGATACTTTACACTATGCTGATACTGATGCTAAATATAATACAACACTTAACCCGTTCAAGCACAAAAATTGTATCTTTTATTTTTAATACCCTGTACTTTAAAAAAATGACTAAAAGATCTATTAAATTAACGCATATGGAAAAAGTATGTAACATTCAAAAGTAGGCGTAGAAGATTCCAGGTCTGAAAAACAATCAGAGTTATAGCATACATTTTTTGGATAGATGTGTACCATAAGCAGATTTGGTAAATTTTCCAATGACACGCACCTATTAAAGTAAAGGGTCTAATAAAAAAAAAGTAAGTAGAAGAAGCATTGCTGCTGCGCTTGATAGAATATTTTACAATTATTTTTATTAAAATAAATGGTGCAGCGTCGAGCGCATTCGACTGATCGGCACCGTCCCTACTGATTTTTTTTTGCTTAAAATCTTTTGGCTATTTTTATAGCTTTCATCAAAATATTTTTAATATTTTTTCGCTCAACGAAAGTGTTACATTTTATTTATACCCAAATTATTCATACGAGCACCTATAAATCAATCGTGTATGCTCATTATTGAACATATTGATACATCTGTATATATGGGGGCAAATATTTAGCTGGCACACAACATTTTAACGACATTTGTGAATGAAGCGTTCATTCAAAAGAACGGCTACAGTTTTCACTTGTAGACTTATTGAGCGTGCAAAGATTAAAGGCAACTCGAAACTGCCAACATCTTGGGGCAAATGTCTAACAACATTTTCGAACATCATTTAAGCAATTTTGTTCGCAAGTAAGCAACATTGCAACTAATTACCAAATGCATATACCATGTGTGTATGTAATTTAGATGGTACTACTATGTAGGCATATGTACATCAAAAAATACATACTTAGCTTAGGCATGTGCGAGTTAAATATGGCAAATATTCCGTGACCTTTTAATCAGTGCAATCATCTCTTTTGGTTTATTATTACATTTTCATAGCAAAAATCAGACAATAACGGAGCACTGAAGGCCTAATTATAATTTGCATTTAAATAGAGATATTTTAGTGCATGTAACATTTTGGCATTTTTATTGTAGCGCATAAATTATGCATACAATGTACGCCCAACTGCAAATACTATTTTCTGCAATTGTTTCAAATTTTTATTTTACAAATTTACATTTATATGATGAACATAATTGGCATTATTGTAATATTAACCAATAGGAACGGAGACGACTGTAGAATATCCTAGCAAAGCGTGGCAAAGCATGCAATATTGCTTCTTGAATAACTTCTATGTTTGCTAACCGATTTCAATTCGCTTTTCGGAGTAGTTATATATCATAGATGAGTTCCATGCCACGCTTGTTATTTGGTTTTTAACGGCAAGGGCTTAAAGGAACGTGGCTTTGAAATAAACTTGATCTGCGTATGCTATCCACCAATCTGTATTTCAAAAATGGTTGCTCTAGCTTTTATAGTTTTCGAGACCTACGCGTTCATACAGACGGGCAGTCTCGGCTCAGAATAAAGATATACACTTAATAGGGTCACGCCGCTTTCTGCCTGTTATTAATCCTCTTTTTACAAATTTTTAATGGGTACAGGGTATACAAATATTATTTTCTGATTGTTTGCTTGAGGCCTCATCGGCTTGCAAATATGTAATCTCCTATATGGCAGAATTTGCATTAATTCAATTTAAAACATATGAGCATATTACACTGGCTTGAGGTAAAATACGAACATTGCAGATTAATAGTCCTCAAATAATTACTGCACAGCACAAATACAATAATGTAACTGCACTAATAACGTTGAAGCCCCTTACATTTACATTTAATTAACAAAATCTCAATTATGGTACTTGGGCTTTGTTAACAATCGCAACTCTGCATTGATTTCATTTCATTTGGCATCTTGGTGTTCTGTAATACCCTTGGGATAATAATTGTAATCTCAATACACATCGAGTGCACAAAAGCTGTGTTTAATCAACTTTATTAGAAACTTGTCAGTTTTCCCTTTCGACTTTAATTTACACAATTGAATGTACAATTATATATAAATATATATTTATTTATATATAAATAAGCAAGATCTTTTGCTTTGCATTTTCATTAAAAAGCGACTCAGACAGCGAATTTTCAACTCAGATTTATTCATTTGCATAACAATTTGTTTGCTGTACAACATGTCGTATGAGTAATTTATTAGCTTGTTTGATATTGTCTTAGCAGCGCTCTTACAGCGGTCATTGAACGCTGAAAATAATCACAGTCATCTTGATGATAATGCTAATGATAATGATATTGATAATGATGATGGCGCCGCCAAATGTTACACGCATTTAAATAAAAAACACATTTATCATCATGTGTAGCACATTTTCTTGTTCTTGTTCTTGTTCTTGCTATTATTTTCTTTTGCTGACAATGACAATCAATGGCCTGGACATATTTGTGACGCCAGCTAAAAGCTGACGGACTCCCAGCCTTCTTTCCCTTCTTTCCCTCCTTCCTCTCCTTCCCTCCTTCATCGCGCCTTAGCGCCCTCATAATAAAACCAGCAACAACTAAAAAACACAAAAGTTGGCAGCACTTTTTATGCTGAACCCGTTGCGCTCGACAGGCAACAGCTGAACACACAGTGGCCAGAATAAATGCTAGATATTCCCAACAGTTACATGTATGTGCATAAATATTTACACTGAAACTGCCATAGCGGGTATGCACGACTTACTATATGGCTGCTTTCTAATTATTGCCAGAATTTGGCCTTTAAAAATTTCATATAAATTTGCAATGAATAAAAGTATCGAATAAAAAACAGACATTAACAATTATATAACATAAAAAACTTAAATATAAAAGTTAATTAAAAATATAAATTAAAAATATACATAATACAAATATATTTATTTATAAATTAATTAATTACATATATTCAATAAACAACATAATTGGAATAATAAAAATAATTAAATAAATAACAAATAAAATAAATAAAATAACAAAAAACAACATTAAATATATAAATAAAACTAAATCATAAGAATTAAATAATTTATTTAAAAACGAAACGAATGAAAAATAATATTTGATTAAAAAATAAATAAAATGAAATGGGCATAATTAAACGTCGATTTAAATTAAAATGCAGATAATGAAAACTTTAATAATAATTAAAAAGTAGCAAAACAAATATGTAGCTACGAAGTGAACAACAAATATAAATATGAATTAATCAAAAACAAATTAAATAAAATGTATAAATAACTTAATTAAGTGTGTTTTAAAATATAAATTTACAACAAATTAAATATATACAATAATAACTAAGTTAAGTGTATTTTAAAATGGCACTAAGTATATTAAACTTTGACTTGAGCTTTTAGCAATTGCGAGATATATGTGAGCTGCCATAGCAGCAATAAAACCCATCTAGTTCCATTTTTTCTTATTTTTTACAGTTTATTCATTTTTGCCATTTTTCCACCTAGTACTAACTTTGATAAATTGCATTTGAGCGTAGTTTTTAGCCACGCCATGGCTATGAAGAGCAGCAGCATAACAACAATAACTAAAGCTAAATGGAAGATACTTAAAATTGAGCGTCAACTCGGCATCTCGTTATCTAGGCATCCTCTTCGCACAGTTCAATGTCTCGTAAATCTTTTCGAGTTTACGACTATATAAGATGCCAGCAAGTCATCAAATAGTGTTGGATAAAACACATACATATATATATACATATATACAGACATGAACAGCTCGAGCAGGATCTAAATGTGTGCACATGAAGAGCAATTGAGAATAAGACAACTGAAAGAGCATAAATACTGTCAGTAAACAGCACAAAAAATCATTAAATGCTCTATTCACAAGAATAGAAAAATTTAAAGAAACTCAATTTAAACTTAAAATATATAAATATTAAATTTAAAAGCGCATACAATTAACAGAATAATACAAATTTAAATATAGTTTGCTAATTATAAGTACTTCATAAACTATAAATGAATATTTCGAAATAGTACTTTCCGGCCAGTCGAATTTTGTTATTAATCCTTCGCTAAACTTCACCCAATTCAGTTATGGTAGTATATGAATATACTATTATACTTCAAGTCAGTATTTTTTTCGACCGAGCACTTTCAACATATGCAAGTCAGAGTATTAAATTTTATGGGGTTGTGCGTCATCATCATTAAACTAAAATTGCAGAACGTTAAGCAACCGCTAATCTTATTCAGCTTGATTATCTTTTGCTTAGTTAATATACTACGCTTTTCTCGCTTTTCTCTGGCCTGGCCGAGCAGAGCTCGACTGCATCAAAAACTATTTGGAACAGGAAAATACGCTTAAATCTTAGCCCAATTTCCGAGCCAAGCTAACGCCTTTTACTGACAGGCACTTTAACCACTACATCACTTTTTTGGTTTTTCTTTTGCTTATTTGCTTTTTGGGTAAATTCCATTTAGGTTGACCATAACAGTAATAACAAGAAGAACGATGAGTAAATTCAATTTAGATGCGTTTTATCGGGCACTTAAGCCAACTGCAGCTGAAATTGGCCAAATTGCAACGAAAAATAGAAAATAAATGGGTTTTTAGCTTGCCCACAGCTGCCAAGTAGTTGTTATAGACTCGAGTGTCTCAAAAGTCAAAAACACTTTCAGTAACTTGGGCCACACTTTCAATTTACGCCTAGGCTAGTCCAAGGTATTGTATTTTTAATCAAGCGTATTGTTTGCATCTACAGTAGAAATTTACTTAGTAGGCACCGAACATGTGTGCCAAATTTGTTGCACCCACTACACAGCAAAAAAAGAATTCATACTTAATTATAAAAAACAAAAAAGCGTAAATAAAACTTATATCAAGAACACTCGAAATATTTACAAACTTATAAAATTTCAAATTTACAATTTCAAAATTATTTTTTAAAAAATAAAAATATACTTCAGCATTTTGTTCAGTTTAATTTAAGAAAACCCCGATAATTTTTATGACAAGATTTTTTTAAACTCATTTCTAAATTGTTGTTTTAAAATTTATTAATATTTAAACTTTTTAAATGTTTCATATTTAAAATTCTTCTTCATTTTTCATAATTTCAAAATTTTGTATTTATATTATAATTAAGAGTATTACAAAAATAATTAAAAAAATTTTTGGTTTATATTACATAACGCATTTATGTATAACAAATTTCTAAGCATATTTTAGAACAATTATTCACATAATATTCATAGAATTTTTAAAGTATTTATTTATTTATAAGTTTAATGTCAACGACAACCAGTCAACAGAAAATTTAAGATACATATTAAAATTAAGTACAAAATTCATTTTAATAATAAAATAAAATAAAATAAAATAATAATAAATTTAAGGTTTAAATGATAAAAGGATAATCTTGAGATAAAAAGTCTCAAATCAAAAAATTAGTTGAAATAGAATGAAAAATAAATCAAGCATTTGCAAAATTTTGAGGTAAATTGAAATGTATTGATCCAACGCCAGTTTTGTCTCAGTGTACGGCTAGAGTAGATTCATTTTCCAACTTGTTTAACATGTTCTGTTTTGTGGGATAGTCCCCATAATAAACTAATTGATGAAAATAAAAGTGCCGTTTTAAGCCTATTACTTAACCCTCAAATACCCAAGAGTGTCTCAAGACACTCATCGCATTATTGTCATTTTAAAGAAATCTGTTTATTGGAATTTAAATTTACAATTTTTTACGGTAAGCTAACATTACGCCAAATATATGATCAAAAGCTCTTAAAGCTCACTTGAGCTTTAACGGTACTTTTATTTTGACATATACACAAAATTGTTTTTTGCGCACATGAAACGTAGTGGCTGCAGAGTGCGATTTGTTTGGTTTAATTAAACAGACTTTAATTTGCTTGATTAAGTTGATACTTTTTTTCCATATAGGTAGGTTTGTTTACTAACTAATTGCAGTTTTATTTTTGCGAATATATAAAAATTGTGCCGTGCAGCAGTTAAAAACCTATGAGTGTCTTGAGGCACGCTTGGGCATTTAGGTGTACTTTTTTTGCGAACTTTTACATACAATTTTCCCATACAAAATGGTGTTTTTTTGTTATAAAAAGAATCGGGAAACAACATTCAAATCGTAAAAGACGATGTATGACAACTAATTCAGACAAGCTTCAAATTATCGGAATTAATTATTTAGCAACAGTTATATATGTTTGATTTTGCTATATATGACGATGAATTGTTCTGTAAAATTACGAGGAATGTGATAATTTTGACATTTGAAAATGTATTAAAAGTCACACTTAATGATGTCTACATCTTGAATTTGACCCTTAACTTGAATGTAGACATAGGTTTAAAGCTAATTATCATTACAGACGAAGCAGATCAGTTGGGAGGAACGCCACAGTCGAACCCAACCGACAGCGGCAGACGCTGCACGCACAGTTGAGCACATTCTATGTTAAATAACTTCGGTGTTTCTTATCGCATAATAATGCAATTCACAGCATAAATGAAGAATGCCATAAGCTACGTACATTCCAAATTTCAAGTCTATGACGTTAAAATTGTACCTGATGTGGCTCTTAAAGCTTGCGAGATCAAGGTGGGAGCTAGTGGAAAGGGGGGTAAAGGAGGGTAAAGGGGGGAAATATCAAAGATCTAAAAAATCTTCAACACCGTATAGCATAGGAGAACTTACATACAAAAATAGTATCTCTAGCTCTTATAGTTTCCAAAATATAGATTTTCATCCAGAAAAATTTTATATGCTTGAATGCCCAAGAGTGTCTTGAGACACGCATCCATATTTTGTCACCTTACAGGTAAACGAAAGCTCCCACAAACTTTTTGAGCTTATTTTTGAACTCAGGAGCCACCATTTACCTTAGAAAAAAATGTTTGGTTCAATTTGTCTCATAAGTTTAGATTTGGGCATTTGAGGGTTAAGATCGAGCAAGTGCTATATGGACCGTTAGACTGTGTGTATTTGTGTGTGTGTAAGAGAGAGAGAGAAAGGGAGAGTATGTCGGTGTGTGTATGTGTGGGCCTAAGTGCGTGTAAGTGTTGGGCGACAAGTAATCAAGTTCATCTCTGTATGTGTAAATCGAATGAAATGGCAAAAATGAATGATGGATTGTTTAGTCGAATAAGTTTGTGTGTGTGTGTGTGAGGGTGTAAATGTGTGACCAGCTGCATGTATATGTGTGTGTGTGTGAGTATGAGCAAAATTGGGAATACTCTTCAGTGTCTGGTTGGCAGTTGGTTAACAACTTACGTTGACCATGTCTATTTTTTGCATATCTTCATCAAAGCAATTTATATGCACATGTCTCCCTCTCTTTCTCTCTCTCTCTCCCTCTTACTTTTTTTGTCTTCTTTCTGTCTCTCTTTTTAGCCTTTATCTCTCTGTTCCTGTCGCCTTGCACTGTTCCTTAATTGCATAGACTTTCACAAACACACCCACATGCGATATTTTCACACACTGAGCAACGCACACACTTGACCTTTTGCCTCAACCTGACACGCTGCACACCCCCACCCCCTTTCCCTCCACCCGCCCATTCACACTCTCTCTCTCTCTCTCTCTCTCTCTCTCTCTTTTCCCTCTGCCTCTGCTGCATGAATAATTGAAGTAAAAGTGTTGAGCACGTAATGCCTACAAAGAGTCCGAGACCACTTCTCAGGCTATCTGAGTCCCAGGCTCATGCTCTTCCCAATATTCCATATGCATGTGTGTGTGTGTGTGTGTATGTGTGTGTGTGTGTGTGTGTGACACACTCGTAAAAACTTAGCTTAAACATGGAAGAAGTCATTGCAATGTTGGCAGCTCATCAAATTTGCATATAGACTGCCTACAGAAAAGTAGAAGGTCGCATAAGCAAATACCCTGTAGAAAGCTGCAGACAATGGAATGCCAGCATTTTAATACTGACGCTGCTTTTACAGGGTATCACAGAGCACCCTGAAATGCTATGCAAATAAATATCTCACTGCATGCACATCAAGTGAATCATACAAAAGTCATTTAGTTGTGCAGAACCTTGACTGAAAACTTTCTTCGGTAGTCCCAACAAAACTCTCTAGCAACTTTCATATTAGTTTAGCTGAAAGTTAACACTTACAGCAACGACAAAGCGTGCACATAGTAAAAAAATAAAAAGACATAAATTATTAAAATGTGAAAAACTTGACAACAGCAAATAGAAAACCAGCAAAAAATGTAAGTTCATTTAAAAGAAATTTATTTGTCTGGCAGTCTATAAAACTACGAAAAATATATGCACATTTATCAAAACTAATGTTCATATAGATTATATAGACAGTGTTCTGATCCAAAGTTCTTGCATCTACTTTTTAAAAATTTACATTACAGCAAGAAAGTTTTTGTTCAACTTCAAGGCAGACAATTGCCAAAAAAAAAAAAGGACTTCAGAGAATAAAAGCCAACTTTGGTCGCTTGTCTTAGGTCAAGTTCAGACAGAGCATAACAAAAGCTATGCATGTCAATGGACTTTATAAATAAAACTAAGCAATAATAATAACAGCAGGTCTTCGGACAGCTGCACTATACAAAAAAAACAACAAAAAACAGAATAAAGAATAAAGAAAAAAGGAATCTATATTTGTCTGTTGATTGTCGCCTGTCGCCTGCTGTTGATCACATCTATAACAATGAAAAGGCCACGCGAAAAAACTCCCTAAAGACGTTATTCCAACACGCTGTTATTGTTGTTAAACACACATACAACAGCAACAACAACAACAACACAAATAAAACAACAAAAAACAATCAAACACACAACAACAGCAAATGAGAACAACATTTGTCTGCACATTTGTTATCGCTCGCTTTGCGCCAGTTTTTTATATATTTTCTACTTCATCGGCATTTGGCTTTTGTTTATTAAATAAATGCGTCCATCTATTTGACAAAGCAGCAACAACAACCAGCATGTTGATAATAATAAATAAAAAGCAAAACAAAACAAAAGTAAAGTTTGGCATTACCAACGTTGGCGTGTCCATTGTACCCCCAGGGACTCAATAAATCTGTCTCCACGTCCATCTTGCAATCGCTTGTTTAGTCAATCAACTCGCTTATTGGCCAAACAGCGCCAAATCGGCCAGCACAATTCAAGCCATGGCAATGTTTGCTTTGATTCCTTGTCACACGTGACGTATGCGCAATATTTCGTTATGTTGTCTGTTGCATTTGCATTCATCATTCGCTGACAAGCAGCATTAGCAGCTGTTGCCAACACTCTCGTCGAGATCTAGACGTCAATGCCATATCACTGACACTCCCTTTTTCACTTCCCTCCCCTGCCCTGCCCTGTCCTTCTCTCCAACTATCTTTTTAGCCTGAAATGTGCTCAGTTGGCACACATCCTGCTCATCTGTCCATGTTTCTTCTTGCGCCATTCTGCTGCCATTTTGCATAAGCTGCAGAGTGGAATTGAATGAAGGCATCTCTGACAGCACATAAAAACAGTGCTACTTTTTGCTGCAAACAAATGACATTTTGATGCAACATGTACTTCCAATATTGACCAGCTAGAAAATTGATTCAGATACAAAGATACAGATATACAAATAATACATACAAATATATACATTCTAGACTAGTTTCTGTAGATATTTAATTGTTCAAGAGTTAAAATCAGCACTAACAGTCTAGAAACCAAAATTACAATATTTAATATATTTAAAAAAAATGTTGATATTTCAAAAATTATTTTCAAAAAACAAATTCTATCACAGACACGTTTTTAAAGCGAATTTTTGTCATCAGATTCTGCATTATTGAGCGATATTCGCATTTTTTATACCATGTACCCATTAAAAGTGAATAAAAACAGGGCTAATAACATTAAATATTAAATTTATATATTTGTTTTCAAAATAATGAAACATTACTAAACTAATACAAATTTTTTAAATTGGTTGTGCAATTTAATGATTTATTTACACACGCTAACAGTTTATATTTAAAATTAACTTGCTGTTAGTAAAAATCTATTCGGCGATATTTTAACATTTTAAATAATAAAATATAATTGATACATATTTTTTTTTATCTCTCAATAGCTCTATATTTTAATTACAAATGCCAACCGTTGCGAAGTATACTTTGCATATTTTATACTCTCAAAATACCAACATGCAATTTTCACAAGCTATGAAAGTTTATTATTTGCAATCAGAATCAATATGAAAATTTGTATTTTAATGCACTTTGTCTATTGAAATTGAAAATTATATGCCATACATTTGCTATAAGGCCCCACGGTGCATCAGCTGTGATTAGCATATTTTTATGGAAGCACTTTAAGGGATTGTCCCACTGTAAGCTGTCAAAATGCACAACAAAGACGAAGTGATGGAGCTTGGAAGTAGCTTGGAAGTGCAGAACTGTCACCAAATTGCCAAGGCAAACTACTCTAGTTATTACAGACAGCCTGGTTTTGTTAGCCCACAGTTAGTGCCAGTTGCTATGGCCTGTTAAAGACTCATAGCCAAATGTTATTGAGCATAAACACATATATTTCTATACCCTGGCGCCCATGCAATGGGTAAAAACTGGGCTAATCACATTGGGCAAATGTTTGTGAGAGCGAGAAGGCATAAGTATATATAATCCTGATCAGGGCGGTGAGCTGAGACGATTTAGCCCTGTACGTCTTACCAATTACAACAGCTACAACAGCCATTTTCAGAGTGTAGATAGATATAAAGCCTAAGCAGATTAAGTTATTTTAAACGATAAACAAGCATAATAGAAAGTTGTTATATCTATTGTTTACCATTATGCTTGGCTGTCTAGCGAAAGAAGTAAGAAAAAGCATTGCTGCTGCGCTTTGTATGCTTCATATCAACAATTTAAATAACATTCAAAACAAAGGGTGCAGAGTATTCCACAGCCGGGCACGTCCTTGTTGTTTCTACAGAGAGTAGGGAAGTTAAGCATACGCCATGTGTGCATAAATAGCACTGTCAATGGACTGAAAACCGAGTTGTCGCGCTGGCAGCGAAATGTTGCCCCAAAATTGACAATGCGCCTGTGGGAGAAACAGACAGAAACAGAGGGCAACATGCACGTATTAAATGGCATAAACAATGCCACCTATTGGCCATTGCTTGCCTTTGGCCAGGCACTAAACCAACGGCAACGGCAACGGCGAGGCAAGGGCAAAGGCAATACCTCAACGAACTAACAACAAACTCCCCAAAAACAGCAATCACTTAACTTTGCCCTGGTAGCTCAATACGAAAACAGCAAAAAACAAAACAGTCGAGAGACAACAAAAAACAGCAACTCGGCAGTTTTGACGAAACTTCCGAAATATTGGCTCAACACTTCAAGCCAGAGGTGTGGCATGAAGAGGAACAAGTCAACGAACAGACAAACAAACAGACAAACAGACAGATAGACAGCAAGGAGAGCACTTGAATAAGCCCTAACTGATTGAACGAATGAAAAATGGAGTTCTATTTGTACTACAAGCTAAGGTTAATAGTATTTGCTCTCTGAGATACAACAACAAATTCAATTTGTATCTGAAAAACTCTAGTAACAACAAAAGTTTTTCGCAAATAAAGTTCAACTAGCAAAAATAAATTTCATGTTCTTGACTCTTATTTAGTTGGCAACTTTTACAATTTCCATACATCAGGCAAGAATTCGAAAAGCGGAAAGACAAACTGCAACAATTACTAAACCATTTGAATAAAAATTAGTTACGGATTTGATTACGATATTTATTTCAAGTGCCACACAATGCTCATGATAATGATCATCTCTTAGCTGATGATCTATGAAAGACTTGAAGAATTTAGAGTTTAAGCAGTAGAGAAAACAATAAAGCAGTAAAGTTTTTTAAATGCGTTTACTGTTTTGTTCTGGCAACAGTTTAAGAACATGTTGGGTAGATTGACAAAAATAAGTTGACAATACTTGATGTAGAAGTGTTCAAAATTAATTAAAGTTCACAGATTACACAGACTTTTTTAACCGAAAGCATTTACAAAAGAAAACTACTTATGCTATGATACAATATTAAAAAAAAAAAACAATAAAAAGAACAAGAAAACAATAATCGAAACTAAATGAAAATCATATATTCAAAACAAGAGAAATTTGGTATCTTAAAACAATTATTCTAATGAAAAATCGCCCAATGTTCCAAACACTTATTGTCAAGTCCGCTAAATATCATACAAAAAAAATAATAACTTAGAAAACACCATAACAATACAGTCAACTAATTGAAGGAAAACAAAAACCTTGTCCCATAAACATCATGTAAAAATAATCATAAAACACTCAAACTCGCACAATACTCCCACAAATTCACATTTAAAGTTTGGAATTTTGGTAAATGTTGGCAAACATATTATGCATATTCGTGTATGAAAACAAAACTCAATTAGCAACTGAAACTTTCAAAAAAAAAAACCAAACCAAAAACAAAACACAAAAAAACAAGCAAATCACATGGACACACAAAAAGTTTTTGTAATTCCAGCTAATACTACTATGCACCCAAAAAAAAACAAAAAAAGCTACTGGTAAGTTAGTTAGTTAGTTTCAATTGTCAAAGGAGTTTGGGACTTATTTTGATTGATTTGCATGCGTAATAAAGGTCAGAAAATAGAGCATAGAAAATACGCATTGTTGTGGCCTAATACAATTATCAATGGAGTTAAAGTGTGTTATCAACAGCACAACATTGTTTTCCACTCAAACTGATAGAAATTATGACCGAAACTGGGAATTTGAGCATGCTATATATACATATGCGTATATCCATATTCCTAGTCACTTGGGTATATCTGTTGGCACTATATCTAAATGTATGACTGCGATAAGAGCTTAAAATCATTTATTATTGCTTCATATTTTGATTGATGCACTCGGGGTAGTGAAAATAATTACAATAACAATAACACGTGCGATTATCTATGGAAATTGCGTGCTGCACTTTCACATTAATTAGACCCTGTACTTTGAACATTTACAAAAGGATCTATTAGGCTAGTTCCAGAGAAAAATGTGTGAGCGAGGCAAAACTTCAAAAAATATATAAATTCTTCAGATACTATAAGCGTTAGAGCAATTAGTTTTCGAATGTAGATAGGTATACCACACGTAGATCAAGTTTATTTTAAATTTTGCACGCCATACCCCGCTAAAAGCGCATAACTAGATTAGATGATTGTTATTCAGAATATATACTATCAGCCACTAGATTTATCTTATTCTGAAAAGAGCATTGAAATCGATTAACAAAAGCAAAAGTTATTGAAAAAAGAATATTACAGATTTTGCGCCACTTGTGCCAGAGAGGCATAGTACAGGCAAAAAAAGATAGAAGTAGCATTGCTGCTGCGCATCGTCAAATATTTAAAAAATAACTGTAAATTTTATTTTAAGATCAGAGTGCAGGACATTCCACAGTCGAGCCCATCCGACTGGCTTTTGTTTTTTTTTTGTCGGTATGAGCGTCAGAGAGCTGAAGGAAATTTGTTGTTCTACTCGTTTTGCAGTGCAAACTTTTGGCATTGGTGCATGCTGCATGCTGCATGCTGCATGGTGCAATAACACAGACATATAGAGATATATATATATATAGAGACAGATTCTCTGCGAAACACAATCTGCAATCAAATGCGATGCATGTGTTTTTACGCCTCCCTAGCTGCCGCCCCCTGGCCTAGACACCGCACAAGTGCTACTTGTGCTAAACGTACCCCCAGCACCCTATAGAACCCAGCTGGTATCTGCACTCTCTCTGCCTCTTGAGCGCATGGTTTTGGCAGCAGCCCGGCGGGGTCCACAGGACGCAACAAGCGAAAATTTGTGTTTTGTTTCGAATTCGTTTTCAGGTTGTTTTTATCCGTCTGGCAGTGTTGTTTGCGCGTATTTTTTATTGTGTTTGTTTTTGTATTTGGTTGTGTTGTTGTTTCTTTAGAGCGAACGTAAAAAATGGAAATTGAATATTTTATGTGAATTTTTGCAAACTCAACGCAACTCAAAGAGCATACGTACAAGTCTGTTGCAGTAGAACAGACTCGACAGCAAATGCACTCTTCAAGTTATTTGGGTTGCACAATAAATTTTCACTAAAAATTTTAAATTTCAATCAAACCTCGAACTGAGTCTGGCTGAAACTGAGCACGACTCAAACCAAACTTGTCGGTTCACTTAAAAAATAAATTTATTGGCTTTCGGTTAATTAAAAAGCATTGCTATAATCTTCACATTTTGAAGTTTCAAATTCATTTTCATACATTTTTTGCCAGCTTTTGCAGAGAACTCAAAAAAAGCTAGGCGGCAATTTTTACTTTATTTTGTAATATTCGTATTTATGTGACTTTTTGCTATGCAGAATTCAACAAAATGAATATACCCTTTTCAACTTTTTTGATGGATATGTTATATGTTTATTGTATGGAGATATATGCAATACAAATATGTTTACAACAGACAAGGTTCACTTAAATTGAGTTACAATTTAAAATCGTCGAAATCATATTTTTAGACATGTTTCGATAAGAAAGGCTACGTAAAGGCTGAGTCTCTTTCAGAATTGTTCTTGAAAAGTTTCTAAACTGTATCTAAAATTCTAAATTGGATTAAATGAAAATATTATTGTCAAATTGGTTTATTTATTTCTTTATTTTATATTCAAAACTAGCCAAAATCATTCGCATAACAGAAAATAAAAAATAGAATATATAAATATAAATATAATAAAATGGCAATATTAAGTCTGGTTGACTTTGAGCAAAAGAAGCTAATACGGCATCGTTTAAAGGTCAGTTGACATAAAAGACGTTGCTGTTTTAAGATTAATAAATGAATTCATGAATTTATACAAATAATGCATCATAATTTAATATATGTTCACTTAATGACGGGAATTTTCATTTTAGTTCTAAACATAATAGAACATCGTTAGATGTTTAAAATGATTCTAGGGTATACATTTTCGATTCGCCAAGCGTCAGACAATTCTCAAAAATGAAACAGAAAGCGCTAATAAATGTGCATAAAAACGGATTTTTATTGAGGGCCTATCGGCTTTGTTTCTAATTGGGCACACTGTAAAATATACGGCGCTTTTCAGTTCAAAATAGGACCTTGTAGCTTCAAACTTTAATACTCTATGTTTATGAATCTGTAATTTAAATTGAATATTTAACATATTATTGGAAACTTTATGCTCAACGAATAAATAAGCTTTGCTCATTCAGATGATAGTGAAAAGAAGGTTTTCCTATGCTTTTATTTTTAATTCCTTACCGATTTATTCCGCTAGCGGTAAAAAAGTATTTGAATTAATGTTAACTTGAAAATGTATCAATAAATAATTTACTGCCACATGTGGCAAATAATTACAGCTATTCACATTTTTAGCAGCAAGAGCTCAATTTGACTTCATTGACCGAAAGTGCAATGGTTTTTAGATCGATGCTGTGTGCAAGAGTTGGCCCAGACATTGATGGAATGGCTGTTAATAGCCGAAATGCAGACAGGGAAAGAAATACGGCCATGAAAGGGTCAAGATGGTACTTGTTGGGTTGCGTAAAGGGCTCGTTGTCTTTGAACTGTAAATTGATGGAGTGCTGTGCACGATATGTATACAAATTTAATCCAACAAATATATAAATATGTCTATATAGTAGGAACATTGCAGCTACAATCTACAGATGTTGCCATGCCAAACTGTGATTCATCTAAAAAGGTCAGCGTCGAACACGGACCAGCTGGTAGATTTCCGTATCTGAGCCACGCGTCGCAGACATTAAGCACACATGTTCATAATATTGATAATTTGTTAGACGAAGTAGTAGCCGAACTTGGAGCCATTTGTTAAGTCTTGACAGCTGCTTGGCTTCGCAGCGTGAGGCATGCGCCATTTAGCCAGTAAATTTCTTAACAAAAGCGATAAGCTCCAAGCAATGGCCAAGGAATTTCAATAAAAACAACGAGCAAAAGCAGATGCAATATTTTGTGTACAATTAGCATGATTTGTTAAATGTATTTCAACCGTTGCAAACAGATAAGCACGGTATGAAGGTAGAAAAGCAATAAGCTTTAAGTGTAAGACCTAAAGGTAGGCGTGGCAGACCCTATTAATAATATATACATATATATATATTCTTTATCACTATGAACGCTAAGATCTCACAAACTATTAAAACTAGAGCAATATTTTTAAATGCTGGATGACACTTAGATGACGCGCAGAATAATCGTAATATTGAATATAGAAAACTGTTATTCGGAATATATACTCTCAAACATAATAGTTATCTAACCTGAATAATGCATTGGAATATGCTATTAAACACAAAAGTTAGTGAAGCAACAATATTGCAGAATTTGCCTCGCTCAAGGTAAAATGTATTCTGTATAATGCACGTCCGACTGATCGGCTCCGTCCCTACAGGTTACTTGTGCCATATACTCGCCTAACATGAACTAAATCTCGTTCAGAATATACTAAGAGTTTACTTAGTTGTTAAGTCAATTTCGGTTTCAATACGACCAACAAATGAACATGCAGTTTCGTTCAAGCGTTTCCTTCTTCTTTTTTTCTTGTTTTTGAAGTTTAGTGCTTTGCAAGTTATGGTATTTTTGCGTTTAGGCAAACATGCTCGCTGCTATGCAAGCATGTTCAAAAAATAGACCACTCTCGCATATTTTAAAAGGAAATTTGAAAGGAAACCGCACACAAACCGCAGGTGAATGCAACCAACTAACACACAAAAAAAAATGAAAAAAAAAAGTTGTAAGAGAAAAGCAGGAAAATGTGCAAGAAAAACACGAAGAATGCTCTTACAGTTAACTAACTAAAAAGCTTGATAGCCAAGGTGATGACTTGCAACTAAGATCACGTATACGCCACGTTCGCTCCATGGTATCAAATCAAAGAATGCGCTTTCACTGCTTATCTGCAGCACCCTCTAACCTCTCCATCTGATTGTCCTACGTTTTTGGTAGTCACGTGCCAACAAAAAAAACCGCTGCTGCACTTTTCCGTGCAGCACTCTGAACGCAGCGATTAGCAAAAGGACACGTACGGAATAAACGCACGCCCATACGAACATCCGTAGAACACAATACGCCTTTGCACACACACTCTTACTCACACACACTCACACACACACACACAGTACACGCGAACCACGGCAAAAGACACAAACAAGCGACAAACCTGAGAAGCTGCTAAGCAAACCCGCATACTGAGAGAGGGCTGTTTGATACGATTTGGGAGTTGAATATTTAAAACTGATTTAATCAAAAAATTTATATTAATTTACAAATTGTGCACAACTTGTTTTTGGATCATCTATACGATTTTTGTAAAAATATTAATATAAAATTAAAACAAAACCAATATTAATAGCGCAAACAGAAAGTGCTAAATTGGAAAAATTAAATAATTATGATACTACCTATGATAATCTATACAGAACATTGAACGCTGTTCATTTGGACAAATAGTTTAGTGTAAAAAGTAAAGCAATTTGAGAGTAAAATTAATTAATCCTTACTTAACTTAATTTTCGTGAAAACTATTTTTTTTAGGAAGTTTGAATTTTCATTTTATTTGTACTCTTACAACAAGCTCGACATTTATAGGTAATATTAAAATTAACTAACAAAAAATTCTGTTTCAAGCATAATTTTTTTAATTCATGCCAAAAATATCAGTCATATTTCAATACGTTTTTATTTCGTACTTTTAAATTATATTCGAAATTTTCTGCCAAGTTTATTTATTGCAAATTTTTCCTATAATATTTACTTAGCAATTATTTTGTATTTATGTAAAATTTATAATTTTTGGAATCAAATTTTACGAATATTTCAAATCATTTGAATAACCACCCTCGGGTGTACATTAATATTGTGAATGTTGTCGTTGCTTCTATGGCGCTTCCATGCAATTTTCATTCAGTTTGGCAATTTGCAACGCCGTTTGTACGATTGGATTTAATAGACACATGTGGCGTATACGTGATGGCACACCAGGGAAATTCTAAGAAGCTCTTTGATGGGAGCCAAAGGCATATTACAAACAGCGACATAACCATAATAATTAATAGAAAACAAAGGTGCTAAAGAAGATACAAAAAAAAGTTGAAAAAATAAATATAATTATTATAAAAATGTATTTTCATTTACTTTTATATATTTCCAACAAAATACTGAAATATAACTGATTTAAATTGTTTTGATAATTTTTTTATGATTAAATCTTTTGTGAAAAAAAACTGAAATCCATTTACATTGAAATTTTCTTCAAAAAATACTAAAAAAAAAAAAAAATTTATTTATTATTATGGCAACAGTTTTTTTTTTTTTTTTTGATAACTGAGTTTTTTGCCACAATTATGTTTAAATCTTTTGATCAACGCGGTGGCTTTGAACTAAATCTCTGCATCACATTCAAGCAGTCAGCAAATTTAGGCGCAAGTATTTAAGAAATAAACAATATACCCCCCAATATTATATAGAATTAACTACTTACCCAGATGCGTAATCTTTAAAATATATTGTCCTGGGAACGACGCACTTTTCAGTCGTTCGAATCCAATGAGAATTTCGTGCACATTTTGTGCGAAAACAATTAAAAAATTTGGACACCGGAAAAAAAATGCCAGAGAATAGCACAAAACTGACTTTGTTTTATTTGAAACACCAGATAGTTTTGGATCAAATTCGATGTTTTTCGGATAGTTTTGGATTGGTTTATAGCAATTGTCTGATCCTCAGCACTGCACCATCACTTGACAGTTAAGTAAACAATAACAAAAAAACAAAACTGTTGATTATGAGTTTGTGAATGTTGTTGGTGTTGTTGCAGACGTTGATGCGCAACATGAGCGTTTTGGAGAATAAAGTTGTTGATGTTTTTCGAGTTGAATGAGTTTTTTATTTTATGTTTTTGTTGTTTTTTATTTGAGTTTTTTCTTCTAGTTCAGCTTCTGGCTCCGCTCTGTTGCTGCTGCACAACTCGCTCCGTCGAGCGTTCAAATGAAACTGATGCGATAGTCCGACTGCCGCAGGAATATAAACCAGCAGTGAGAGCGCCACAGAGGCGTGCGGCAAGGGGGCAAGGGCGCACGAAGCGCCACGAAACCAACACGAGCACGAGAGAGCGAGCGAGCAAATGTGTGAATAACTAGCCGAACGTTGCACACACACCCACGCACAAGCACACGCATACGGCCAGGGAGGAGTGAGGAACAGAGAGAGAGAGAGAAAGAGCGCCAGGCAGCAGCGCCCACTGTTGCCCATTCCGCTTTTTTCCCGTCAAATTTGGCTGTTTTTAAAGTGCAGTTATTTTTCAAAATTCTACCAGATTTATGATAAAATAAGAAACATAAATGAATAATAATTCATAAGTAATAATCATTATTTTTATCGATATTTGCTGCTAACAATTTTAACTTAAAGCACAATATTTTTTGTAGATTAAAAATGCATAAGGTTTTATTATACCCTGTGCCCATTCGAAAAATGGGAAAAACAGGGTTAATAACTTTGTGCGAATGTATGTAACAGCCAGAAGGAGGCGTGGCAGACCCCACAAACTATATATATTCTTGATCAGGATGACGAGCTAAGTCGATATAGCCATGTCCGTCTGTCTGTCCGTCTGTCCGTCTGTGCGTCTGTCCGTCTGTCCGTCTGTTTGAACGCGTCGATCTCAGCAACTATAAGAGCTAGAAAAGCCGTTTTGGTCATTTCTGAAAGGTGTTTACAATACGCAGATCAAGTTTAGTTCAAATCTTGGTTGCCACTCCCCTTCTGCCCACAACGAGCATAAAAAGAATTCATTCGCCAATTTAAGAGACACAGATCGAGTTATATAAATTCTGTTTTCAGTTATTTGTAGGTCTATATTAGGCGCAGATAGGGTTTTTTTCAAATTTTGGATGCCACTCCCCTTTTACGCCCTAATTCATAAAAACTGAATAACATGCGTATTATTGAACATAGAACGTTGTTATTTGGTATATATACTCTCTTCTATTATATTAAACATTCCTGAGAAGCGCATTAAAATCGATCAATAAACACAGGAGTTATAGGCGAAACAATATTGCAGGCGTTGCACGCTCGGTCACTAGCAGCGCGGCCAATTAAGCGGCACATATAGGGAACGTAGCAGAGAAAGCATTGCTGCTACGCTGCGTAAGACAGTTTTATAAAACTTTATAAAAAATATAGGGCACAGGGTATAAGACAGTCGGGCCCGTCCGACTGATCTGCTCCGCCCATTCTGGTTTTTTATTGGCATTCGATATTTATGCTGTCAAGTTAACAGTTATATATTATAGAAAAATGTTTAATTTGTAAAATATCCTGCTCAGCAAAAAATAGAACAATTTTCCCCCGATCTCACTTTCCGCATATAATTCATCAAAAAACTCCGATAAATTAAATCTTTATAGGTTTTGTGACACCCACGCTTTGGATTGACAATTTTGAATACCTGCTTAAGTCAAAATTTTCCTTCGTCCGATTGATCCTCAGCGTCCTTACTGGTTAGGTTGGGGTGAACCGGCGAACCCCTAAAGAGGGGCTCCAGGATAGGAAGACCACAAAGAATAAGTTTTTCCAGAGAGGATACAAATTTACTTTGGTATCAACTTGAGAGATCTATGAAAGCTTAAGAATAACAAAACTGTTTTCTAGCCTCTTTTGTACATTTTTACAGCATTATGCTTTTCACTTTGTTCCCGCCAAAAAGTAGCTATTTTCCCAACAGAAAATTGACAGCACTGGCCGAGGCATAGACAAACACCTGTAAGCAGCCAGCGTTGCCTTCGTGAGAGCTTCGCCGATTGCCGGCACGCCGAAATGTTTAGACTGAGACAGCGCTAGCCGAACGGCGCAGGAGAGAGCGAGCGACCAATGGTGTGTGCGTGTGTGGGCGTCTGTGTCTGTGTGTGAGAGAGCGAGAGTGAGCGAGAGTAAGAGAGCGCATACAGCTAGCGGAAGCGGAAGGAAACTCAACAGTTGGCACATTACAGGCCAGCAGCTACTTGTTGTTGCTAGCGTCCATGCTTTATTACTTGCATTGTTTGGCTTGCTATAAATTTTTATAGCTATCCCATTTGTGTACTTGTGCACCCTATGCAAAGCCTGGCTTTAATCAGCATCCCTATCCCTATCTTTATCTCAATCCCTATGCCTATCCCTATTCGCCGTGTGCAGCAAATAATATATTCGCACTAACTACGCTCGATTCCCTCGCATGCATTCACAACAGTTTTGTTTAAATCATTGCCCAATCAGAATGCAGCTACGTCCATAAGCAATTATTGTTTATATGCGAAGTTGATGCAGCCCCAAAAACGAATCAGTTGCCAAAGGTGTTCAATGCATTCAGAGCGCATCAAGTTTTACATTCATATTGTTTCATCCAAAGACAAATATTCCTGGTCGACAAAAAAGCCCATTTCAAGTAGCAAATCTTTTTATATTTATTGCGGAGTTAATTTTAAAAATTTACATGTCTATTCTCCAGATATTGGATATATCCAGATATATCGAATAGTTATTGTGTGTTAGCCGAATACACAAAAATAATCCATACTTCATAGAATAGTAAATTTGTATTGCAAAAACCCTCGAAGTATGCAACGGAAATAATGCTTGTTTAGTGCTCGAGAATCTACACTAGAAAAAATTTAGAATGCTTCTTTCTACCAAATAAAGCTCTTACATTAGACATGATTTATTCAAGAATTCAAGTACAAATCGGAATAGCACCTTAAAAAAAAATACAATAAGGACCAAAAAGGGAATAAATTTATTATTACTATTATTTTATTACTTATTATAAACATAAATAATATAATAACTAATATCTAAAATTAGGAGCGCTAGCTACTGCGCCATCGACTCTCCTTCTTTCATTAAATTTTGTAAAATAATTTGCATTTTTTTAGATATTTAAGTAGTTTTTTAACAGAGCGTTTGATGGTAGACAACAGGCAATGCCAATTAGTCTGAGTGTCGATAAGCTTTGATTTATATGTAACCATTTTTATGAACCTTAAAAAGAATGTATGTATGTATTTATATATCTCTGTGGCACTCTTCTAGTAAATGAGCGATATGTTTTAAGCTAGTCGCTTTTCATTATTCCATCCCGCAGAATTTATCGCATTATCCAAACGCAACAACTGCGCTATATCGTTTATTAATGTAGCCAAAATAGTCTCGACCAACTTTAGGCAATAGTCTGGGTTATCCAATAGTTTTTCCGACATCTGTTTGAATTGTTGTTCGTCCATCTGACAATTACATGGTGGAGCTGTAGGTGCAAGTGTTGTATCTTGAGTTATAGATTCAGTCGTTGTATCTTGAGTTATAGATTCAGTCGTTGTATCTTGACCATCAGCCAATGCAATTAGCAGACTCCAGAAACACGTGAATAGAAAAAGATGTAGGAAAGGCATCGCAACGACTGTGACTCTGAGCCAGAAAGTCAACTGCATCGGGTTTTTATAGGCAGGCGATGCCAATTAGTCTGCCTGTCAGTCGATTCGATAAGCTTTGATTTATTTAAAGGTAATTTTATTAACTTCTTGGTAACAAGTGAAGCCTGTGTGTAATCTTTAAAATTGTTTGCACAATTAGCGCTAAAGTCCCTTGCCGAGCGCCACTCGCATGGAGCTCAACAGTTCCGGTAATTGTTCCATAAATTTATCAACACAATCCAGCGAGCAGCGTTCTGACCGACCAACAGATACCCCTTCGCCTGGCGCTTGGCATTCGCGTAGGCAATGCGACAACTGCGATTCGAATTCAGAGAGCTCCTGTTGCACATAGCAACGGGCACGCGTCAACGGCAACTGGCAGCCATCCACACAGCGTTGCACGGCATCTGCACTGGCATTCACATCCGCACAGCAACGCTTCGCACATCCGTGCATCGTGAGCTGCAGTTGACGCAAATGCTCACGATCCATCTCATCGACGGCGTTGATTAGAGCGTTGTCAATGCGCTCACGCTGCTCCTCCAGATTGGTATTTTCGCTCATCTTCGGTAATCGCGTTTCAGGTGGAAAATGTTTAGCAAATATATAAAATGAATTCTATATTTTTATTTTATTAGCTACAATGACTAGTATTGCCCTAAATTAGTATTATTGGAGCGTTGATGTAAGCATACTGGGTAGCTACGATAGACCTGTAGATTGAAAATAAAATTTAAAATTCAGAAAGACTAAAGACGGACGCAATCAAAAGCAGAATACCCGCCTCCTACTTTTTAATAATCTGCAAACAGCAGCAGAAATGCTTCTTCTTACTTTTAGGCTCTGTAAAATGTGCAAGGAGGTGAAGAGCTGAGTCATTATAGCCATGCCTGTCTGTCGTCCTATTTGTGAATATGATCGCTAAAATCTCGAAAACTACATCAGCTAGAAAAGCCATTTTTAGAATGTTTATAGGTGTATACGAAACCCAGATCAAGTTTGCTTTAAATCTGCGATGCAACGCCTCTCAAACGAATAAATGCATAATATTGAATAAAGAAAGTTATATTTATCTATACTGAAAAGCGCATTAAAATCAGTTGATACACATCGAAGTTATTTAAGAAACATTATTGCAGTCGGCCATTAAGTAAAGTGTGGAAAGAAAAAAAGATGAAGCATTGCTGCAGCACTTTGTATAATATTTATTTTTGCTGGTAATAATTATATTTTTTATATATTTTTTTATGGATACAGGGTATAAAAATAGTCGCACCAAAGCGTTAAATTGGTTCGTTACACGTCACTTTGTTCTTTTTCTATAAATTGTATTTAAAATAACCGACGCTTATTACTTAAAGCTATTTGTATTGTGATTATTATTAACGCCTGCAGTTCAATAACTTATTGCTCGCAATTATAAAAACACTTAACTTTAATTACTATATTATCCAGTAGTAACTCATCCGTAGGCAATTACAATGCAGCTGCTTTTTGATTAGTAATAAAGCTTTTTTAAAGTTTTTAATTCAATAATAAAATGTATAAAGTAATAATTGACTTTTATTCTATTTTATAGATTTTAACGCCAATTTATTAATCTTATAGACCATAACGCCAATTATCTATGCATTCGAGCACGTGTCTTGACTCATGATAAACCGATAAGCATACGTAGGTAATTAGAATCATGTGCTAAGTACAAGTAAATATGCAAGTATATTATATAAAACAGCGTTTATCGATCATTTATTAGGCTAATCGATTATGCGGCAATTGGTTGGCCCACAAAACATGCTTTTCAATAAAGTAATTATTTGTTTTGGTTTAACAGCTGCGCGACAGTATCTCGGACCCAGTTTAACGCCACGCCCCCCCCCCCCCCCCCCCACAAAATATCACAAATTATTCATACATGTTCCCAATTGATAAACGATTACAAACACAAATGCATGTGTGTGTGTGTGTGTGTGTGTGTGTTGGATACATATAAAATGTGGCATACTTTTAGGGGCTGAGCCAAATAAGCCATATAGAATCGAGTTGATATTATGATGCGACTGCTAGATATCCTTACTTATGTGAAATTAAAAAATTATGATTAGTAAGTATTATCTATGCATTATTTATATGTTATAATAATTATAATTATTATAATTGGGGCGTAAAAGAGGCGTGGCATGCTACATTTTAAACAAACTTGAACTGTGTTCTGTGTATTTTTATCTACATTCGGAAAATGGCTTCTTTAGCTCTTATAGTCGATAGGCGGGCGTAACTTTATAGACACAGCTCGTCGCCCTGATCAAGATTCTATATATATATACATACTTCTGTTATTATACATAAATTTCCACAAAGTTTTTAAGCCTGTTTATACTCATTTTTAATGGCTACAGGGTATAATAGTAGAAATCTATAGAATTAAAATACGTATAACGAACAAATATTTGTAAACTCACATACTCTGTCAATAAATTGTAAATATTTTACAATTTATGTAATTAATAAAATTAAATTAAGCCAAGCAGAATAATCTCATTGTGGCTTTGGTGCAGACTTCAGGTAGGTTAAAGATCCATAGGAACTAAGATATCTACAAGGCTGTTTGACTAATGGCACAATGACCAACTCGTGGTATCCGTCTGTCCGTTAGGCTTCTTATCAGTGTATCCATCTATCCGCCTGTCTGTCCGTCTGTCCGTTCGCCTGTCTGTCCGTCTATCTGTCTTTTGGTTTGCCAGACGGCCAGCTATCAGTATACAATCAATGCGGCGAGTGAGGGGAAAAGCAACAGACAAAATGACTAAGAGGGATATAATATAATATGAAAACAGACGGTTAAATTAAGAGCGTTAGTGAGAGAAACACAGAAAGAGAGGGACAGCGCAAAAGAGAGAGAGAAGGAATGAGAAAGGGAAGGACACAATGAGCACGAAAGGGACTTAACGAGCACTGTTGCCAAATTCGCTTTTTTCCCGCCACATCTGGCTGTTTTTTAAGGTAGTTTGCTAGAAAAATTTTGAAACTTCTAGACTTTTGTAAGCTTTTTCTTAAATTTTACAAAATTTACATCAAAATAAGAGACAATCATAAGAATTAACTTTGCTTTTATTTATTGTTATTTTTGTTTTGTTTATTCACGCCAAAAAAAAGCCTGTTATTGAAAAAAATTGGCAACACTGTAAGAGAGCGAACATGTCAGTCGTCGTCAGCTGAGCAGTTTAAAGATATGAGAGGAGTAGGTAGCAATGTTGTCTAACAAAATGTTTTCACATTATTCAAATGAAATGCTTTTTATTGTCTGCCCGCAACATGCACCAACAAAAGCAACAGCAGCTATAATAATAATAATAATAATAATAATAATAATAATAATAATAAAACCAACTGTATGTTGTAAACAGTTGAAAATGATGAACTCAAATATATGCTGTAAAAGCTATTGGAAATGTTACAAATGTCAGCAAATCTTTGAGGCAAAGCCATTCCATTTTTTGTATTTAAATTTTAAAATAAATATTGTATATAAATATTGTATATAAATATTGTATATAAATATTATAACTTTGTTATATTTTTTTTATTCATATAGATATGTTATCCTAATAATACAAGTATAAAACTTATAAATTATTTGTTCATTTATTTATTTACTTTGTTTTATTTTGCACATCCTTTTTATTTCAATTACTGATATTTATTTTTATTTAGTTATCTTATTTATTTCAAAATTTTATTTATTTTTATCTATTTTTTTTAATAAATATTTAATTTTATTTTATATTTATTCACAAAATATTTCTAGAGACTTTTCAATTATGTGTGATTTAATCGCCTTAATCATAGAAATTATTTATTTAAATTTGCTTCAATTATGCACAAATTTCTATTAACGATTCACTTTTATTGCAGGGTATACAACATGGAACAAAAGCCAGCTGAAAAAGTGAAAAAAGTAAACCAGTTAATAAGAGCAAACTGAGAAAGTACGACAACAAGTGGGAAAAGCGAAAGCAGAACAGAGCGGCAAATATATTACCTGCATTCATAGAATACAATGAATCATTTGGCTCTTTGTTTTAAATGTATGAGCAAAGTCAAGGGATTGCATATGGGGCAGAAGAGCGAAATGGCGAAATGGCGAACTGATGGCAAGCACAAGCACAAAGAAAAACCAACAAAATGGCGCGACATTTGAGAGATGGAGAGAGGGAGAGAGGGAGCTGGAAAAATTGCAACGTTTCGTGGCTTGGGCTATCAGCGATAAATGCAATTTCAATTTTCATTAATCTGCTTGGTTAAAAGGCATGCACACTAATAGTCACATACAGACACACACACACGCCCACATGCACACACACACACACGCAGCGCTGCTTTATGTATCGAGCAGTGCTGTGGGCGGACAGAGGGGCGGGGCCGCTTTGACAGGAGCTGTGAACAAAGGAACGTCAAGGAATTGCACAAAATTGTACGAGTTAAAAGTTCTACGCTTATCTCTGACTGTCAAAATGTAATGTTTGTGCATGTATGTATGTGTTGTGTGTGTGTGTGTGTATGTGTGTTTGTGACATAAGAGAGAAAGAGAGAGATGAGTTCTAGTATATTAATGATATGCCCACACGATCTGATATAGCAATGTTTACGAGTTTTGAGAATAATTTCTGTCTTTTATCTGTCATTGAACTTGAGTTTCAATTTACTTTTGTTGCAATTATTAAAAAAAAAAAGCTCTAAAAGTAAGCGTAGTTTTTGAAAGCAACACCAGGATATATTTTTTCAATCGTTATTCATTTAATATTTAATTTTAAAACAATAGTTTAGACAGAAGCGCAGTAGTTAATAATATATTCATTTTGTTGAAATGTGAATCAATCAAATTTGTTCCGATTAAAACGATTTGATCCAAATCGCTGACTGAACTGCCCAAATATTGCTGATTTTATCGTTTAGGCCTTTGATATATATATATTTATTCTGTTTTGACTGTTAAATATCTAAAAATAAATACTGGCAAAGCGAATTGCCTAAAAGCTTGCGTACATTTTAATAAAATTCTGTCTATTCTTGGAAAGTTTGTCGTGTTCGTTGCTTTTTTGTATTTACAAAAGAATTCGCAATAAAATGTTCAAAATTGCATAAATTTTAATACTTTGCTCACAGCAGAGTAAATTAAATAGAAATTTTGCTTTAAAGGTTTTTTGTTAGTTGATATATATATTTATTAATATTTATACTAAAGGTATAAGATATTTAAGATTTACCAAATATTGATATTGACAAACCGAACACAATGCATATTTAATTTTAATTGTTTAAAAAGATAAATTTACACACAGACATTGAATAATAAATTTGTTTGGCATTTGTGAAATTTTGATGGTTAATCTCGAAACATTAGAAACAATGGAGTATGGCAACATTACCTATGTTAATATTGTAATTTAATCTAATAGCTATATCTACCTTTTTGCAAATAATTCATCGATTTAAAAAGCCAAGCTGCGTGAGTTGTATACTTAGTGGTTCGCAGGAAAGCAAATACAGTCGAGAGACGTGCTTGGTTTTTTTTTCTCTGCTTGCTGAATTTGTTTTTTGATCCTGTACCTTCAAAATGTACAAAAGGGTATATTCACTTGGTACAAATGGGAAATGTGTGTAACAGTATATAGCTTATAGTATATTATTGATCAGAACACCACGAGCTAAGTCGATTTAGTCCAATTAGTTATATCTCGTAAATTACGATAGCTAGAGACACATTTTTTGGTATTCAAGGTCATCTATGCTTTACTCTGATCAAGCTATTTTTAGAATTTTGGTACCTCTCCGCCATCCTCCAGAAAACCCTAAAAGTCACAATTTTGAAGCTACAGAATTGTATTTTAACGTGTAAGAAGCCTAATGCCTTTTCTATTCATGCTGTAAATTTCATTACGATCGAATGGGAAACAGCGAAGTTATGCAATAGACAATTTGCTCAATTTTAAATTTGTATGAATCAGGGTCTCCCACTGTCGGTTAGGTTTATTTGTGGCCTTTCTCCCGACTAATCTGCTGCGTTCCTACCGGATTTATACATATATGTATATATTTTGGCTTCTTTAAAAGCACTTGATGGTGGGTGGTTGAAGGGTTCCGGTTGCGATTTCCTCAGATTCATAATACATTCCTTGCCATAAAGCAGTAGCAGCAAAAATGTGATATGAGCCATGACGTTCGCAAACGTTTGCCAAGTGCCGACGGGATGGTGACGGGGGGGAGGCAGAGAAGGCGCCGTGTTATATGTTGATGTAATGTTGGCCCAGTCAATGGGCCAGAGTTGCCTAGGCCTATATGCATATGGCTCAAAGTGACAAGTCAAGCAGAGCCCAGAGGTAAAGCTATAGCCAAGTCAAGCCAAGTCAAGTCAAGGCAAGGCAAGGCACAAGGACATGCCGCAAAGATTGGCCCCAGTGATGATTGTGCGAACGAGTGCGAGCCGTGTGATATGTTAATTTGGCCTAAACTACACAGCGCTGCACGGACGCTAACGGATGCGACCTTCGCCAGCAAATCCCAAGCGTAACAACAGCAGCCCGCAAAAGTGGCAACAACAGCGAGTAAAAACCGTGTCACACATACGCAGGATTTCAATGTGCAAAGCTTCACGTTCCGGTTTTTTTTTCGCTTTTCTTTTTTCATAATGAAATTTGTGACCCAGTCCCATTGACACGTGCGAGCTGCCGTGTCAGGCTGCCTGCTTTTTTCTTATGCTGCTGATATTTTCCCTTTACGTTCTTCACATTTTGTTGTTGTTTTTTTTTTTTGTGTCGTCGAAATTTAATGCGGTTTGCTATTTATTAGATTTGCACAAATGACATTTTGGGGCTAGTCGTGGCCCAAGTGTTGACACTGGTCTCTTGTCGCCTTGCCGCCTATCTGGCTAAGTGCTTGGGCCAACTCTATCGTCAGCAACCAAAAAAAAAAAAAAATATATATATATATATATATATGTGTATGTGAAGAAACGACGACGAAAATTATTGAAAATTCATTTAAATGTCAGGCAGGCAGGCAGCAGGCAGCACAGCGCCAAACTGACGCAACATGTCGTATGCGTAATATTAAATATTTAAGGCGCTTACATTTTTAATATCAACGCCGGCAGTAGCAGTTTGCTTAAGATGAAAACCCCCAGCCCCATGCCGTATTTTCAACACTCGCAACCCTCCCCTCCCCGCACCTTCAACTTCATATCCCTGCGCTCCTTCTCTGGTACACACAGAGACGGGGCAAGAGACGTATGCGTGATATCACATTTGTTAGACACGCGAACTGTGCACTCACGAAATCGATATGGCAATCCTAATTATTATTTTACAGCCTGAGCACTTAGTATTATGCTCATTTAAACAGATTTTAATTTAGTTGCATGCATTAAGCTGCGCTATTTGGCATCGGAATTCGACATCAAAAGCAAGCTATTATAGACACAAAAAAATTAATAAATAATATGCGCACTTTTAAATATTATTTTTTAGAAATTAATATACAAATATGTATGTATCTTTGTTTTTAATAAAAAAAAATATATTGAATAACCTAAAACATAAATTATATGCCATAAAGTGTTATCAAATACACTTCTATTGAATTTTATACGCTCAATTGAATACCAGGAATTTCTTCTGTGTGCAATTTTTGAAAATTCCATATTTAAGTTATATTATTAGGACAATAAAAATTCAACAAAATTGGTTTTCGCTTAAATATCAATTTAGTGTGGTTTTGTTGTTGATTCCATATAAATTTAATTGAGCTTGAACTTTCATAAACAGAATATAGAAAAATCTAAAAACAGCGCTTTTTAATGTTTAATTATTTATTTGTTGTTATTGAATAAGCCTGATATTCTTCAATCAAAGAGACAAGCTCTAAAATAAATTAAAGGGAAATTGCTAAAAAAAAATTCATTATAATTTCAGACATACTAAGCTATAGTTAAGCATTATCCATAAACTGGAAAGTATCTAAAAATGTTGTTTAGAACTTTTGGATGCACAACAGACTTATGTATTGATAGAATTGATAGACAAAAACAGCGAAATGCATTGACAATGACATGGAAAAACAATCATTGTGCAATAGCGTATACCCTTTCCGCATATTACTAGCTATTTTTGGTTGTGCAATTTAAACCCAATAGACAAAAACAATGTCAACAACAAGTGCCAACAATATCAACAGAAAATACCAGCGACGAAAAATAACCAGGCAACATTTCAAATTTCAACACTTTTCACCAGCTCAATTCCAGCCGCCCCTGCCCCTGCCCCAGTCCCTGCCCCTGCCCCAGCCCAATTTCTATATCAGTGTCAACACTTCATTTTTAGCATAAAATCTGCATACAGTTGGCTTGTCTACAGATAGATACTACATATATACGTATGTATATATATGTACTGCGCCATTGGGATTTCAGTTTCGGTTTATATTTGATTTAGGCGCAGAGTATGAGCTCTGTCTTGTTTTGGGCTTTTTTCATGTCTGTTGCTCATAAAAAGCAAATGCTCATGGTTAAATTTTGTCCTGGCTGTTGGGTTTATTTTTGTTTTGATTTGTAGCAAGCAGTGGCAGCAATTTGTGGGTCACAGAAATGACAAAAACGATTATGCAATGATATCAATTTCACAATTTTCACGTCCGCTATTGTCTCAGTTCCACGTCCGTGCCCCTGTGCCCTACTGAAGATATTGACATTGCCTGTTACCCATAAATAGAACACGACTCTGACACATTTCGTTAGCTTTAAGTCAACATTTTGGCGCTTGGGGGCTATACAAAAAATAAAAAAAATAGGAAAAAAGTTTGCACAAAACAAGCACAACGCGACGTATGCGTAACGAACATTTTGTCTTTTATTCAAAAGCAAAACAAAAATAAAATAAATAATTAAACATTTATTACATGGCATCTCAATATAATTAATCTTTTTTTAAACGCCGTTTAAATAAATAATAATAATCAAGTGTGTTCCTTATCTAATAATAAACAGCAGCTGATTTAAGCAATCTCAAGCCATCATCGCTGTTGGGAAAATTAAAAGGACCTTAAGTAACACATCAGACTGATTTGATCTAACCATATTCCCATACAGTTTTATAACGATTTTGGATATGAATTGGAGCCTCTTTAAAAATTGCATTGATTGCAATTCTTCTCGGTAAAGATTCACTAAGCTTCTACTCTGAAAAAGTAACTTTGAATTTGTAGCGAAAAAATACTCACATGTTTGTCACATTTTTCATAAATGCATATTATAGAGTATTTAAAACCAGAATGGGCGGGGCAGATCAGTCGGACGGGCCCGACTGTAGAATACCCTGTGCCTTTTATTTTATATACAATTTTATAAAACTGTCACACTAAGCGTATCAGCAGTACTTCTTCTTCCCTTATTACGTGCGCCAGCTGCGCTGCGGTGCTGCTGCTGCACTGCTGGGCTGCGCTGGCAATTGCGTAGCTTATATCTACTTTGTTTATTAACCGATTTTAATGCGCTTTTCAGAATAGTTAAATATAATTAAAAAGAGCGTTTATACTAAATAACAACATTCTATGATTAATATTACGCTTGTTTTTGAACTTTCAAGTTCAACTATTGTGAAGCTTATATCTCCTGTGTTTCTTAACCGATTTCAATGCGCTTTTCAGGATAGTTAAATATAATACTTCAGAGCTTATGTTCCAAATAACAACCTTCTATGTTCAATATTACGCTTGTTATTCAACTTTTTGTGTTAAAAATTCGAGGTTATGTGAGTTTTATTGATTTTTGGGCGTCAAGGGGGCGTGGCATCAACGATTTGAAATAAACTTGATCTGCGTATTGAATACACCTACCGATAGCAACCAACACGGCATCTCTAGCTTTTGTAGTTTCCGAAATCGACGCGTTCATCCAGACGGACAGACGGACAGACGGACAGACGGACAGACGGACAGACGGACAGACAGACGGACATGGCTATATCGACTCAGCTTGTCTCCCTGATCAAGAATATATATACTTTTTGGGGTCTGCCACGCCTCCTTCTGCCTGTTACATACATTCTGACAAAGTTATTAACCCTGTTTTTCTCATTTTTCAAATGGGCACAGGGTATAAAAATTGGTCAAAACATCATCAACCTCCCTAAACAATGATAGATGCTTAGTTTGCCTAGTGATGGCAAAAGTAAGCTGATGATACACAATAAACGATTATTTTGTTTCACGAAACGATTTAATTGTAACGAATGAGGGGTTTCAATAAATCGAAACACTTCTCGATTATTTGACAATAATTATCGTAAGATGAAATCAGCTATATTACAAGGTTAGTTTTATATTTGATATTACTAGCGTCTGGGACGCGTCTCTTTTCAAAATATAATATTTTTAAATTCTTCTTCGATTCAATACTGGCAAGCGCAAAATTAATCATATAATTCAATAATCGATTAATGCTATTTTTATGTCATCACTAAGTATGCTCATTTAAGTGTGACAAAGCAGAGAATAAGGTCCAATAACATAAAGAAAGAAGTAAAAGAAGAAGCAGTAAACAGAATATTCAAGCGAATTGCCGTTGAATTTCTATAGATTTTTATAAGTCCAATGCCACATTGCGTACCCTTCTCCATTCATATTTCGGCCCCCAAACATATTCGGACCACAATAATCCCCAACATCTTTCCGCTCACAGGCCCAGCTGCCTTTTTCACTTTGTATTAGACGTTGTTATTGTTGTTTTTTTATAAAAAATAAAATAAAAAGAGGGAAATATGATTACAATGGTTGACATAGCGCCGTGCCAGGTGGAAAGGTTGTCACAAATGTTCCACTGTCTGAAGCCCCCCCGTCGTCTGTGGGCGTGATTTAATACATGTTGTATTCCGGCAGGCAGGCAGGTATGCATGTATGTTTGTACACGGTGAAACTAAAGTTGGCTCTTTGAATTCGCTGCAAAAGCAAGGCTAAGGATGGCATAAATATTTAAACAAATTTTAAAGAGAGAGTTCATAATTAAATAGTTCCCGAAAATAAAAAGAAAGAACTTTTATATGCCCATTTTTATGATAACATTTAGAAAGAACTCATAACTGATATACACATATATCCAGTAATGAAGCCAATCAGTTGGATGCAGCCGCTGTATAATACCCTGTAACCTAACTTTTAAAAAAAACTAATCTAATTTAATAATTTACAAATATTTTTAAGATATTAAATGAAGCGTATCAGTATTGCTTCTTCTTACTATGTATTTGCCATGCAAAGCAAAGCAATATTGTTCCTTCAATAACTTCGGTGTTTTTAAACCGATTTTAATGCACTTTTCAGCATTGAGCATACGTTTTGAATAATAACTTCTATATCCAGAATTACGCTTTTTATTCGGCTATTATCAATTATGAGTAGACTATTTGTAATAAACTTGATCTGCCTATTGTTACACATTTCTAGCTCTTATATTTTCCCCTTCCTTGCGGAGTCTGCCACGCCTCCTGCTGCTCGTTTTTACGTAATTAATGGATAAAGGATAGTATAGTATCAAATACTTGGAGCAAAGTTTAATTTGAAACCAATAGAAAAATATAAATAAATTTTGTTGCACATTGTGCTTAAATTTTGCCTTGATACTTTATCTTTTGCTGAAGCTGACAGCTGGATTTTCATGCTAACTTAATATAGTTAAAATAAATTGTGCTTAATTAAATTCAATTTAATGTTAATTTAGTTAAAACCTTTGAGCACAAGGTATCCTTTAAATCCATGGCTTGATGTTCACCGCCGATATAGAGGAATATGAATTATAATCCGTCGACAACAAATAATATTTACTTACATTTTGGCTTTTTGAACTATCTTATATAATCGCAGTAGAACAAATATTTATTTAAAATTTGAAATCCGCAACTTACGCAACCATCGAACATTTGTTGTAGTTTTGCTAAATTTGGAATTGTGCAATTATTTTGGATTAAACGCTTAAAAGTTCATTATATTTGCAAACCGCTAAATTAATTTCAGTTGTAATAACTAAATTTGAAAAAAGATTACTCCACACGTTTCACAAACTCTCGACTTACAAATAAATGCACACAAATTGATATTATATATATTACTAATATATATTATAATACTTATATGTGTATGTAGTTATGCCATTAGTAAATACCTGATATTGTCATATTCTGTGTGATATTGTTTTTAATTATGGTTGCAGATTTCAATTTTTGGTACTCACGTATCACTGTAATGAAAGAATACAAATATACAATTAAAACAGTGTAAAGTGTGTATTATGTATAGAAAATATAAATATTGTTGGGAATCATTGATTAGCAGTTATGTTGAGAGAGTCTACCTCTAACATTTAAAAAGTAGTTATTATTAGTTATTATTTATTTATTAGAATGAAAATGTTGCCAACGTTCGTAATTTTTAGCAATTTGATGAATGAATTTAAATTTCTATAAAAACTCGAATGGTAAATGCAATATTCGCATTCGTTTAAAATTATAATAGACAAAAATATTAATTATATTTAATTAATTATTATATCCCAAAATATTACAGATTCAGACTACGAAGAATTGGAAACCGTTGCCATAATTATGAATTCGCTTAACATTATTTAAATTTTTTTAAAGAAAAAAATAAAGTAATTTCTGCAATTTTTTAGCCACTTTAGCCATAATTTAAGCAATTATTTTAACCACTTTTGACTTCAAAAAAACGTTATACTATATAGGTACATACAACATTTTTGGGCTCTTGTCGATGGTATTTATTCCCTTTTTGCCTGCAAACACTTTGCCTGGTATAGTACTAGATGCATTTGGCATATTAAAGCGCAGTGCATACGTATGTATATATGTATATATCTCTGTGTATATATATATGTTTTTGTTTTTTTTTTTGGTTGCACTGCAACTTTATGCCGCAGTAAACCCATTCCGTTTATACCCAGCAGTAATAGCTTGAGTGCAGAGCATACTTGTTGGTTTTGAAAACACGAATGCTGCATTAAACATTTACCAGTTACAGTTCAGCTTTTAGCGCCTTGAAGGAGAGGAGTACGAACACCTGGGATCAAAGTCAAAGTTCAACAAGTGTAGCGACGTGTGACATGTGTCTTTTAGCCAAATGATGGCAGTTCCAAAATGACCAGAGATAAATCTTGTGGATAAGTGCAACACAAGCAGATACAGTTTTCATATTAAACATTTGCTTTAAAGCTTACGCTTCAAATATCCCCATGGAGGTGAGCTTAAAGCTTGTCAAACAAAAATAAATTAATTTAAAGAGCTTACGGAAAGCTCTTCTTATACAGCTGAATATTAAAATACAGGGTATTAACAAAAAGTTACCCATCAATAATAATAATTGGAAAAAGTCAACCATTTGCTCAAATCATTATTTATTTATTTAATGTCAACTACAGTCCGTCGACACAGAAAATTAAATATACAACTTAAATTAAATTAATAATAAATTAAATTAATAATTATATTGAAAGTAAATGATAACGTGAAAGATAGATAATCTTTGGATGAAATAAAATCAAATAAAATAAAACTCATTTCCATGCATTCTAAGTATTTCGGCATCCGCTTTAATATGATCGATGTGGGCTTAATTCTCATTAACAAAGCATTTAAAAAATAATGATAATACATAAAAGCAATATTAAATTGGTAAAATTAATGATTAAATTACAAACATTTTATATGAAATCAAGAATAATACATTCATCGATTAATAATGTGAAACATGAATAAATGGCAAAACTTTCATTAATTTAACTGCATATTTTTTTGTAATCTATTGTTGTTTAATAATTATGATGCTTAAAAATCTTTTTTGCCAAATTAAAAAATGCATCCTAATCAATTTTATTGCCTTTGAAATTGCTATTAAAGTTGTGCCTTCATTTAGCAAATAGAAAAATATAGGGACGGGGCAGATCAGTGGGACGGAGGCTACAGTCGGACGTAACCGACCGTAGGAGACCCTTTACTTTGAGTATATGTACACACAAACACAATCAGACGCACACACACTAAGCTACCCACGTATGCAAGGCACACCACCCCCCCTCTGTCTAGTGCGGCAAATTATCCGTTACATATTTCCGCTGTTTCTTATCCGATCGAAACAAAATTCACAGCGTCGATAGAAAATGTCATAAACTAGTTTAATACCAAATTACAAATCAATAGCTTTAAAACTGTGGCTACAGCAGCTTTTCGCGGTTTGCGGGGGAAGGGGGGGAGGTATCCAAAATCTAAAACAAACTCGTGCTGCTTACTGATTAGGAGAATCTAAATCCCGAATATGGTGTCTCTAGCTCTTATAGTTGCTGAGATCTAGGTGTTCATACAGACGGACAGACAGACAGACAGACAGACAGACAGACAGACAGACAGACGGACAAACGGACATGGCTATATCGATTCGTCTTGTCGTCCTGATCAAGAATATATATACTTTATGGGGTCTGCCACGCCTCCTTCTGGGTGTTACACACATTTCCTCTTTGCACTAAACTAATAGACCCTTTTTACTTTTTTAAAGTAAAGGGTCTAACTAAATAAAGGTCAAACTGCAGCGAAGTGCATTAGATATTGATAGGAAAACCATTTGGAAATTATGATTAATTGCTCAAAGGGCAATTGAGCTTTTACTAGAAATTGGTAAGACTGGAAAGCAAAAAAATGCAAATGGAACGCCAGCAGGCAAACAGACAAAGTTAAATTGTCAGTCAGTCAGACAGTCAATCAATCAGTCAGACAGTCAGTCAGTCAGTCAGTCAGTAATACTGTGTGTTGTTGCTGTGGCCAATCTTCATTAACCATTTTAATTTTGGACTGTAAAAAGCACTTCTCTGCTCAACAGGCAAACATACTGTCAGTGTTGCCATTGCAGCTCGTTTGTGGCTATATCTAGTATTTTTTCCATATTAAATATAATAGAATAAATAATACAATTTGTAAAATGCCTACGGCTATATTTAAGACCTTTTCAAATGCATATTTTTTTGGGTTATTATCGTAGAATAAAACCATGTCGATAATCCATTTTCAAAACTTTGAGGTCTTATAATGATTCACATCCCAACTGAACTACAATTGTTAAATGTTATCCATGTTGACATTTTTTTCCTTTTTGCCAGATTATTCTTATCAAGACAATTCCTAATAAAATATTTACAATAATTACAACAGACCTAAAATTTTACCTTATTTTAATATGAATTTTGTAAAATTTAGGAAAAAGGCTGATAAAAATCGATGCTATTTTTTGAAATTCGCACATCCCGCAGTTTTATTTTGTTAGCTAATACTTTTCAAGCCCAAACAGACCTGGCGGGAAAAAGGCTGATTTGGCAACAGTGATATGGAGTTGAGAGATGAGACAATTGCAAAAATTAATCGATTACTTTAAGCAACTATGTGACCAGTTTTTGCGATATTTTTATTTATTTTAAAGTTCTATAATAATTATGAAGCCGATTTCTTCGCATCTACGTTTTATTGTGTTCAATTGAATCGCAACTTGGTTCATATAACGGAGCATACATAATAATAATAATAGTATATAATAGTAAAGTAAATAATAAAATAATACAATAATTCAATTTTTAAGCGCCAAAAATTCATCAATTAAATTTAAATTTAACTTAAACTAATTTTATTTAAAGAGAAATTTTAATAATATGTAATTTTTATACCCTGTACGCATTGTAAAATGGGAAAAACAGAGTAAATAATATTGTCAGAATGTATGTAATTTATAATTGTTTATTCGTTCCCTCCTCGTAGTTATTTGGCTTACAACATTCTGGCAACACTGTAAGTATATTACACCCATAGCCTGACGGACAGACAGACGGACATACAGACACAGACACAGAAACACACACACAACGACCCACGCGACGGTTGCCGCTCAATTAACAGACTTAAAATAAAGTCAGACGCAAATATTTACATCGGTACCGCCGCTACTGGAGAATGGTGCAGGAGCTATGTATGTATGTACTATGTACTTGTGTTGGTGTACGGCATGAGGGAGACAAAGAGAAAAAGAGAGCGAGAGAGATGCCTGCTAGAAAGAGGTAGTGTGGACTGTAGGCCTTATGCTTTTCGGCCTGCCAAAAGGATAAAAAGCCGGCGTACTTCATTAATTTTAATTAAGCACCCACAGCATGACAAAAAGCGTACCCAAAAATGCTAGCGAGAAGGTAGACCATAAAATCCACCTTACGTAGCCAAGTACCAGAATATTTTGCATCCATCTGGCCCAGTGATGACTGCGTGAATGTTTTACAGTTGTTTAAATAAGAGACGAAAAGCGCATTCAAATCACAAAAGTTAATAACATAGCAATATTGCAGCTTTTGACGTTGACGTTTTGAGTTATGCATCTTTGGTGTAAACACTTGCATCAGTCAGTCTAACTACGGTATTAGATACCAATTGACAATGTGCATGCCGTACGCAGATCAAGTTATATCGATGAATACCGATTAGAAAGCGTAATATTGAACATCAATAGAATGCTACTATTGTTATCGATGTGTCAATTTATAACACGTGTCATTGGCAAAGGAATTTTATTGTGTTCACTTCAACCAAAAACTTCTCATTTTCAATTGAAATTTCATCCGAATCGAAGTGCAAAACGTGTAGAGAAAGCGGAGAAGTCTGTAAGTATGACCTAGGCAATAAAATAACCATTTAATATAGTTACTATTTGCGTAATCGCAATATAGACCCGAGAATCCGAAATACATCAATTGCTTGCGTGTGCGTAACTCGATTGCCAAGAAGAAGCTGAGGATAAAGGTACTACATACATACAAAGCCGAAACCAGCAATTGATAAAAACGACAATGCAGACGATGCACTCTATGACGATGTTGAAGAAGAAGGTAATCAAGAAGAAGAAGGTGATGATATTGAAGAATAAGAAGCAGATGATGGTATTGAAGAAGGTGAAGATATTGAAGAAAAAGGTGATGATATTGAAGAATAAGAAGAAGATGATGGTATTGAAGAAGGTGAAGATATTGAAGAAAAAGAAGGTGGACGATTTAGATAAAGATGACGATACAGTTGAATACGATAATACAGAAGATGAATATGGCTCTACAGAATGCGAAGATAACGATTCGGTTGAAGATGACGATACAGTTGAATACGATAATACAGAAGATGAATATGGCTCTACAGAAGGCGAAGATAACGATTCGGTTGAAGATGACGATACAGTTGAATACGATAATACAGAAGATGAATATGGCTCTACAGAAGGCGAAGATAACGATTCGGATGAAGATGACGATACAGTTGAATACGATAATACAGAAGATGAATATGGCTCTACAGAAGGCGAAGATAACGATTCGGATGAAGATGACGATACAGTTGAATACGATAATACCGAAGATGAATATGGCTCTACAGAAGGCGAAGATAACGATTCGGTTGAAGATGACGATACAGTTGAATACGATAATACAGAAGATGAATATGGCTCTACAGAAGGCGAAGATAACGATTCGGATGAAGATGACGATGCAAAAGATCAAGGTTACAAGATGACAATTTAGATGAATATGAAGAATACGATACAGATGATGACTACGACAGTACAGAGGATGACGATTCAGATGAAAATGGAAATGAAAATGACGACACAGAAGATGAAGATGACCATTCAGATGAAGGTATCATTATTACTTTTGTTCGGGAATAGTGCACGGCAACCTAGAAGACCTATTGTACCCCATACTGGACATCTCCATCAAAAAATCGAGGTATGTATTTTATCAATACAATTAAATAAATATTTATTTTAATAAAATAAATTAAATTATAGCGGATGACGATGAAGACGCAGAAAACGATTATAATATAGAAGATAAAGAATGCATTTGATAGAAAATAAAAAAAGATGATGATATAAGAAGTGCACACCCAACTTTTACACACAAATTTGTGTAGTTTGCAATTACTTTAAAAATCAATTACTAACATACAACATTTTTCACCGCTTATTTTCAAGTTGTATTTTAGGAAACATACCCAAATTCTTGTGAAATAAATAAGTCTATTAAGTTCTATCAAGTACAAATGGATATTTATTTATTTATTTTTTATATATATATTTATATATAGTATATAAGTTATTTAAATATTTGCTAGACAAAAATATAATTCTCTTGTATGATTGTTATGCCGATATGCATATATACCTGCGCATCTCTGGCTACTCCTGGAAGTTGTAGACTAACAATTTCGCCACCGAAAGTGACAAATTAGTCGCCCGCTTTTTTGCTTTTAACCATTCGCCATTTCCCGGCTGCCATTTTTTGGCTAACCTTGGGATTTTGCCAACGAATAATAAATTGAGTTTCTTATCTTCACTGTAAGTTTACGCTGTTTCTTTCTCTTTCTATTTCGTTCTGCAGAGCGCATAAATATTTAATTTTTTAGACCTTATAAATATACATGTTTGAGGCAAACATGAGGCATCAGCTAAAAGCCACAAATATTCTTATAAATATACATCTATGTAGATCCCATGTCGTTTATGTAACTTTTTAGTTTAACGCAACCGCAAAACTTGAAACATTTCAATTTGGCAAGGAAACGGTTAAAGCTTTATTAAAAGTACAACTTTCTTGACGCCCTGCATACCCAGCAATATATTTTAACTGGGTAGTATAAAATTGCTTAACATTTTTTTGTTATATATTTTAAATTAATTTATTAACTACAACTTTAGTTCTATATTGACTGAAATAGCTGTGAAATGTGTATTTTTGGTAAAAACTTTTGTATTATTTTGGATCAAACTTAAAACTGTTAAACAGCTGGTAGATGTATATTTGTATATATTTAAATGTGACAAAAATATACTTTTAAACCTATGTTATATTGTTGATAAGTAAAGCTACAGACGAACACACTCGACAATAAAACACGATGGACCAATTAATCCAAAAATGATGCTGTACTTAACACATTTTGTATTATTTATCATATATTATTTACTTAAAAAACTCTAAAACTAATCGCTAGAAAGTGCTACTGAGAACGTCGATATTTTATAAATATATGAAACCTTGGAATTATTTTCTCACAGCAATTATTCAATAAACTCTTATCATATGCTGAAAGCGCATTTAAATCAATTACAATCGAACTCAGCAGGTGCGAATTGTCTAATCCGCTGAAATAATCCGACTAATCTTTGCTTTAGCGCTGAAATTTAATACCTTAAACGAAATGGCGGAAAATAAAAAATAAAAAACTGAAAAATGAAAACAAAAAAAAACCGTTAACCTTCGCATTTGCTGGCATTAAGAAAATCCATTTAAGAAATTTTTTAATTGAAAAGCGCGCGCGGTGCACACGGAGAAAGAGAGAGGAAGAGGGAGAGGAAGAGAGTGGCAAAAAATGCCATGAAAATGGCGCACGGAAAGACCACAGGAAAATGGCGTCAATGGCAGACGCTGGCAGTGCAGAGCAGGGCGGAGTGGGCGGAGAGGGTGGGTAGGGCCAAGTAATATGAAGCTGCATAAAAAAACGAAGCGGCAAAGCAACAATAAAAACTGTCGAAAGTCAAATTGGCTGTTAAAGCTGCAAGAAATACTAGACGCCAGCTCTTAGTCTCATAGACACACACACACACAGTTACGCTGGCTAATTAAATTAGAAATGTTGGGAAACAGAATAGTAGATATGGCAATACTTATGCTAATGCTAATACATATCGGCCGAGACTCACTAATCCAGCATTTCAATGTCATCCTCATTATCGCTATCATCATAATCATCATCCTGACGCTCATCATCCGCATAAAATTTCGCCTCCTGCGCCGCATTGCCGCTGCCAAAACGCTCCCGCTCCCGGCTGCGTTCCCGTATCTCGGCGCCATTTTGGCCACGTTGGGCACGCTCGCGTCTCATATTGTTCTCCGGTGAGCTGCCGCTGCCGCTTCCGCTCCCTTTGTGGGCGTGGCCGTGGACGTTGGCGTTGCGCTTGCGCGTCGATTGTACGGGTATGCCAACACCCTGTTCCAGCTCCTCGTCCTCCTCGTCGCTCTCGATCTCGATCTCGTCGAGATCACGCTGACTAATGCTCCGCTCCGGCATATTCTCTCTCTCTCTCTTTTCCTTTCTCTTTTTTATAGAGTTATGCTCTAACACTTTTTGGCCTCACTTTGGTCCACTTTAGTCACTTGATCGTCACAAGAACAGAAAAAAAAGCACACACAGTACGAGCAGTTTTATTTATTATTATTATTTATAAGACCCTGTACTTGGAGAAAGCACAAAAAGCTCCATTAAAGTTTATTCATATGGGAACTGTGTGTAATACCCAAAGGAAGGCGTGGCAGACCCCACAAACTATATCGAGCTCTTCCCGCGTAAAAATCGTAACCAACAAAAGCAAATTTTACAGGAAAACGCGTACGAAATTCACAGCAAATGTGGCGCTTACGATATATTTGTCAGGCTGATATCTCAGTAAATACGTTGAATTAGATGATGAAATTTTTGGTGTAGATGAGTTGATCAATTATGTACATAATTGCATCAAAAACCGAAAATTGAAAAAAAAAAATTGGTTACGATTTTTTCGCAGGAGGAACTCGATATATATTATATTGATCAGCACCAGGAGCTGAGTGGATTTAGTCATATCCGTCTGTCCGTCTGTATGATCAAACAAGGGGAACTAGAGGCACCGTTTTTGGTATTTGGGTTCTCCTATGCAGATCTATTTTTTTTTTTTTTGTTTGGATTATTGATACCTCACGCTATAAATGGCGTTATGATCGGATAAGAAACAGCCAAAATATGCCAAAGATAATTTGCTTGATTTTGGCGGGTGATTGTGGGGGGTAGGGGGGAGGTGATGAAATTGGCATTGTGTGTGTGTGCAGGGTCTTCTACTGTCGGTTACGTCCGACTGATCTCATGCGTCCTTTCTGATTATTATTATTATTAAATTATTAATTGAATGCTTGTTATAACGTTTCGACCGCCGTAACTCTCGCCACTCGCCACTCGCCACACGCTAGTTGCCACTTGCCACTTGCTACAGAAGACTTGCCCCGAACGCATCCAAAACTGCAATTGCCACTCAGAGTGCCAAGACGGTTGTCAACAAGCGCTCAAAGCAACCAATTGAATTCGTGGGGCTTCGAAAAGGCCGCCAGGTGATTTTCGCTGCTAATTCAATTAGCAAGCACAAGTACACACACACACACACACACACACACACACAGATACACAACTACATACATAGGTAGATACATAGATACATTGACAGTGTGTGCACATTTGCAAATGAATTTTTTTTTAATGGGGTCAGCGATTTTTGGGGGCGACATTGTCTGTGGGGGATGGAGGCCAAATTGCAAACGGCTCGGAAGCCCCTGGGGTTACAATCACCACAATTTTGCCAAATTAGCATGGCCGAAATGAGCAAAATGGCCGAGAATTTGTAAATCAGAGGCAAACACGTTCGCAACATACAATTTGCAACATTCTGCTGGCTGTGCAACGCTGGCCATATTCGATTTCCTGCCTGTTAATGCTGCAGAAGCTCAACTCAATTTACGCACATTAATTTCGTTAACTGCGCAATAAGGTACACTGCGAGAAATCAATGTTCGATTTGATGTTCTGATGAAATTATTGCGCTTCAACTTGTTACGTTAATAGTACTTACTTTTTCTCCACATATTTATTTATTTTTTATTTACAAATAAAAAATACATTTGTTTTACATTTTTCAACATACATATATAAACACTGAAAACAAAGAATGTTTAATTTTAATTGTTTATTTACATTAAGTTAATTTAATATTTACTACGCTTAAATAAAATATAATACTCGTTAATACATGCATAATAATATTCCTTAATAGATTTATTATTCATGCATTTTAAACAATTAAAAGTTTTTTTTAAAAAATCACCATGATTTTTATTTTTTTCTTCACTGAAAATGATTAAGTGATAATTAATTTTGAGCACAAAATGTCATAAATAATGATCAAAGTTTGATCGATACGATCTATGACTCTGACAACAGATTTCCAACGATTGAATAAAACATTAACTGAATATTTCATACTTAGTGTTAATAGCAAGTTTTCATAGAAATAGCGTCTAGAACGATGAATGTAAAATAAAATTTATAAAATTATACAATATTTAGTTAAAAATAATTAACAGGGGAGCATGCAAACAGCCGAGAGCTAACTTTTGATAGCATTCATTTAGTTTTGAACATTTGCAGAATAGATTAAAAATCGAAGACAACGATTTATTATAAATTTTGCTGCAAAAAGTATTTGGAATTATAAATTTTGAACAAACAGCAGCGACGTATGGTATGCCTCTATATGCATCACAAATCTCCTTTCTCTATAGTCAATAGTTGTCGAGATCAACGCGCTTCTTCTTCTTAATACACTACAATATCCGCTGCGAACCTAAAATCAAGAGCATTTTAAATATTAGTAACATTTGATTGTTAATTGGATTCAAAAACTACAATTGGTATTGATATATCATTTCAATCAGCACATCTGCTAACATTTTGATCTGCAAATGTTGACAGAACTTAACAATAGTTAAGAAAATATCAAACGGGAAGGCTGCAGTCGGACGTCATAGAGAAGCCTTACCTTGTGTTTGAATAATCAATGCAGATCAATAATTTTTATGCGCTTTTTAATAGGTATATTGTTCAAACATAAAAACAAAATGGACTTTTCCTCTTTTTAAAACAAAGCAAATTGTCTGTTGTGTATCTTCGCTGTTTTCCATTCGATCGCATTGCCACTCACAGCGTCCATTAAGACTGCGACAGGCTACGTACAATACTTAATGACAAATTTTAGAATTGTGGCTGCTTTGATTTTTTGTGCTGGAGCTCCTAAAGTTTGCGAGATCGAGGTGTTCATACGGACAGACCGACAGACGAACAGACAGACAGACTGACAAAAGAACATGGGTATATCAAGCAAAAAAAAATACTTTCATTTCACACTTCCACTAAAATAATATTCAATTAACCTTTTGTACCATTTCAAAGGAACCTTTTGTACTAAACAGAGTCTAAAAAAAAACCCTAAACATTTGTAAAAAAAAATAACCCTATTCAATAGGACTAAATATATAAATATATATAGGACTAATATATACATTATACTTTACTATGGGGTACAAATTACTACATTACAGTGAGAGTAAACAACAAAAATAAAAAAAAAACAAATTTATATTAAAAAAAAAAAACAACAAAAATTGGTATCAAAATTTCTGCTTCCATTGTGTGAAATTATTTTCAATCATCGTTTAAACCTCAAGACGCATCTGTAATTATCTTTCATCTTAAACCTGCCCAATGAAAATAAAACATAGGTAAACATTGTATGTCAAATAAATATATTTTTAGATTAATAGCCATATCCCAGTAATACCCCAGTGCCCCAGTGCTCGAAGCAATAATTCATTTTGCATGGTCTATTCTCCGTTCATGGTTTATCCTTTCTACTATTTTTCACAATTTGTGTTTGTTTTCAATAAAAATTGATTTCTCTTACAATGAAACGGCAGATTTATTGAATAGCAGATGGCAAATGTGGCGTGATTCACATTCGCTGGTGGAAACGCTAAATTTGGACAAACGTAGAAGTGACTAAATGTTAGCATTTATAGAGCTGATGGTAAGTACGAGTATTACTCATTTTCAATGTCGCCATTAGTGCTAGGTGTTGGTTGCTGGTCGAGCGCACTCGACTGTTGACTATTTAGACTTTTTAGTTTCAAAAAGTAAAGAGGGTCTATTAACTTAGTGCAAAGAGGAAATGTGTGTAACACCCAGAAGGAGGCGTGCCACGCCCCATAAAGTATATATATTCTTGATCAGGGCGACAAGCCGGGTCGATATAGCTATGTCCGTCCGTCCATCTGTCTGTCCATCTGTCTGTCCGTCTGTCTGTCCGTCTGTATGAATAACTAGATCTCAGCAACTACAAGAGCTAGAGACACCATATTCGGGATTTAGATTCTCCCAATTCGCGAGCAGCACGAGTTTGTTTTAGATTTTGAATACCTCCCTCCCTTCCCCCACAAACCGTAAAAAGCTAATGCAGCCACAGCATGAAAGTTATTGACTTGTAATTTGGTATGTAACTAGCTTATGACATTCTCTATTGACCCTGTGAAAAAGCGTCGGTTACGTCCGACTGTAGGCTCCGTCCCACTGAACTGCCCCGTCCATATTTTTACCTTGCCTTGCTTTGACTATTGATTTTTGAAGCTGGCTGGCTTATTAGTTTGCAAACAACAGCAGCAACAAATTATTAACAATTATTGGTCGGCCGGCTGATTGGCCAGGCAACGCTTCCGGTAGCCGGCAAAGCCAAAGAACCATAAAATTGAATATGAGCTGAGCTGAGCCAAGACACAAAGGCAGAAAAACGCGCACATTTAATGAGCCATTTCAATGCCAAGGCATACAACATACTACAGTGCGAATTGTGTTAGTTGTTCGTGTTGTTGTTGTTGTACCCTGTACTTTGAAAAAGCACAAGGGGTCCATTAAGTTGGTGCGAATGGAAAATGTGCGCCATGCTCGTCTGTCCGTTCGTCCGTCCGTCCGTCCCACTATCTGTCCGTCTGTATTAATACCTAGATATCGCAAACTATTACCACTTTTGATAGTTAGGTTCCCCTTTTCAGTAAGTAGATCAAGTTGATTTTAGAATTTTAATACCTTCCGTCTTCTTTCTCCCACAAATAAAAAAAAAACACCCCAGGCACAGTTTTAAAACTACAGACATAGCTTCTGGCATGCTTTATTGATGCTGTGAATTGCATTAAGATCCGATAGCAAACAGCGAAGATATGTTACATACAATTTTCTAGACTGGTCGGAGGAGACGCATATCTTGCATATCGATATTTGATCGATTTAATCGATTAATCGACATAAATTTAATTTGTTTGAAAAAAAACAACTAAGGACGGAGCAGATCCGTCGGTTGGAAGATTACAGTCGGACGTAACCGACAGTAGCAGACTCTGAAAATCTCAAAAAACCGCATAATTACATTGCGCAAAAAAATCGATCTAATCGCCGACCAAAAGAATCGATTAAATCGAATCGAAGCCCAATACACAAAGTACAGGGTCCCCTAATGTCGAGTACATTCGACTGATCTGCTCGGTTCATTCTGGTTTTTGTTTGACTTTAGCCAAATAAAATGATGACAGGCCATACTTGGCAATTGGCAATTGCATGTGCTAGCCTCTGCCTAAATATGTAAATGTTTATACAATTAGATTCAGCATTATTATAATATTGTATGAACGAGCACAACAAAAGCCACGTGTAGCTCGACTTGGGAGCGCAAAAACGATAATTTATGCACATCAAATAATTGATTAAAATATTCAAACATTCTTTCCAGATATCAAGAATGCCGCACAAAGTAAATAAATAAATAAAGCAATGACAAAATAAAAATCCAATTAAATGTAAATTCAATTACTTTTCGCAAAATGTTTTTAGGGATGGTGTTTATTTTGATCTCTTTCGCCATCGATTAGTAATTGATTTCCAAAGCTATTCACAACTAACCTCTCATTGAGAGGCCGTTCGCTATCCGCAACCTGCGACCCGCCTGGTGGCCTCAGCTTAGCCCCTTCAGAACCATCTTACAAGTTCTTTAGGTTCCCGGTTAATTAAATTTAAATTAAAATTTAAATAATTTCAGGCGGAATTTTGATGAAAACTTATTTTAGTGTGCACCTAAACATTTTCGTTAAATTGTCGTAATACCGTTTGAGCTGTGATTTGATAGAAAGTCAGTCAAAAACAAAGATATATGGATGGTTTAACTTTTAGAGATCGACGGGACTATAGTTTACATTGTGTTAGGGCTACTTCCAATAGTATATATAAATATTTTAATGATAAAAATTCGGGGAATATTCACTAAAGAAATATTTTGAAACTCTGCGCTCGTAATCTGTTGTGTTTGAGTAATATCAAATTTGTTTATAAAAATCATTATTTAATAAAAATTTTAAATAGGAGATAACTTGTATTTTATAATTTATACTTTAAAACCTCCAAATTTCTTAGCAATTGAAAAACATTTAATCATAGGCAATTTTCTGTAAAGTAGTATTTTTAGAGAATTTACCTAAATAAATAAACCCTGTTTTTCTATTTTTCAATGAGAACAGGGTATACAAATAGCAAAGGAATAAACTAATAAAAAATATTTATATTAATAAATTTAAGCTTGATAATTGAAATTTGGTAATAATAATTAACAAATATGAATTTATTGATTTATAAAGATTGTAAAACAGAATTAATTCTTATATTACAATATGATAACAGAGAACTTCAGGCTGAACAAATTTGAGTTATAAATTACAATTAAAACGACTTTGTATTAAAAATATTACGAGTTGTTTTTATTGTATAGAAAATTCAAAAATATTTGAATTAGAAATATTTGTAGATAATTGACCGAAATTAAAAATATTTAAGATAAAATTGAGATTGGCTTGATTTCCTGGATAGATTTATGCGTACTTGAAGCCAGTAGATTTTTTAAAGTGCATATATATATATATATATATATATATATATATATATATATATATATATATATATATACTATTTTACTATTGCGCATTTCATTTGAAAATGCTTTGAAATAATATCTGATTTCCAATGCAGAAATCCGAGACTATAACGACGCAGAACATGCGTCAGTAGCTAAAGGGACCCGGGGCGAATAGAGATAGAGATAGAGAGATAGAGAGAGAGAGAGAGAAGTTGGGAAGTCGTAGGCGAAATAGTGTTGCAATTAAATTAATGGCAATTATTGGCACGTGGCAGCGGAGCAAGTCAAACGAGTCAGTGCAACGCACATTAATTAGACTCATTGTGGCTGCAACAAGTGAAAGATGAGTTTCAATTATGCAGCCGGCAGTGGCAGTGGCAAATGTCACTGCCAAGGCTACAACATTTTAGCAATCAGCGTAGTACGCAGTGAAGCCCGAACGTTGACCGTGGCAACGAATCTCCACACAAAGACGAAACGTTCAAGAAAAAAACAAAAAAAAAACACGGTTATATATAACCATTAAGGACGGAGCAGATTAGACGGACGTTATGGACACTACGATACCCTGTACTTTGTGTTTGAATAAGACACACACATTAAAACAATTGCATGTTGCATATCTTTGCTATTTCTTGTCCTATCGTAATGCAATGCACAGCCTAGATGGAGAATATTACAGCCTACATAAATGCCGAATTACAAGTCTGTAGCTTTAATATTGTGGCTGCTGTGGAGAGCTAGAGTTTGCAAGATCTTTGTGGCAGGGGGAGGGACAGCAAAAATCTCACACAAACTTGATCTACTTAAGACATGGGAGAACCTAAATACCAAAAATGGTATCTCTAGCTCTTATAGTTGCTGAGATCTATTTGATTTTAGATACATACAGAAAGACGGCTATATCGACTCAGCTCATCGTCCTGATCAAGAATATATATACTTTGTGAGGTCTATCCCGATTTCTACTGGGTGTTACACACATTTCTCATTTTGAATAACTTAACAGACCCTTTTGCACTTGTTTAAAGTACGGGGTCTAAAAACAACCGAAAAACAAAACGAGAAAAAAAGAAATAAAGGTGTCAACTAAAGCAACCTTCGGCTGATGGAGAAAACGAAGCGCGAATTTCGGAAGACCAGACGCAGCTCATTGAGAAATCCAATGTGTGTAAAAGCGGTTAAGCGACCTGTATTAATTGCGCACAACTAACTAAAAACAATAAAACGCTTTTTCTCATTTTTAGAACGAGTTCAGATCTGTCTGCCCGTCTCTATGTGCAGCTGCCAGTGTTGCCCCAAATAGCCAGAACGCAACATAAAATATCTAGAAAATATTTTAAATATAATTTCATAAAACTACACACAAAGCGTAGCAGCAATGATTCTTCTTCTTCTAACTTTTTTGTGTGCCGCGCTGCCAGAGGGCGAGCGAGGCAATGCCTGCCATATTGTTTCGTCAATATCTCCTGTGTTTATTAGCCTATCAATGAGCTTCTTAGGATAGGTCAATATAATGATTGAGAGTATATATTCTGAACAACAACCTTCTATGTTCAATAATACGCTTGTTATTTGGTTTTTATCGATTGATAAATGAGGCGTGGCGTCTAACATTTGAAATAAACTTGATATGCGTATGGCATACATCTTTCAAAAATGACCAATATATAGTTTGTGGGGTTTACCACGCCTCCTTCTGTCTGTTACATACATTCGCACAAAGTTATTAACCCCGCTTTTCCCATTTTTCAATAGGTACAGGGTATAATAATCACACGCATAACAATTAGATTTGATAAGCAGCCCACGTTTCTGAGCAGAAACCACAAAAAGAACAACTGAGATTTGAGTAATACTTTATAAATATTGTATAAACATACATACATAGGTTTATTAATTCGATATATACGATATACAGGTACCATGCCCTATAAGTCCTAAGGGAGCCCAACAAACATAAATACCCCTAGCAAGTATAAATTATTTATGTTTAATATCGAGCAACTTGAAGCATATGGATGTAATATCGCCGATGTTGAACAAGATCATCAAGTGGTTGTTCGTGATAATGATGCTGATGATTTTACGATAATGATAACATCGCTGCCTCTTCACTGAACATTAGCTTATCAGCAGGCCAACTGCGCTTATCAGACAATACTTAAACGCTCGTTAAACATGGTCAATTAGCAGCTGGTGACAAGGCTAAAATGCTGGCGATACCCAGCGAACTTTAAAGCTTTTATTTAAAAAACAAAACTAAAAATACCACTAAACTGAATAATATTATTTATTTAAAGACCAGTAGAAGCAGCAGTTTCTTCGGGACGGCTACAGACGGACGTAACCGACATTAGCAGACTGTTCATAAACCTGAATCCGTCTGTCTGATTGAACTCTGAGATGTCGCAAACAATAAGAGCTACTAGAGCAACTATTTTCAGAATGTAGATAAATATACATATACAGAACGTACTATATCAAATTTATTTCAAACGTTGGATGCCACTAGCCCTTCACGATCTAACCAATAAAAATGAAAATAGGCGTAATATTGAACAAAGAAGTTTGTTATTCAGAATATAAACTTGATAATTTTATATTAACATATGCTGAAAAGCGCATTGAAATCGGTAAATTAACACAGAAGTTATTGAAGAAACAATATAGTAGGTTTTAAAAGCAAAGCACAGAAGTAAGAACAAGCATTCCTGCTGTGCTTTGTATATGTATGTGTTTTGTACAAATTTTTTTTTATTTTTAAATTTTTAATTAATTAAGTTTTTGTTGCTTAAATTTTAGTTTAAAACTTAATTTGCCTCAACTTATCCTGCCCCATTAATTTATAAAAAACATTTCAATTATTTAAAAGTTTCAAAACCCTGTTATAGCTCATTTTCAAGGAATACAGGGTATACAAATCACTCACAGTAAATATTTAATGTTTTTATACCCTGTATAAATGAAACGGCTGAAAACAGGGTTAATAGAGCTGGATTTGATCTTGAATTTTTAAGAATCGATCATTTCCATCGATTTACGTCTAAAAATCAATTTAATCGATTAATTGAAATAAAACCGGTAATTTCATTAACTCTAAAATCGCGTTTTTTGAGTTATGATGCTCTTCTAGTAAATGATAACATTAAATTTCTAGAGAAATTCCAAAATCGATTAACAAAAAAACAGAATCGATTTAATCGTTACAAAAAAATTGAATAAAGCTAATCGAAATCGAATTAAAGCCCAGCTCTGGTTAATACTTTAATTAACTAGTTCATAATATTGACCAAGGAACAAGTTCAAATGATCTAGTTGATGAACGGTTATTTTGGTGAGCAACAAATGTGCGTGGGAGAGCGCAAGCAAAGGAGAGAGAGGGATGAACGCATGACAAGTTCAAGGCCAAGCACACACACACAGAGAAACACACACACACACTCACCTGCTGACGGCAGCTTCAGCTGAATGTTGCGTCGGCGCTGACGTCGGCGTCGGCGTTGGCGTCGACGTCTCGTAGAGCACGGGCCTGTAGATGAGGGGGGTGACGTTCCGCTCGATGTTGTCCAGGAAGACGATGTCGTGATCGGGAAAGAGGCGCTGATCGGAGGCGTGGAAGTGTAGATCCCGAAAGGGGCCGTTCAGCAGGCAGCGCAGCGTCGACGTCGCCGCGGCGTCCGCGTCGTGTGCCGGCAACTGCAACACCGTAAAAAAATTTCATTTTTTTCGAAATTAAAAAACAACAAAAAAAAAACAACAAAATTAACGAAATAAATGCACCTTGATTTTTCCATTGGCAGCGGAGAACATTGAGAGCAGAGCGCAGTGTAAGCATTAATAACAATAACAATAATATTGAAATTGTTAATTATTTATGCGCGTTCAAATGAAAATAAATTAAAAGCAAATCAAATTCGTTGCGGCATAAAAAACAATAACAATTCACACGCACACGCACACTTTCAACGATCCCCTCTCTCTCTCTCTCTCACACACACTCTTGCTCACACTCTCTATCGCCGTCTCTTTCTTGTGTGCTTTTTAATTGAAATGTTTGTGGCTGCGGCTGCGCCTTCACTTCACAGAAACAACAACTTGCAGCAAACACAAAAGCAAAAGCAACAACAGCGGCTGCAAGTAGCGGTAAAACAAACAAAAGCAAACACAAGCACAAGCACAACAACACAACAAACACAAAAAAAACAACAATAAAAACAATTCAAAGCAAACTGCGGATTCCGTTACCGCAACCCCCGCGTCCCGCGTCCGCTAAGCAACTGTCGGTTCTCTCTCTTCCAATTGGTCCATTTGGCGATCAGTTCAAATCAGCTGTCCAACTGGCTGTTCGCCAACCGGCTGGCAACGCCATGCAAGCGCGCAGTGTTGCCACATGGCCGCGGAAACAGCGTGGGCCAACATTAACTGCCAGAGTTGTGCAGCTGGAATGGATGGAACCACTGGAACTACGCGCAAATGAACCAGTTGCTGGAACAGTTTTTGATAAATGAACTGATTAGCATATTATTGTTTGCTATTTATTATTGAACTATTTTCAATTTTCAATTAAATTATTTATAATCACATGAAGAATTAAAATTATAATCTATAACTTAAAGTACTCAACTAAAAATATTCAATGCAACTAATTTAAATCAAATGTTTTCAAGCTTTTTAATTTAAGTTAATACTGTAATTTATAAGTCCTTTGTACTTGTGGTATTAGGAATTTCTTCAGTAATAAATAAAGCTTATAAATGTTTTATTATAATTGCTAATGCTAAATTTTTATAATTAAAATTGCGAAATAATTCTTATTTTCAATTTGCATTATATAAATTAAGAAATAATTTGTGTATTCATTTTTTTTAAATAGAAAAGCACCTGATTTGAATATTTGTTAATAAAAATTGTAAATAATTTAACAATTATATAATAATAACAGTAACTTATTTTCAATATTTGTTAATAAAAATTGTAAATAATATAATAATAGTATATATAATATAATACAATAATTATTTATTAATAACAATATATAAATATAAAATAATAACAATATATAATTGCATAATTATTTCTTTTCATAGCTTAATATGAAAATCGGTTCTTTCGCTCAGCTTGCGCAGTCGTTCCAATGAACTGACTCGGAACGACGGCCGACAGCACTGCCAAGCACGCCATTTTCCAACACTAGACGTCTGCAAGCAGCGCACCAACAAGCAGGCTGCCATAAAAAAAAAGTTGAAGCCGAAATTCGCTAAGCCGAAACGAGTTTAATAAACTATTCTAAATAAAATCCACGCCGCTGCACGGTAAGCGATTAGCAACAAACAATATTAACGATAAAAACGTATTTTAGCGGCTTGCCTGCGCTGCGGCACATGCATGCACAAAATTGTGGCAGGCGCGGCGCAAAAAAAAAAGCAAAAGAAAAGAAGAGGAAAAAGTTTGCGAACAACATAGAATTAATTGCAATGTTTATAGTTTTATTGTTTTTAGACTAATTAGCAATTTGCTGTTTTTGCAGCGCATACAAAACAATTGGCAAGGGGCGAGCGAAAGGGGCAAGCAGAGGCAACCGCAAGAAACTCCAAAACCAACATAATTGGTGAGTAAAGCGCCAGATCTGACCAGATTTATATATACTATATGTATATATATAGAGGCTAGGATAGAGTCGGTCCAGAAACAATTCCTAATCGCTTGCCGTCCCATTTTGCCAAATTGCTTATCTATCTTCCGTCTCTTTCCAATCATAGAACTGTTCTTGGCATTTTGTTAGGGTTGTCGAGTATTTTAAAAATCATCGAAGCATCGATAAAATAAATTAATATTAAATATCAATAATATATGTTTTAAAATATCTATATTTATATGCATATATTTATATTTTTTTATTTTAACTTAATAATTATCAATTACTCATTTAATAGTACTAAATATATACACTTGTATATGAAATGATTATATTTCGCTATGGTAGAAATTTTTACATTACAGGAATAGTATACCATAAAAATAAGCAAAACAATTTTATATTTAAAAAAAAATAAAAATCATAAGTTTAATTTAAATAGTTATAGATAAAAACATTGCAACAGCATTAAAACAATAAGGATGGAGCTACAGTCGGACGTAACCGACTAAAAAACACCCTGTACTTTGTATATCTTTGCTTTTTTTTATCCGATCGTAATATAATTTACAACATTGACGGATAATTCCACATAATACGTACATGCCAAATTTCAAATTTGTAGCTCTAATATGATGGCTGCTCGGACGTTTTGTAGTTTTCGAGACCTTTGAGGTAGGTGTAGTTTTTTGATGATTCGAGGAGAAAGGAGGCAAGCTACTAAACGCCTTGATCTCGGAAATTAGAAGAGCTAGAACAGTTATTTTTGTTATGTAGGTAGATAAATACTATACGCAGATTAAATTTATTTCAAATCTCGGATGACACGCCCACTTTACACCCAAACACAAAATAAACAACCGGCTTAAACATTGAATCGCATTATTAATGATATGTTAATTTAATATTTACCAGAATATCAATTATCCGTTGTTGCTTAATTTCGGTTTGTAATTTAAGTTTTGGTCTTGGTCGACATCTGAATAAACAAATTAAAAAATGTACATTATAATATCTTGCAGCCCATCCAACGGACAGCACAATGTCGCATACCATACTGCTGGTGCAGCCGGGGGTGAGACCCGAGACGCGCACCTACTGCGATTACGAGAGCGTCAACGAGTGCATGGAGGGGGTGTGCAAGATCTACGAGGAGCATCTAAAGCGCAGGAACCCCAACACGCCCACCATCACCTACGACATCAGCCAGCTGTTCGACTTTGTGGACACGCTGGTGGACATCAGCTGCCTGGTGTACCAGAAGAGCACCAACACCTATGCCCCCTACAACAAGGATTGGATCAAGGAGAAGATCTATGTGCTGCTGCGCCAGGCGGCCTTCAGTCCGAATGCCTGAAATCGGGGGATTCACACATCCTACAGCCTAGTGTAGGGCATATTGCAAGCCAAAATATGCAAGCCCAGAAATTAAGTTCTAGATTTAAACACATTTCACAATGACAAAACGTCAATGGAAGCCCTTCTTTATTTTTATTTTAATTTTTACTATACGTGTATATATCTATAACTAGAATTTGTTGATTTCTAGTTTTCGAAATGCCCAAATCAAATGCGATTTGAAGTTAGATTTCTAAGTTAAAGTGAAAATTGAGTATTCACCTTTGTGACAAAGTTTTGAGTTTTAAACAGCATCGAAGCACTTTTTCAGTTTATATCAATTATCTTTAATATCTAAAGTAATATCCTTCAGGAAATTCTCCCTTTATCTTCTTATCTCTTGAACACTTCAATTAAATATTGCCTCAAAGAAATGTACATCAAAAGCAAACAACTAACGATTGAGACTATTAGACTAGTTGGTATAGAAGGCGTTGCAAAAGTATCGTATCTATATACTAGATTTAGACATACATACATATATTTTCTACAGACTTCATCATGAAATAACTTACAAATGAATATTACAAATAACTTTTTATTTAACCCTAGCTCATAAGTTTTCTGTGTTGAAAATAAAAACGAAACAGCAAAATCAAAACAAGTTCATTTTTTGGACCCTACGAATGGGTCTATTAAGTTAGTGCAAAAGAACAATGTTTGTAATACCCAGAAGGAATCATAGTAGACCCCACAAACCATATACATTCATATATTCTTTATCAGGGAGACGAGCTAAGTCGATACAGCCATGTTCGTCCGACTGTTGTTCGTATTAACATCTGGATCTCGGAAATTATAAGATATTTATACATAAATGTTTAGAATTGTTTTAGATATATCCGTCCCTTCTGCCACTAACCACCAAAAAACCAATGAAGCCTCCGACATTTCTCAATTTTTGCAATTTAGGTTCTAGGTTTTAGATTTTCGATACCTCTCCACCATATCCCGCTAACCGAAAAGAAAATTTACGTAGCATACGACATTCTCTGTTGTTACTGTTAATTACATTAAGATCGGATAAGAAACAGCGAAGATATGCCACAGACCATTTATACAGTGTCTCCAACTGTCGGTAACGAACGATTTATCTGCCCCATTCTTTCCGGTTTATAGTATTTCTTATCTATTTTAACTGCAGCTGTTACGCTTTTACGACTATATGGTATATAGAATATTACGAGCTGATTTTCCCATTGTTTTCGGATGATTTGTTCTAGCCCAAAACACTTGCAGTTTGCACCCACGGAACGCCAGATTGAAACCCGTTTGCTTTTAGCCAGTTTTTTATTTATTGTATAGTTTTTTACACACTCCAGGTTTGTGTGCCTTGCAATAAACTACAACTTCAGGCGATCTGACGATTTGAATTCCAGCAGACCGTAACGCAGCAATAGCAATAATAAAAAAAAACCATAAAAACAATAAATATTGCATGCACTCCAATCCAAGCATCGGGTTATATTTACTTCTATATAGTATATACCAATGGAAACTGCTAATTATATATCTTACAGCATCTTTTTAGACAGCTGAATTTTAGTTTTCTCCCATTTACAGAGCTTACAATCTTTATATCAATACTTGTTGATTGTATGGGAAATATTTTTGTAGATATCCATTATATCTGGATATATATTATAGGTATTATCCAATCTGATTTTGAACAAATAGTTCAGATTTTGAACGAAAATGTTAAGGCATATTATTTTTAAAAACATTTTGTGAATATTTCATTACCAAATTTTTCTATTTAAATTTAGAGATCAATTAGCTAATTAAATTAATAGATAAATTCTTTGATACTCAGACTTATGGAACGTTGCTATTCAAGTTTTTCAAACTAAATTTTGAGTTTATTTTGCTAAAAAATCTTTAGATACTATGTAGATTTAATTCTGTCTAATAAATAAATATAATGCAATCAACTATTAAAGTGTATTGAATTGTATTGGATAAGCATCCGTAGAACCTGCAGTCGGACGCAACCGACAGCAAAATATCCTCCAGTTTCGTTTCGAAACATTGACTGTGATTAATCATATCTTTTGGCAAAAAAAAAAACTTTAATAGAATATACAAAAAAGTTAAACTGTTGCTAAAATGAAGTCAGAAGTTCTCAAAGCATTTTTTAACGGCGCTCCTGACTGAAAACTACTATGTAAGTAAGTGAGTTTTTGTATATACGTAAATTACTTTACCCCATAATATAATATTTATAGTTTTCAACACAATATTTATATTTACAATAAGCAAGTAAGCGACGAATAGTTCTATAACTGTTGTGGTCAGTCTATGCGTCAATAAACTTAGAGAACAAACAAAATATTGGAAAAATTCGTATGGAACTATTTCGAATTTTTATAAACAACGTTAATTTTATAGATAAATTATAGGAAATAGATTTATTCCAACCAATTATAAGTCACAGTCTTAGAGTGACTTAAATTATATATATTCTTGATCAGGAGAGCTGAGTCGATATAACTTGTCTGTCCGTACACCTAGATCTCGCAAGCTATAAGAGCTAGAGACACAATTTTTAGTATTTAGGTTCTCCTATGAAATACAAAGTAACGTTTCCTACTGTCGCTCACGTCCGACTGATCTGCTCCTTCCTTACTGGTTTTTTTGCCTAATTCATTTAAATTGTTTAGCGAGTTTCCGCGATTTAAATTCGAAGTTGCTGAAGCGGCTGGCAACCCTGGCGCGCTTTTAAACACAGCAGAAAGTAACGGCAGCCCTAGATCTAGATCCAACAAGAACTTACGAATATATAGCATTTTTAGCTGCCTCAGCAACGGCCTTCAATGACGTCGACGTCGACGTCGACGCCGGCTGCGCTGCATTTGTCATGGCGAGCGATATTGTTATTGTTTTTTGTGGAAATTAATGAATTATTTTTGTGCTAATTAGCCAAAGTCTGTCAGAGTGTAATAAACGTAAACGCTAGTAGTATTTTAAATTGCTTTAGAACTGGTTTTGCAGCTGTTTTTTATGTTTTTTATTTCATTGACTCCAGCGGCAACAACAAAATGCATTGAACTTGCTCATTACAACAACAATGACACTAACAAAAGCTTCCAAAGTCAAGTTTACAATTGCCAAATTCGCGTTTTCCCGCCAGATCTGGCTGTTTTTAGAGTGTTGGATTGAAAATTTGTGAAATTACGCAAAGCGGCAATTTTGGATAAATTTTTTTAAAAAATTAATTAATTAAAATAATATAGATCTGTTATCATTATTTTAATTGGTATTATTTGCCCATAACACTTTTAATTCAAAGAACATGCCTAATAAAAATTTAGCTGTTTTCTGGCTATTTTTGGCTTGTTTTTGTGCTTTTATCGCCAAAAAAGCTATTTTCCTTGAATAAAATTCGGTCACACACACACACACATACAGGCTTACGCACGCACGCACATGAAAAGTGAAATGCAGCTAGTCGCTCTCTCTCTCTCTCTCTCTCTCTCTTTGCTCTCTGCTCTCAGCTGTCGGCTCTCTCACTCGGTTTTAAGTAAACAGTTTTTGGGTTTGAATTTTGTTTGAAATTAGTTGTTATTGGTTTGCATAACACTTAGCATAGTAATTAATTTGTAATTTTACAGCTATAGTCGTATGGGCGTAAGCCGGATATCCGTTACTTTGGCTACCTCGCTAATTACGCATTTTCTCCGCCGTAGCAGCCTTATCCTCATATTCCATTTCATATTCCAGCTTGGGCCTGGAACGCTTGCGAGGCTTCGCTGTTGTTGTTGTTGTTGGCGTCTTCTTCTTGGGCTGCAGTTTGGGTTTCTTAGCTGGCAGCTTTGTGTCCTGCGTGGGAATGGGTTCAAAATGCAATTAGTCACGTTTAACAACACTGTTTAAGGATCTCGATGTTTCTCGATCGGTCTGATTTTTTTTTTAATTTTTAAATTTAAATATTTGTATTTCTTTTTAATTTTTGGCTATTTAATGTTTTTTGATCGGTCTGCTTTTTTTTTTAATTTTTAATTTAAATATTTGTATTTCTTTTTCGTTTTTGGCATTTTGTCATTTAAAACGCGGCGCGGAGTTTCGAGTCAACTTGCGCCCGCGCGCGTTCGCCGACTGTTGGCGATCGCATCAGAATTGAAGCGAAATTAGCTGGAGAGTTGTCAGAGTTGACTCATTTGGCTATGTTTATTACTGAGCTTTGACTTTTTTAAACCTTTGACCAGCGTTGCCAGTTTGGTCTTTTCCGGAAATCTAATTGTTCGTTTAATGCTATTTATTTGTTTAATTCTATTTACATACTTAATTGCATATAAATAGAATTTTGTAAACCTAGCGCACAATTTGGCAACGCTGGGAAAAATAATAAATAATAATAATAAATTATAAAATAATAAAACCAAATTTACCATTTCAGCTGTATTGCTGTTGATTTAGCTTTTTTCTTGAAATTCTAGTGCCCAATATGGCAACACTGGCATTAGAGATATTCAATGAAGTTGACAAAATAATTGCTTGAACTTGTCTTGTTTTCACTGTAACTAAAATAAAATAAATATATATACTATATTGGGCCCTAGACAAATTGCCAGGGATCGTAATTATTACAAGTTTTAAAATATAAACTATAAAATAAAAGTTATTTGTCGATTTTTATCATATAAATTCAATGAAAACTCTTGAATTTTTTTGTAATGTAATTTTTTAAATATTTTATACCAATTAAAGTATTTTAAAAAATAATTAAAAAATAATCGTCATCCTTTCATAATATTCATCACATGTCCTTCAAAAACCACGATTCTAAGGATTATATTGGCTAACAAAATATCAAAAAATGACCAAATATATTTAAATTTAGTTTAAGAATCTTTAATATTCGTCCTCTAAGGACTTGTGATGCATCATATGAAAGGTATTGAATCACAAATCACGAATATTTTTCAATTTATAATTTTCAATTATTTAAAATACTTCATTTGGTCCAAAAGATATTGGAATTCCATTTTTATGTTCAATTCTATAATTCTTATAAAAGTTAATTTCAATTTGTGTTGTTTAAATTAAATTTAAGGATTAAGAAACAATTTAAAATTAGGTATTGGAAATAAAAGCTAAATCTCTATTCAAATTCGCTGTTCAAAAAAAATAAGATATAAATTTCGCGAAGGTTTTGTTTGGGCTTCAATTGTTTAAAAGCTGATAATTATTAGCAATCCCTGCAAGTTGCCCATTTGCGCGTAATTATGATTAGCTGAAATAACTATTATTGTTATGGTGATTACCTCAATGTCGGGAGCATCCGCATCTCCATCCAAATCATCATCATCATCATCGTCGGAGGCTGCAAAGTCGCTGTCCAGTTCCAGCTGCTCCCGCTGCCCAGAATCGCTTTCCCCACCCTCATCATTATCGTTATCATCGTCATCAGCGTCATCATCAGATTCGTCCTCCTCCTCGGTGTCCGCCTCCACGTACTCCTCGGTGTCGTTGAGGGCGTCGCGCAGCTCAACCGCCTCCCTGTCCATGTCCACGTCCTGCTCCTCCAGCTCCTCCTCCTGCTCCAGCTCCTCGCCGTCCAGCTGCTCCGCCTGCAGCGCCTTGCTGAAGGCCGTCTGCGAGAAGTTATAGATGTCCTTGTAGGTGCCGGTCTTGAGGCGCGTCAGCAGCTCCCGCTCTATGTGATTGTCGATCTTGGCGGCGATCAGCGCCTTCTGCTCGCGTCGCGCCTCCCGCCGCTCGATCTTCGTCGAGAGCGGCACAATCAGCTTCTGGCGGCGCAGCTTCAGGCGGCGCATGCGCATCAGATACTGCGTGATCTTCACAAACCGCTGCTTGTTCTTCGCTATGATGTACTTGGGCCAGAACACCAGATTCTCGTTGATCTGCTGTATGGCCTTGTCAAAGTTGCGCGACAGCTTCACGCGCTCCCACAGCTTGCTGGGCGTGTGCGCCCGCTCCGCCGTCTTCATGAACAGGTAGATGATGCCCTTCTCCTCCCGCACCGTCGCGTACTGCGAGTTGGCCAGGGGGCAGGTGCGGCGCGTGCACAGGCCCGTCAGATTGTACTCGTGGCGGCAGAAGGTGCGCGTATCGGTTCTGCAAGCGTTCAAGCGTTATTTCTTAAATTCAACTCAATTCGCTGCAATTTGCTTGCATTTCACTTACTTCACTTTGTGCGAACAAAACGATTTGTTGATGATGCTCCAGACCACCTGAAAGAAACAGTTTTGATTTAGCCGTTTGTGGCTGCGTTTGGCGCGTACTCACATCGTCGTGCTGCATCTTGTCCCACTTATTTGCGCACTTTATTTAATTGTTTAAAACCAAACTCGCTCCACAACACGTGCAACGTTTCAAATGACAACAAAAAAAACACATTGCTTATCGATATATCGCTGAAAATACCAATTACCAGCTTGCACTGGGCATGCCGATTTCGATAATAAGCTGATGGCAAATACTTGAATAAATAAACAAATAAATAAATTAACAAATTGTCACAATTGAGAATCAAACTCGCACCAAAACACGTGCAATGTTTAATTTCACAACAAAAAAACAAATTATTTGTCGTCATATATCGATATATCGCTAAAAAAAAAAATACTAAATATCAGCTTGCACTTGGCATGCCGATTTCCATAACAAAAAAAAAATTCTTATATTTTATAATGTATTTATAGAATAAATAATTTAAATTAATATATAAATAAAATATTTACGAAAATTACTTTAAACATACGATACATCAAATTACTCTGAGTCTGCTCGATATTGGCTTGTTATTGACCGACCGCCACATCAGCCCGCGTGCTGTTATCGATGAGTCACGCACTGCCGGCTGCCGCGCCGGTATCGATAGGCCGCAGCGGTTAGTTTGGTTAAGACATACACACATATATACATAGACCGATGTGCGGCGCGTGTTTGACGCTTTGCATGGTTAATAGTTAATAGTTAATAGTTGACTTTAGCATTAGTTTTAAATACAATAATAGCTAAATTCGCAGCACTGCCAACAGCAACCATGCAACAGATTCTACTGATGACGGCGGCAACAGCGCTGCCAATTTTGGCGCTCTTTTTTGTCACCGCCCTCCTCGCCCACAAGCTATATATAAACGTGCGGTAAGTGCCCCCTTCCCCACCCCCTAAGCCCCCTTAGCGGCCCACAAACTAATCAATCTGCATTCCCCTCCAGCTCCCGCTACAACATCAGCGTCAACTGCTGGTTCTGCAACAGCAACACCCGCGTCCCCTACCCCCAGCGCAACAGCTGGACCTGCCCCCTCTGCGATCAGTACAACGGCTTCAACAAGGACGGCGACTACAATCGCGATCTCAGCGCCTCGCGCTCCAGCAGCGCCAACAGCAGCGGCCACAGCAGCGCCGCCTACTGCTCCAACGCCTACTACAGCCACCAGCTCAACGCCCCCGCGCCCCTGCCCTCCAACGGGCTCTGCGACCTCTGCAACGAGGCCCTGCGTCTAAAGGTCGAGAAACTGGCCCAGTTCGAGCCCAAGCGGGAATCGCGCTTCGACCGCGAGCTAAAGGCCTATCAGTGAGTACGAGGGGCTCCCCGCATACCCTGTAACCCTCAAATGGGCAAAGGCGGGCAGCAGGAGGCGTGGCAGCTCCCACAAAGCATATATGTATATTCTAATCTAGACGACGATACGAGTCTATATAGAGATTTCGGCAACTATGGGGGTTATAGCAACCATTATCAGAATGTAGTCAGTTATATGTCCTACGCAGAGAAAGTTTTGTTTCAAATTTTCGATGCCACGCCCCATTTACGCCCCAATCGACAAAAACCGAATAACAAGCGTAATATTAAACCTTTGTTGTTATTATTCAGAATATATATTCCCTGCCATTATATTTAACTATCGTGAAAAGCGCATTAAAATCGGTTTATAAACACTAAAGTTATTATAAAAACAATATTGTCCAATAACTTCTCTAGCAACAATGCTGCTTCTGAAATATGCAAACATCAACCTTCATAGTATCTGTATGATATAGTTTTTGGGCGATATGTCTGATATTTTGGAGCGTTATATCAAATGAAATCAAATGTGTATTGACAGAAACAAGAGTGTGGTCAACGAGGATTATAAAAGCGGAAGCAAGTTGTACTGTTGGGCAGAGAGAGTTGGGCCAGAGAAAGTTAGACCAGCAAGAGTTATGCCAGTTAGAGTTCGGCGAGATTTGGATTTACAAGAGTTAAACTAAGGAAGTTGGGCCAACGAGATTTTGATAGTTGGGTCGGAGGGAGTTGGGCCATCCATGGTTAGACAGTGAGAGTTCGGGCTGCGAGAGTTTGGCCAGCAAGAGTTAAGCAGCGAGAGTTAGACCAACGATAGTAAGGCCAACTAGAGTTGGGCCAGCGAGAGTTGGACAAATGAGAGTTGGACCAATGAGAGTTGAACCAATGAGAGTTGCACAAAACAAGAGTTGAGCCAGGGAGGTGGGACAACACGAGTTTGAGAGTTGGGCCAGCAGGAGTTAGGTAGTAAGGGTTTCACATTTATAAACCCTCGTGGGGGTTTGGGTATTATTTTTGGTGTAATTCGATAAATGGGACGATACTCTTGACACATGTACCAAATTTAATCGATATCTCTTGCAGATCCCAGTTGGAGCAGCAGTACCGCCTCTGCGGCAGCTGCGAGCGGCACGTCAACCAGGTGCTGCACGAGAAGAAGAAGATGGTGCTGGGCTCGAAGTTCCTCAATTTCATAATGAAGGGCGCCGCGCTGCTGAAGCAGCCGCACTTCAATCGCTTGGCGCGCGTTCAACAGCAGCAGCGCCTGGAGCGCTACCAGCTGCTGATGGTCCTCCTAACGGTGCTCAACGTGCTCTGTCTGCTCTGCAGCCTGCCGCCGCTGACACGCCCCCAATTCGGCCAGTTTCTGGGCGAGCGTCTAGGCCATGGCCTGTACGTAATGTACGCGCACGTGCTGACGCTGATACGCGTGCTGGCGGATTACGGCAGCAATATGCTGGGCGCGCATCCGATCACTGCCAAGTTGTTGCTATTCGGCAATACGCTGGGAAAGATGGTGCTCTATTCGATGGGTCTGAGCCAGCAGTTGACCTTCGGCAGCTGCTACGGCAATCTCTATCCGTATGCGATGCTCACGCTCTGCTTTCTGCATCACATCAGCAACGGCCTGAAGTTCACCCGCTTCACCCTCCTCCTGCTGCTGTGGAGCGTCTATGCCAAGGGTTCGATGCTGTTGCCCGAAGCGATTGATGGGGTTACGTTTCTGGTAAGTGCAAATCCTACTTGGCTACCTAAATCAGCAATATCATTTCGGGTCGTTCACTCAGGCATTTCGTTTTTTTAGTGCAATTTAAACCCGATTTTTATTTTTTATTGTGTAAAACATTTGATGAATTGAAATATTATCCATTTTGATCCAATACCAATACCTATTGACATCTTTTGGGCAAAAGATTAATTCCATACTTATAATATTTTTAAACCCTTACAAGCAAAAACTGGTCCTAGTGGTTTTTGAAGTAAAGGTTTTCCCATGTACAAAATTTATCAGAGACCGGAACAAGTAATAGTCTGAGGCTGCCAAGTCTAGAGAACATGGTGGATGTGGTCATCAAAATTAATCCTAGACGTTGCATGTGCTTTTAAGTGGTCGGGTTAGACATATTTAATATTTCAGCAATCTCGCAAGTTGTTTTTCGACGATTTGAATCATCCATCAACTCTATTTTACCCACATCGGCTTTAAGGAATTTCCAGATCGGAAATTGGCCGAAACGAAATTTTGCAAATCAATTTCTCTTCTTCTTAAAAAAAGATCAGCTGTAGTCATCAAACGAAATTACTTAGTGAACGACCCAACATCTATTTTATTCTATAAATATATTTTATCAAGTTTCTTTAAAAGAAAAAGATAACTTTATTCGTTTAGTGCTATTTGAGGACCGACTTATAGCAATGCTAAATTATGCTAAGGGAGCTGATGCCGCTGTTGATACTGCTGCCGCCTCTGTAGGTGTCAAGTATCCGAAATTGTCCCACGCTGGAGAAGTGCTGACCTAGCGCACGTGGCGCATGTGAAATTTTTTTTTAAATACGTGCTGTTCACTCCCCTCCCCTTAAAGACGCAAACGTCCAAGGTCGCGTTAAAAAAGCGTCTGTGGATGGCTTTGATGATTTGATATTATTTTGCTATAATTTGAAAAAGCTGTGATCGTCTATTTGCACCGTGGAATTTTCGAATTGTATTAGGAAAGTCTACTTTACAACTCTTTGTGATCCGGTACATGCTGGCTATTGGTTATCTTGTGCGGTATTTTATTCTTAAATAGTTGAGTTATACATGGGTCTATTGTTAGGTCTATTATCGTCTATTTTCGTTTGTTTATCATTAATTTTTTATATATTTTTTGTGCACAACACTTCCGGACCGTGTTTTTACTGTTGGGTTTTCTAAAACTATTTCTTTCTATTATCTATTTTTATGTAGATAATATCCCCTTCTTTAAACTATTTGGTTGGGTGTCTTTTTTGATTATGGTAGGTTGAATCTGCCTCCTGTTTCTTGGTGATATCTTGGCTAGTTTGTTCTCTGGCTAATGTTGTGTTGCTTATGTTATGGTTTCCAAAAAAGATTTCTTTTAATTGATCTTGTAAAAAAATTTAATAGAATTCGATAGAGTTCGGCGTTGTGTATACTATCATAATTTCGCTAAGAGGGACTTTTATAACTTTGGCCGCTTTTGACTTTAATATTTTGATTTGTGCATATTTAGAGAATTTGTCTATTGCTGTAAGAACTACTTTTCTTTTAGTGGTATACAGGTCTATGCGAATAATCTGTCCTGAATACGTGGTGTTGACTGAATTTGACTTGGATGTGGGTATCTGTCGTATTTGGATAATTTACAAGTTTCGCATTGTTGGACTATGGTTAGATGGTTAGATGTTCCTAAGTTATTATTTCGGTTTGACTGTCTCCTAACGGTATGCCTGTTACTTGTTTTTGGATGTATCTGACTTTGTAATTACTAAAGTGTGTAGGTTAGATATTTTGTATTTTACCTATGCTATTTTCTTAAATGAAGAGGCCTTTTATTAGACTTGTGTTGTGTGTATGATTGGGTGATTAGCACCCAGCACATAAACTGATTGCTTGTCTTTGTCGCAACTGGCGCTTGTTACCAGTTGGACGGCGGAGTGAATTACAAAGTCTTGAGTGAGTTTTGTAACTGATTTATTGTCCAATTCTTACTGCTATTTATATGTCAATAATGCTTACAATTAATTATTCAAAGTGGGTTTTGATAAGTATAAAGTATCACATTAAGTGTGTCACTTCATTCTTGCTTACTAATGCAACATATGTAAGTATAGCTTTACGTTGTACAATTCTGTTGACATTGCATTTTTATTTGTACTACTGAACTACTTATATTTAAATGCTGAGACTGAACAACTTGGATCAAGTCGTTCTTTTAATATTTTTACTAAATCTTTTTCGGAAAGGTCATCTGCAACTACATTTGAAGTGCCTGGTTTATAACGAAGTTCGTGGTTTAATTCTTCTAGATAACTTTTCCATCGTTTAAGTTTGTCATTGTGGTTTTTATAGCTTAATGCGAATGTGAGAGGTTTATGGTAGGTATAAATTATCACTTTTGAAGTGCCGTAAAAGTACATTCGTAGGCTATTAAAAGCCCATATGATTGCTAACGTTTCCATTTCATTAGCAGCGTAGTTCTCCTCTGTTTTAGACAGGGTACGCGAAATAAAAGTGATGGGTCTGCCCTTTTGGTCTAAAACTGCGCCTAGAGCGTAATTAGAAGCGTCCGTTGTGAGATGAAACTCTTGAAATCTGGATATGCAAGTATTACATCTTTTTATCTTTTAAAAAGCTTTTATGGCGTCTTCATCTAATGAAATTTGTATTTTGTTGGAGACGTTTTTTGTAGAGTGGGCCGTTCTCTACCCTGAGTATGGCGTTAAGTGGTTCGCTAATTTAGCGTAATATTGCATAAAACATGTATAATATCTGGCTTAACCCAATAAAGATCGAAGATCTTTTAATGCTTTGGGTGCCGTAAAGTATTTAATGGCTTTAACTTTGTCTTTTGGTCTTTACTCCATCAGTATTAATAGTAAAACCTAAAAAATCGACTAGAGTCTTGAAAAACTCGCACTTGTCGATTTGGATTTTCATATTGGCCTTTGTTAAAGGTGAGAAAACTTTTTTAAAAATCTTGAACGTGTTCACTCTCTGATTTGCTGTAAACTATAATGTCGTCTCTTTCCGACGTGGTCTCTTAGAATGTCATCTAAGGCCCTTTGGAATATAGATGGGGAGTTCTTGAGACCATATGGCAGTCTAGTGAGCTCGAATTTCCCACCGTTTACCGAGAATGCTGTTTTCTCAATATCTTCGAACTTAAGTGGGATCTGGTGAAAACCGCTTTTCAGGTCAAGTACTGAGAAATATTTATTATTGCCCAATTGTGCAATAATCTCATCAATCTCTGGGATCGGATATCGATCTGATATAGTTACAGAGTTAAGCTTTCTATAATCGATTACTATTCTAAACTTCTTTTCCCCTGAGGCATCTAGCTTTTTTGGTACTACCCAGACTGGTGCGTTGTAGGGTGACCGTGAAGGTCGTATTATGCCGTCATGCAGCAATTGATTTATTTGTTTCTCTACTTCAGACTTTAGAGAAACGGGGTACGGGTAGTGTTTGCTGTATATGGGGGTGTCTGAAGTGGTTCTAATCGCGCCTTCGACGGTAGTTGTGTAAGTCAACTTTTCGTCAGGCTCAGCAAAAAGTTCTGCATGGTTCTTAATGGCTCGATCCATGAGTTCTTTCTGTTGTTCCGACATATGGTCGGCCCTGACCTTTATATTATTTACTGCTTGAGTGGATAACTGCTTTATATTGATTCTATAGTTTCCGTTGATGATTAAAACGTCATTTTTAACGTCAATGTTTGAGAGTATCATTTCCTATGATACCATTGAAGGTTTTCAACGTAGGAAGTAGAAAGAACTTTAGTGGAGTTATATCATTTCTAAATAAATTGATATAAGTATGATGGGTTATTTTAGTTTGTCCACCAACTGAATTTACGAAAAATGGGTTTTCGTTAGGTTTGGGGTTTTGAATTAGTTTGGTCTGAATGTAATTCTGATTCGATCCTGTGTCTATTGAAAATTTGAATATTTTCCCGTCCTTCGTACCGCAGTTTACGTAGGGTAACGAAGAACTATTTGACCTAAAAAATTAACATCAACGTACGCTTCCAAAGCGTAAGGCGTTTCGTACTCTTGGGTTTCTGTGCCTAACTCTGGCTCTCCAGTGGTCACATGGAACTGTCTCTGGAATTTCTGTATAGGTCCGGTCAAACCTGGCGGTGGAGGGCGTTTGCCTGCCAATTCATTAAACTGTGACTTATTCATATAGTTAATATTTTTCGATCGGATGGACGGGTCAACTTCCATAGGAATTGGTCTTGGTTCAGGTTTCGGAGCAAACGGACGAGGGGGTGCTAAATATTGTTGAGCTTGAGTAGGATATTGTTGCTGATAGGGTCGATAAGTATTTTGTTTAGATATTGTTCTCCTTTCTTATCGTGGGTGACTAGGGTGCTTTCCTTACACCTTTCTTTGCACTAGATACGCGTACCCTCCGGACGGACACTAGAGAGTGCACGTCGACTATTGGAAACCTGTTTTCAGATCGGATGTCAACTTCCTGACACCCTGGCACTTGCGATTGCACGTTTTTGTGGCACTTGGATGTAGCCGGATTTTACGGATACCAGTAATGTACCACACGAATGTTGGTAGCCCTTATGCACAACGGACTTTACTTAGCGAGAATTTGAGCGACGCGATTCTTTTCCATTTTTTATTATTTTTTCTTAAATAAAGAACTTTATTCGTTTAGTGCTATTTTAGGACTAGCGATTCATGGGCATTTGGAGTTTTTGTAATATGTTCTGTTAACTTATTTATTATATATACATATATATTTTGGTATATATATATTGGTATATATATTGGTATATTACGTTTAATATTGCCCATAAGTTTAAGGCCTCTGTAGCTATAGAAATCTAAGCTAAGTAGAATTTATAAATTCGCTGCAACTACTCAATAATAATAATAGTAATATACTAAGAGATATAGATACTTTAAGTTCATCCGAGACATCAGAGTAGACCTTTGGAGTGGTTGTAAGCGGTAATTAAAATTAATATGGAGAACAAACATTGTCAACCAATATCTCATTTTATTTCATATACCGCACAGAAATAACAGATATATTAGGGTCTTAAATCGACAAGATTTACATACAGAAGGAGATGTGGGAGTTTTTAAGTCCGAAAAAATATCCAAGTTCATCCGGGATATTCGGACTAGTGGACAAACTTTAATTTCGGCAGAGAGTACAATAGACCATTAAGTATCGATCAAATATTGTCAAACTTATATCGACTTTATTTGATAAATCGCTCCAAAATATTAGGTTTATAGATATCAGCTGTATCATATACGGAACTTCATTAGAATAAGTTATACAAATATCAATATAATCGTTACAAATCGATATGTTTTACTTTTTTAAGTTTTAGTGATATATTGTGTACGTAAATATTGAATTTTATTACAATAAATTACACTGTTTTTTAGATATATGATAAACTTATCGAACTTCAATAGAATAAGCCGTGCAAATATCAATATAATCGATAAAAATCGATTTGTTTTACATATCTAATTTTTAGTGATGATAAACTCATATACAGAACTTGATTAGAGTAATAAATCTATGTTTAACTTTTTAAATTTGTAGTTCAATGCATTGTGAACTCATATATCGAATACAAATATCGGCATACCCGATATGTATCGCACTTTACTCTCTTCCCACTTGGCTAATGCTCTGTCTTGTCTCCCCCAGCTGCTGGGCAGCCTCCTGACGCTGCTGCTGCTGGTCACCAACGGCGCCAACTCGCTGCTGCAGCTGGGCCCCAACGAGTCCGTGGGCGACAGCTTCCACCGTCTGTGCGCCGACGAGTGCATCAGCGACGACGAGACGATCAGCCTGCTCAGCGAGCGCCTCAGCTGCAGTGCAGCGAGTCCCAACAGCAGCGCCAGCAACCATGCAACAACATACAGCAACTGCAACAGCAACAGCCACAGCAACATATCCAAGCCCCCCCACCGGCCACAGCTGCCGGGCAGCCCCTCCCTCTCCCTGGACTCGCTGCATCTGTCCGCGCAGCGCACGCTGCCACCGCACTTCAGCTATCGCAGCTCTGCGCCCAGCTGCTTCGAGACCGCTGCCAGCTGGCGCACAGCTGCGAGTCTGGGGGAGAGGGAGCGGGAGCGGCAACGTGCGCCCACCGTGTCCAGCGCGGCGTATGCGCAACAGCAGCAGCCGCGTCCGCTGATGATGTTCCCCTCACGGCTGCAGCAGCAACAGCAGCAGCAGCAGCAGCGCAGCGGCGACATCAGCGCCTGGGTGCAGGCCAGCAGCGTCAGCCCGCAGCCGGATATGCTGGAGGAGCCCAATACGGCTCATCTGCTGCGCTGCTTTGAGCAGCAGCAGCAGCAGCAGCAGCTGTCCCGCACCTCATCCCTATCCTCGGGCTTCGAGTCGCAGCCCGGCCATCCGCTAACTGCCCGCTACGAGTCGCCCCCTCTGTCCGCCTTCTATCCCAGTCATCAACATGCTCAGCAACAACAACAAGTCGGCAGCGATTACGGATGGACGGAGTCCATTGCCGGACAGCGTCAATTACGTATTGCCACACCACTGCCATCGCCGTATTCCACCCAAAGCGAGCTCAATTTTGGGCCACTTCGTTCACGGGCCCAGCCCCCTCCGTTGGACATACGGCCGGGGGATCTGCTGCGCAAGTGGATGGACCGCAATGCGGCCAGCTCACAGAAGACCAACGGCTGACCATCCTGCGATCTTACTCACAAACCTAGCCCGTATCGAAATCGAACTGTATTTAATTTTTATGCTCTTAAGTTCTTACGCTTATTTTTTAGTTTCAGATCAAATCTTACGTTTGTATCCAATAAATAAACGGAAAGCGAAACGTAATCTAACCGAGTTTTCGAATTATAATTATAATAAAAAATATAAGAATTATATTATAAATATGCCTGCAATCTTGCTCACAAAATTAGCACATTTTAAATGGTAGCTCTACTTTAGTTTCAGATCGTATGATACCTTTGTATCCCATAAATAGACGGAAAGTGAGTTTTCGAATTTATAACCGGTACGCGTTGCCAACCATACCTTAAAAAAGCCTGCAATCTTGCTCATCAATGGTTTTTAATGGTAGTTCTACTTTAGTTTCAGATCAAATTATACCTTCGTATCCAATAAATTAACGTTAACGGAAAGTGAAACGTACTTAAAAGTAAAGTTTTGAAATTATTCACGATTCAACCATATCTTAATATCCGCCAAAACTATTGAAAGTTATCAAAAGATGTAACTTTACTACACAGATGATATTGTATTTTAAATTAAAGTTGTTGGGGCAAATATCGATTAATATTATGATAATTGTCCTACATTTTAGAATAGATTTTGTAAATTTAAAAGAAAGAATTGACAGTTTAATACAGCTTAATAAATATAATAATTATAATAGTGATTAACACAACTAACCACTAATCTTGGTCTGATTGGGTTTTTCTGGGTTTTCCCATATCCTCGCAGCGAATGCTGGACCTTTTTTTTAATTTAATTTCATATTTTAATCTTATTTTTCCCAGATTTTCTAATCTTGTTTTTGTCTCAGATTTTCTTATCTTATATTTTGAAATTAAATTTTATTTATTTTAATTTCAATTGTATTATTTTAATTTTAATTTGTAATTTAATTTCTCTGGTCTTAGTCGACTTTAAATAAATTAATTATATTGTCGCAGTTTCAAAATTTTTCTAGCGAATAAAAGTTAAAAATGTGGATCCACTGAACGGTTTATTAAACTACAAAATGGGAGACAGTTCTCCAGTTCAGTTTAAACTAGATCAGGGATACAGTTGTTTAGGTCAGTTTACGGAACCGTTCAGTTAAACAGAGCCTGAACCAAAAGGGACAACTCTGGTCAGGTGGCAACGCCGGCAACCGGTGGCAACAGATGTTTTGAAAGTACAGCCAAAAAAATAGGTTTTTGGGCAGCGGCCAAGGAAGTAAAATCGCCCAATTAAAGTGCAATAATATATATACATATACATATGTTTATATATAGATATAGATATATCGATGCCGATTCGCATCGAATCGAATTCAGGCCTCAACGGACGGTGATTAAAAATTTATTTACCACATTACGCCAAGCAAAACTAAAATTTTGAATGAATTTTAATAAATATTAAATAAATCACGGGGTAGCGCTAAAAATTTGAACTGTGCTACACTGAAAAGTTTATCTAAACTACACTCTGGAAAATAGTTCTTTGGTTCAGTTATCGGAACCGTTCGACAGGGTTCACTGAGTCGGAACGAAGCGAGGCAACTCTGGTCGGGATGTTTTGAAAGCGCAGCCAACGATTAGAGTGCAATACCTGAGCGTAATTATATATATATAGACATATCGATGCCGATCCGCATCGAATCGAACTGAGTCGGACGGAGAGAGCGGACACGATGGCCGCCCGGCAGCGGACGGTGATTATCTTCAAGTCGGAGTCGGAGAGCACGGAGGTGTACGCGGAGGCGCTGCTGGCGAACAATTTCCGGGCGGAGTTCGTGCCGACGCTGAGCTTCGGGTACAAGGGGCTGGAGGGGCTGCGGGCGAAGCTGATGGCGCCGGACAGCTACGCGGGCATCATCTTCAGCAGCCCCCGCTGCGTGGAGGCGGTGGGCGAGGCGCTGCAACTGTCGGAGCTGCCGGGGGCGTGGAAGTTGTTGCATAACTACGCCGTGGGCGAGGTTACGCACAATCTGGCGCTCAGCACGCTGCAGCAGCTCTTCACGCACGGCAAGCAGACGGGCAATGCCCGCAATTTGGGAGAGTTCATTGTGGAGACGTTCGACGGGTCGCGGGGGCTGCCGCTGCTGCTGCCCTGCGGCAATCTGGCAACGGACACGCTGCTCTCCAAGCTGCTGGAGCACGGCTTCTGCGTGGACGCCTGCGAGGTGTACGAGACGCGTTGCCATCCGGAGCTGGAGGGGAGCATGCAGCGGGCGCTACAAGCGGAGAACATCGAGTTTCTCGCCTTCTTCTCCCCCTCGGGCGTCAACTGTGCCTGCGACTATTTCCGCGCCCACAACATCCCCCTCGATCAGTACAAGCTGGTCGCCATCGGGCCGAGCACGCGCCGCGCCCTCGAGGGGCGTGGCCTGAAGGTCTTCTGCACCGCGGAGCGGCCCACGGTGGAGCATCTGGTGAAGGTGCTGCTCAATCCGCAGGACAGCCGCGAGCGTTTGCTCCGGGAGCGGGAAAGGGAACGGGAAAGGGAGCGGGAGACACTAAACTTGGATACCGCATAGGATTTAAGATCTCTTTAGTTTGGTTTGAGATCGGCGCCCATCTGTTGCCCTAGTACAATACTAGGCAGCCCCGCATCGCATGCCGCGCATTGTTGTTTATTTTCGATGTCGGATAATCACCTCGATTCAGGCTAAATAAATTCGCTTTTTCGTTTCGCTCTTTATTTCGCATCTAAATTTACATTTGGCCGACATTTTTTAAATACCAGCGATGGATGTCTAGGTGGCAACGCTGATAAAACAGCAACAATTCTTACAAATGGAAGTTAATAATTTTAATTTAAGATATCCTAATCACCTCCATTGAAACGGATTAAATTCGTTATTTTTAAATGGATGTGTAGGTGGCAACGCTAATAAAACATCAAAAATATTTACAAATGGAAATTAATTTTTTAAACTTAAGATATGATAATAACTTTTATGGAAACTGAATAAATTCGTTTTTTGTAGTATCTAAACTTATATTTGACCAACATTTTTAAAAATTCAAGCGGAGGGTGGTGTCTGCCTAGGTGGCAACGCTGGTCAAATTATACAAAAACTGCACCTGGCGCGCAAAAATTACAATTGAATTTGCAAGCTCTAATTTAAATAATTAATTGTAACTCAATCTCAATAAATAAATTTTCTTTTTTTGTTTCGTTTCTAAATTCACAATTAGCCAACACATTTTAAATTTCTCATTTCCCTCTAATTAATTTCTTAGGTCAATTGGCCAACATTGGCTGCGTTCACGGCCGTTGCGCTCCATGGAGCGATTAACCGATAACGATTATTTTGCCGAAAATTGCAACCCTAAATGTGGCATAATTGTAAAATCTCGTGGAGCGCATGTAGCATAAAATTTTTGCGCTCCATTGGATAAAATTATCGCTCCATGCAGCGAACACAGCTGTTTAAATTTGAAAATGTAAAAATTTATCGAGTTATCGCTCCATGGAGCGCAACGGCCGTGAACGCAGCCATTCTTAAATTTCGATTTATTTTAAGATCTAAAATATTTTGTACTCGTACAAATTATTATGGATGCCTTTGATTTGGCGGTAGGCAGTCAGCTGTTGGTATATTTGAAAATACCGACCAGCTGGCAGCGCCACTGAAATTATCGATAAATCATGTGTGTTGCGCAAAAATACTAAATTATGTCAGGCACACTAAATAATTCAATTAATTTGGTAGCTTCTAGCTAGTAAATTATTTTGCTTCGATGGCTTTGTTACCACCCACTTGTTTTTTTGTTAATATTTAAAATTAAGTTAGCTTTTATTTGTTAGTAATGTCGTTAAATTTCAAATACCAGCGTCAGCAACGCCAGTCAAACTATCGATGAATGTGAAAAAATAAACTATTATTTGTTGCGCAAAAATTCGCGCAAAATAAACAAAAAATGTATTAATAAACATTTGCAATTGCGTTTGTTTATTAATTATTTAATTATTTATTACAAAAATTGCGTCGTTAATTGAACTTGAAATTCGCCTCATATCGATATCTATATCGATATTTACATCCATCTCAAAACAAACTGATCGTTCGATGCGCTTTGTTCGGTATTTTTAAAACACAGTTAATTTGCAAGCAACAATTAGTTTAAAGTTAATAACAAATTAATTTTAAATGTATGTCCGTAGGTATGCTCAACAAAGAATTTAACCGGTGGCACTGTTGCCAAAGCCGCTTTTTTCCCACCAGATCTGGCTATATTTGCTGAAAGAAGTTAAAGTGCGGTGAGCTGAAATCTTGGCTTTTTTTTATTAAAAATAATACAGCTTTTTGTCAGCTTTTTTTTTACATTTTACAAAATTCATGCTAAAATATATAATTATAGATAATTTATAATTATATAATATAATATAATATAATATATTATATAATATAATTATATATATATATATATATATATATATATATATATATATATATAATATATATATATATTATATTATATATATTATATATATATTATATTTATAATATATAATTATAGATAATTTATAGGCCTTTTGGTATTATTTTGATCGTTATTTGCATAAAATATAAAAACTATATCCCTTGTTAACATTCGATATTTTTGCTGCCATTTTAGAGAAAAACTGAAAATAGTTGCATGGTAAATCTTCAGAATAACTTAGCGGTTTTCTGGCTCTTTTTCAACAATGGCTTATGTCGATTTTATTCTTCCCGCCAAAAACAGCCTTTTTTCTTGCGGAAAAGTTGACAACACTGGCCGGCGGCAACTGTTGCTCTCACTCGTGTTTTGTGCGCTTTTGGGTGCCGGAGTTATCGATAGTATCGATTGCGGTGCGCAGCTCTAGCGACAACACAGCGTTTTGTGCTTTTTGTGACCGTCGCGCCACTGAAGTTTTTATTATATTATTTTTTTTTCGTTCAGCTTTTGTGTGACCTGCTGCGCATTTACAGCCGCCAACAAACAGCGACAGTATTCCCTGGTGTATTCCGTGAGTGCGTCTCCCCCAAAAGATTCCGACGCATAAAAAACACAAAACAACAAACAAATTAAAACAGGGTATCCAAAAGCAAATCAAACCCAACTCGACTTTCTGCCGGTGTCAGCCCAAATTGCAGGTGAGTTCTGGCCAGTTAATTTGCCAGCATATGCAACCAAACATAGTGCACGCTATATAAGCCGATTTCGATTTCGATTCCGATTCCCTCCGATCGCCGCCATAAAGCCAAAATGTTGAAATACCGGTGTGCGGCGTCAGTGTCTCTCTGTGTGCGTGCGTTGCGCGTGTGTGTGTGTGTGAGTGAGGCGTCTATGCGAGTGTGCGTGTGTTCGGCGTCAGCGTCAGTGCTGCCACCTTGGCCACTTTTAGAGCTGGTTAGCTACTTTTTTTCGAATTTGCTATTAGCCACAAATTTAGCCATTTTTTTTTTGTTTTATTTGGCAAATTTTACATTTTACAATTAGCAAAACTTACAAAAAAAAAAGAATATACATATAAACAATTAATAAAAAAAAATAAAAAAATGTTGCTATAATTATGTATTTAATACATTTAATAAAATTATGATTCTTTAATTTTACGTACATTCAACACTTGTTTTAAATATTTATTATTAACATTAAATTTAGCACTTAAAAAAATAAATTTAGTAGAAATGTTTGGAATGACAGTTTACTCCTATTCCAAATTCTCCGTTAAATAAGAAATATTTAAAACTTGTTTGTATATATTTTTTAAAATTAGCATATTTTTATTATTTATTTTTCTAAATTTTTATTTAATTTGTTATGTTTTTTTAATAATAATGTATATTTTATATTGCAAGTCGAGTTATTTCTGGCAACACTGTTCGGCATCGCTCTCTCTCTCTCGCGCTCTCTCTTTGTGTGTGTGCGTGTGTGTCGGTGAGAGCGCGACTTGAGTCGATTTGTGTGTTGGTGTGCGTGAGTCATTAACCGGCCCGCGCGTCGCTGTGTCAACATTTTAGGTTTTTTAATTTTGTGTTTTTTATTTCGCATTTGCAAAATATGTATTAAATTGTGCTTCCAACACGCCTACTGCCCTCTGCGACCGTATTGACAAATAAGCAGTAAAATGCAACTGAATTTTGTTGTCTGGCAATAATAACAACAATAACAACAACGACCCATCAGCAGCAGCAAGAGAGTGTGTCCATCAGAGATGCCCATATTTTGGAGTGAAAAATGCAGAGGGAAAAACGAGAAATACTTTTTTAGGCAGCGTTGCCGATTTGGCTAGTTTCAGATTTTTATTTATTTATGCCTATTGTAAATCTATTTGCAATTGTATATATATTTTTTTTATTTCATATTCATTTGGTTTTTTTTATATAGATATTTTTGCATGTATGTATGCTTTATTTTTGTGTTTATTTTATTTACAAAATAGCTGCGAATATAACTTTAAATAATTATCAAAAAATAAAGCAACTATAAAAAAATTATAAAAATTAATCAATATAGGATATTTAAAATAAACATTTTCAAATATATTTATCATTCTGAAACCGGCTAAATGGGCAACACTGTGGGCCATCAGAGAGTGAGAGTGAGCCGAGAGAGAGAGATAGAGAGAGAACGCTCTTTAAGCTCTCTTCGATGAAATTCACCAAAAAGTCTGTTAAATTTTTGAAATTCAGTTCGAACTTTGACTTGACCTTAAAGCTGTGGGCTGAAAATAAAATTCTATATCCTTTATTATTATGCTCTTTGAGCATAATATCTCTCTCTCTCTCTCTCTCTCTCTATATATATATATATATATTTTTTTTTTTCTTATCTTTGTATGTTTGTAGGGAATTACCAGCTGCCATAAATCACGACCGTCTTCCTTTTTGCTCTGGCTTAACTTCAATAATTATTATTTTTATTATTATTTTTATTATTATTATTATTATTATGTTAATTGTTGTTGTCTTTGAGCTAGGCAAAGCGTGTGAAAATTGCAGTCAATGCCGTAGCGAAGCGCAACCACCGTTTTTCCAGCGCCGTTTGAAAGTTTTTCCAACATCAAGACCAAAACGTCGTTGCCCGACATCGCACAGTGGGATAGTTTACCCCAAAAGTGTTATTCTATTCAGTGGAGCCTTTTTTGATAGTTTATTTAGCTATATATAGGTATTATTTAATTATAAATATTATTTAATTACAGGTTTAGTATGAAGTATTTTTTTAAGTTTTAAAGCTATCAATATAAAACTTACCCTAATCAAACTTTTCAACACTCTAAATAAACTGGCCAAATTTGATCAGAATCGTTTCACTGTATCTTAGATCTCAGGAATTATTCTTCTAAATGCCGGAATTTAACGTTTTTTCATACATTTTTTCTACATTTTTCAGAGCTATCGAAAAAACTTTCCCAAGTGTAATTGGCTAAATCTTGTTTTCTTTTAAATGTACAACAATAATTTTTCACATCCTTATGAAGAATTTAATTGACTTTCATAAAATTATAACGTTAGATGCCGAATCTCAATTTTATATTTTGAACGACGCTTTTGGGGTAGAATACCCCACTGTGCGTCGTCTTATGCTAGATTGTGTTACTTTTTTGTTGCCTTCTTTGTGTCTGCAGGTCGCTTACTTCCGTCTTTATCATGTGTCGCTGCATACTTATGTTTGTACTTGCTGCATTACATATAAACATATTTCACAACAATGGCATATTATCTCATTAGCATAAAGACGCATTTTCCAGTTAGAAGTCAGCGTCGTCGCTTGGTTAACTTCCCGCCAGTGTTGCCAACGACTGGCCGCAAAATGGATAGAAATAGTGTTGGGATAATATCGTTGCAATATCGTTAAAGAGTTGATATCGGAAATATCGACAAGGTTTTGCGCTTATCGATATGGACTGTATCGACAATATTTCCTTGATTCTGCTTTGAAACTTAAATAGTTAAGAATTTAAACATTCTGTTTTTTTTTAATATTATTCTGGATTCTATTTAAAAATTTAACTAGCTAAGAATTAAAAAAGTTTTTTTTTTTTGTAAATTAAAACGTCTATAATTTATTACAAATGTAATACAAACATGGGTAATTTAGGTTGTAAACTGTGTCCATGTCGATATTATCAATATTCAATCAAACATATCGCAAAGATCGACAAGAGCTAGCTGGAAAGTTATAGATGGTAGGGATGGTAAAGGATCATTATTAATGTTCTCAAATTTGAAAAAATTTCGATTTTATTCTGAGTTATAAAATTTTCTTATCATTTAATTATTCGGAAATTTTGATTATCATTATTAAAAATGTTGTTAACTGAATTTTTAATGGATCAATAATATAGTAAAATAAAATTGATTTAATCGTGTAAAGTATTTTTCATTTACAGCTCTGTAGCTAGACATGTTTATGTGCTATTCTCAATATTTTCAATAAAAAACTAGATGCAATAGTTGCCGAGATCTATAAGCTCATCTAGACTGATAAACAGACGGACAGACCACGCCTCCTTCTGCCTGTTGCATACATTCTACCAAAGGTATTACCCTGTTTTTATTCATTTTTAATGGGGTATAAATAGGATTATTAGTGATATGGCGCCCAGGTATCATTGGATATTTAGCCATTAAATTGAATAATGCCGGTTGGCAGCACTGACAGAAAGAGTTCTGTCGGGAAAAAGGCTACGTTGGCAACACTGCCACTCGCTTGCTCCGTTTTAACAATACTCGTTGATACATACAGACACACATACATTCGTATACACATACATACAGATAAATGTTGTATAGTTTTTGTAGAGATTTTATTGAACCGGGACATAAGTCAAGCGCTTCTATTTGCTGTTCTGATTCTTTGTGATTTGTCTCGACATTCCCAAGCCATTTGTAACGGTTTGTTTTGTGGCAGCGAGAAAGCAGCAACTGTAGAATGAAGAATGGGAAAAGAAGAAGAGGGACGAGACGAGACGAGACGATACGAAGAAGAAGAAGCAGAAAAAACGCAAGCTTTAAAGTTATCAAAAGAGTTCGATTTTTCCTCTTCACAGCGTTTGGCCCATTTTCATGAAAGAGAGCGCTGCAGAGAGAGATGGAGATAGTGAGAAAGAGATGGAGATAGTGTGAGCGAGAGAGAGAGAGAGCAGGTAGGCGAGCGGATGCTGTGTTGTTTACAATTACTCACTCGATCGTAACGCCAACGCTCTCTTTATTTCAGAGAGAGAGAGAGAGAGAGAGAGATTGAGAGAGAGAGCGCGTTCATTCATTATTTGATTTGATTTATTGGCCAAAAGTAGAACGCTACGTAATTAGCCTTTTAGTAACATGACCAAAACTGTCAAGCGTCACAACACTCTTTTCCTCTCCTCTCCCTCCCGCTCTCTCTCTCTCTGTTCTCTTTGCTCAATTAGCACCTTATTTTCTATGATTTATGCTGTTGCTCTGCTCATCCAGCAAAACGGCATATCTAAAACCAGTTTATGCGCCAGCGTTGCCAGTCTGGGCCAAATTTGCGTGGCCAAAAACAAAAGCCAAGCCACAGCCAAATCAAAGCTCATCTCTCATCTCTCTCAGCTCTATCGATGCTGCAAGCGTGAGAATAATCCAGAGAGAGAGAGAGAGAGAGAGAGAGAGAGAGAGAGAGAAGATAAGTATAAAGAGCGTTGCCAGTTCTAGGCTTGTTGATAATAATAATATCGTAATATTCATATCGGTTCTTACATCACTTTTGCGATTAACGTAATTATTATACCCTGTAAAAACAGGGTTAATAAGTTCGTGCAATTGTATGTACCAACCAGAAGCAGTAGCATATATCTATATTCACGATCTGAATAGCGATCTAGTAGGTTTAGACTCTCTTGGTCACTATCAAACAAAATTGACCAACAACCATAATATTAAACATATTTGTTCAGAATATATGCTCTCTACCATTATATTTATCTACGCTAAAAATCGCATTGACATCGGTTAGGAAACACAAAAGATATTAAAGAAACAATATTGCATATTTTTGTACTATATGTAAAAAAATTCTTTATATCTCTTATAATTTCCTATCTTTAACGCGCCAACTGAAAAATAAGTACACATTGTACGCTAACTATAAATATATTGAAATATTTATATAGTATGTATCCATAACTCCGTCATACTATAGCTAATTTTTCAGGTAAAAACTTGTTTTGTTTACACTAAAACAGGTGTTTCTTTTGACAACAGCTGATAATAGTGGCGTGAGTCTGATAAACGCACAATTTAGACTAGAAATGGGGGCTATTAGTTTAAGAACATAATTTTTTTTATTTACGATGATGATATCGATATCTACTTATGGATATTTTGGGCTAGGATATCCATAATATCGATACTGATGCAGTTTTTACTGGAAATTCCTCAAATGTTTATATACATATGTAATAAATTATAGACATTAAAAACGACAAATTGTTTAAATTCTTAAGTATTTAAATTGATAAAAAATACAAATTTTGATAATTCATATCTACAAATTTAAATAATTAATTATTTATATTTCGAAACAAAAATGGGATAAAAATTTTAAACAAATTATTGAAAATATTAATTATTTACATTTTTCAATAAAACTGAAGTTCTCATTTCAAATTCAACACAGATTATCGATAATATTGATATATCACGTTAACACAAAAAAAGCAAAATAAAAATTTGCACAAAATAGTAAGAAAGCAACCAAGGCTATTTCTGAGTATATGTTTTGAAATAAAGGTGTTATGGGCGACTATCGATAAAAATAATGACAAACATATGTTTTTATTCCATGAATCGAAATTTTTAGAAAGTGCCTGAGAAACAGCTGTAGTATATTTAAAATAAAAAGCAAGTTTTGCGCTTTAAAAACAGCCAGATCTGACGAGAAAAAAGCGGCTTTGGCAACAGTGCTCGTGACTCACGCGCTCTGCTCTGGCGACGCATCGCGGTTGTTGTTGTCTGTGGCTTTTCCCCCCTTCCCCACCACACTGCTCTACCCACCACACTCTTCACATGTTCCTTCGTTTTGTTGGTGTCTGTTTTGCTTCTGTTTTGTGTATTTTGGCATTGAGAATTCACAAAAAATTTGCAGGCCAGCAGCGAAGCAACAAGAAGCGCGCGCTGACGTCATCGACGGCCGCCTGTTGAATGTGTGTGTGTGTGTGTGTGTGTGTGTGTGTGTGTATGGGAGACAAATGTAGAGATGTGTGCATGTGTTTGTAGACAACAAAAATTAAGCAGAATTTGTAGAATTTGCATTTGGGCGCAGACAGCGATGCGACAGCGACGACAGCAGCGACGACGACGTCATGCAAAGTTTCGTTTTCGAACTTGAAATTTCCATAGCGTGCGCATTTTGCGCTCTCTTTGTGCCGCTCTTCGCAGCGGCGCTCTCTTGCTCCCTCTCTCTCTCTCTCCCTCTCTCTTGAAACTGGTCATGCAGCGCATCCTGCGCCGGCTGCGCAGTCGCCGCTGTCTGCACTCTCACTCGCTTGTTTGCTCATGCGTCGACTGCGCTGCTCTGCGCTGCGCTGCGCTGCGTTTCATTTCATTTGGATTTCAATTGTTGTTTTATTTGCATTTCATTTTCTTCGCATTTTCGCATTGCGTCTCTTTCGTTGGCTGTGCAACAAGTGTGTTGCTATTATTATTGTTATTATAACTATTTTCGTTGTAGCAGCGTTTGTTTATGTAAATTGACCAAAAACAAAAACTAGTTATTGTTGTTTATGGTTGACTAGTTAAGCGGGCGCAGAGGCAGCGGCGCGTAGAGTCGTAATAACGGCAGCATCGTCGGCTACGTTACGTAACGAGCCGAACCAGCGAAAACGGAATCAAAACGGAACGGAACGGAATGGAAAAACGTTAAAAGCGGGGCGCTTTCAAATTTTAATGAGCCAGCGTTGCCACCTGGCCGGCACAGACACTTGTTACGCTCAGCGATCGCTCAGAGAGCGTGCTCAACGAAAGAGAGAGAGAGAGAGAGAGAGAGAGACCGCGATGCTTGCTTTTGGTCTCAGCCGCGTGACTTGCTTTTTGGAGCCAGTGTTGCCAATTTGTACTTTTTTCCGACTTTTTTAAACCGGCATATCCGGAAAAATTTAAAACGTCTCGAATTATTATTTTAGTTTATCTTTTTTTTTATTCATTTTTATTTTCATAAATCGCTCATAGAAAATATCATTTAAATCTACATGGATTGGATTTATATTGATCTATTGGCTAGAACTAGTTTTTTTGGTTAAGTTAAACAACTTTTTAAATGCCTAATGTCTATTTAAATGTATAACCATAAAAAATAATATAGCGTTCTTGATTTCATTTTAATTATATTTGTATATATTAGCTTTAGCATTTTTATCCACTTTATTACCCTATTTTAGATTTAACATAGATTGACCTGTTTCTAGTTCTTATGTCCTCATCTGTTTATCTGTCCTTTTTTTATGGTGAGCAGTTGCCAGAATAAGCTAGTTTTGTAATGTAAAATATTCAAAACCATGCCCTTGAACAAGCTTAAAAAATAAATTAAAAAATTAAAATTATATTTAGTCCTATAGAATAATATAAATATAATTTTAATTTAATTAATTTAATGTTTACTTTAATTGATTGAATTGATTAATTTTAATTGTATACTTAATCTTAATTTGTATTTAGCTGTATTTGACAAATAGAATAAAATTCGAAAAACCCGCCAGATTGGCAACACTGGCTGCTGGTCGGCCATTAAAATGTTGTATGCAAGCATCTCGCGAGCGAACCAAAGCCGCTCTCTTAGCCCCCGCTGCCGCTCCCCCACCCCACCGCACCTCACACTTGGCCCGTTGCATACGGATAAAAGCGCTCTCTCACATGCGCTGCTGCTGCTCTGCTGTTGCTCTGCTGCTGCTCTGCTCGGCGCCGTTGTCTCATTTCGCATTTGACTTTCGGTACGTGCAGTCGGCGAACAGCGCAGAAAACGGAATTGTCGAAAAAGCAACTGTCATTGTTGTCGTTGTTGTTGTGAGTGCTCTCTCTCCCTCTGTCTCTCTCTTTTTTTTTGCACGTGTGCAGTGAAGAGCGCGCGCGCAAAGCTCTAAGCAAAGAGCAAAAGTTCTAAGCTCGCGTTTTTTTGATTGTAAGTAAAAATCTCTCTGTGAACCGTTGGAATTTACTCTGTCTATATGCATATATATATATTTGTGTGTGTGTGTGTGTGTGTGTGTGTGTGTGTGTATGTAGATAAATTTTAGGCTGTTGTAAATTGTTATGTCGACGCCTTATCAACGCCAGCAGCGGCATTTGTCCAATCAGAATCGCCCTTCACCCAAAAAAGCTGCGCCTAGGCGGCGGCAGCGACGTCGACGCAGACGCAGACGCCTCTGCTGCAGCATTTAGTGGGTCAAACGCCGTCTGACCTCCGGCAGCGCCCCATTAGCCAGCGCAATTCACTTGAAAATTATCCAGCCCATTATCTGTTATCTTATCTGCAAAAATGTCTCAAACAGCGGGCACTTCAACGTCTGCGTCGGCGTCGGCGTCTGCGTCAGCGTCGCTGCGGCCGCTTTAAGTGTGATCTCTTTCATTTTGAACAATTCATCATAAAAAAAAACAAAAAAAATATGGCGTGGGAGAGCTTTTACTTTTCGCTTGAAAGCAAACGAGCAAAAGAGAGCGGCAGCAGCAGCTGCGACGCCGACTGCAGCAGAGGCAGCGCGGCAGCAGCAGCTGACCCCTCTCCCAAATGATGCGTAAGCGTTGCCGGATGCTGGGGTTGCCAGAGTGTGTGGGAGAGCCAATATGCAAACTGCACACTGGAATGATGGAATGAGCGAATGAGGGAATGACAACATGTTGAAATGATGTTTGATGATGTTTATTGTCGCTTTGTGCATTGTTATTGAATTGCACTGAGATTCATTGTGGCATTCGCTCTATTACACTTGAAAAAATTACGTTTAACATTGCAATAAACATAATTAGTGTAAATTAATGAATAAACAAATTTATATAAACATTATACAATTGACAAATTGACAAGCATAACAGGCATTCACACGAAAAAATCAAGTTTAATATTGCAATAAATAGTAATAATATAAATTAATAAAAATGGTTGTCTTTTAAAAATTATGCTAGATAATAATATGTGAATTGAATTAAAAAACAATTTAATTGCTCATATAAATAAAATTTTATCTGGTAAAACAATTAAAAATTGGCGCTTTAATGATTACAAAACTTGCATGAAAAAAAACCAGCATAAATCTATGAACAAAATTTTAAAAATAAATTCTAGGTTGATTAGGTAGGATAAGTAATTTATACATGAAAAACATTACAATAAATAAATAAATAAAGCTCACTCTATAGATTTCAAATAAACATCAATTTCTATAATAAATAATATAAAAATCCCCATAATTTTATAATTAGGGCACTTTAAATTCGAATTCTCGTTAAAAACTACAAAATTAACCAAAAAAAAAAAAAAAACACAAAAACTATAATAATTGGATGTTTTAATAGCTGTAGAAATTGTTGCGCAAAATCTCAGGGTAGTTCTAATTATAGCTATTTAACTATAAAGTGTTAAATATTGTAATACTTTGTTGCTTTATGAGTAATTTGACCACCATGAACAAAATAATTCGTAAATAAGTGAAGGCTTGATTTTGTGAAATGAAATTGAATAGAGTTTAAAAAAAAAAAAAAAAAATATTAAATTAAGTTTGCAAATTTTAATTGCTTTAAAACATAATTCTGGCCAAAAATTACAAATTTTATTGGTTCTAAACGAATAAATTTGTTTAATAAATAAATAAATATCTTTAAAAAGTGCCAAATTATTGCATTAAATGTGTGGATAATTTTTAGACCCTTTAAAAAAGTAAAAAGGGTCTATTAGTTTAGTGCAAAGAGAAAATGTATGTAACACCCAGATGGAGGCGTGGCAGACAAAGTATGTATATTCTTGATCAGGACGACAAGCCGAGTCGATATAGCCATGCCCGTCTGTCTGTCTGTCTGTCTGTCCGTCTGTCTGTCTGTATGAACACCTAGATCTCAGCAACTATAAGAGCTAGAGACACCATATTCGGGATTCAGGCTCCGCTATTCAGTAAGCAGCACAAGTTTGTTTTAGATTATGGATACCTCCCGCCCTTCCCCCGCAAACCGCAAAAAGCTGCTGTAGCCACAGTTTTGAAGCTATTGATTTGTAATTTGGTATTTGACTAGTTTATGACATTCTCTATCGACGATGTGAATTTTGTTTTGATCGGATAAGAAACAGCGAACATATGCCACAGACAATTTGCCGCACTAGGCAGAGGGGGGGTGGTGTGCCTTGCATACGCGGGTAGCTTAGTGTGAGTGCGTCTGATTGTGTTTGTATGTACATATACTCAAAGTAAAGGGTCTTCTACGGTCGGTTACGTCCGACTGTAGCCTCCGTCCCACTGACCTGCCCCGTCCCTATATTTAAAAATATTTATTTAGTTCTATAAAAATTGAGCAGCATAAAGCAAAAAATTGGTAAATAAATAAAGGTTGTCTGTTGTGGTATTTCCACTTTTGGAGCAAACAATGAAATCTAGCTGCAAAAAGGCGAGACTTTAGCCATTTATAAATAGTTGCCGCAGTTCACGCACCTTCAAACTTGTCCCCAGTCTTAATCAGTTATAATAATAGCCGGAATATTATCATAGGCTGCATGGAATGTTGCTAGTTGCCTGTTGCCTGTTGCTCGATTGCGGCATTCTCGGCCTTTTTATCAATTCAGAGGGGCAAAACGAAGAAACGAATACGAAAGCAAAAGCAACAATTGATAAACCATATTCAAAAGCCGTTGGCTTGGCAGCCACGTAATGTTCTAAATTGGGACGATGTCGATATCGTTGTCGATGTCGATGTCGATGACGATGTCGATGACGATGACGATGACGCCAAAGGGAGGAGAGAAAAATTGTTTGTTTGTTTAGCTTGTTTGTTTGCACCTGTATCAGCGGGACTTTAAGTTAGCTTTTAATTAATGGACTGTGAGTCAGCGTAAAGCTGGCACTGCACCATGCCCTCCGCCGCCCTCTTTTCACCAACCGCCTTGCCATTAAACTGCAACAGAGATCTGTTAACCAGTGTTGCCATCTGTTTTGTAGAAAACCAGACACAATATTGAAAACCAGATAGAAAACCAGACAATATAGAAAACCAGACATAATATTGTTTATTCATTAACTTCTGTGTTTCTTAACCGATTTCAATGATTCAGTATAGAAACATATGTATATTGGTAGAAAGTATACACTCACAATCAAAACATTCTGTGTTCGATATTTCTTATCGATTTGAAATAAGTTTGATCGATCGAAATGGAATCATTTCTGTTAACATTAAGAGCAATTATTAAAACATTCATTAGAAATGATCAAAACCGAAATATTGCCCTCTAAATATTGGAATATTTTGTGTATTTCAGGTGTTATGAGTAAATGTTGAATTTATTCAACCACTAATTTAACATTAAAACTTGACTAAATTTACAAAATTGAATAAGTTTTTAACATAATTATGTGATTTATATGAGTTTAAATGTTTTGCATGTGGAAATATCCAAGTATATTTAAAACTATTTTATCCAATTCCATAAATAAATAAAATAAAATGAATATTTATTTTAGAATATTTTTACACATGTTTTGTAATTTAATAATGTATAAATAAATTAAAATAAACATTTATTTCAAGATATTTTAAAGTATTTTGTAATTTTATTAATAAAATTTAAATAAAATAAATATATATTTAAGATTGTTTTTACAAATAAACAAATTACAATAAATAAATATACATATTTCAATAAATAAATATATTACACCAAATAAATAAATGAATTAAAATATTTATTTTAAGATATTTTTTTTTGTAATTTATTTATTTATTTATTTAGATATGTAATCCTAATGCTTCAAGTATAAAACTTATAAATTATTGCATTAGTCACTATAAATTTGAGTTTAAATTTAAATAGATATATCATCAAATAAAATAAATATTTATTTTAAAATATTTTACGGATGTTTAGTAACTAAATAAAAAAAAGTAAAATAAATTTTTATTTTTAGATATTTTTTATTAATTTTGTAATTTAATAAATAAATAAAATAAATATTAATTTATAGATATTTTTATTAATTTTGCTATTTGTTTATTTGTTAAATGAATAAAATAAATATTTATTTTAATATAATCTAACATAAATAAATAAAATAAGTACATATTTTAAAACATTTCTATTTCTGGCAACGCTGGCTGTTAACTGTCTTTGCCTCGGCGCTCTTACTTGCGCGCTCTCTTGCGCGCTCTCTTGGGCGCTCTCTTGGGCGCTCTCTACTGCCGCTGGGCTGCGATAGAATTTCTGCGATTCAGTCAGCAGCAAACTTGCTAACGCAACGCACGCAGCAGCAGCAGCAGCAGCAGCAGCAGCAGCAGTAAAAGCTCCACCCCCCGCCCCTTGCCAGTTGCGCGCGCGCTTGCTCTTTCTCCTATCGCTCTCTCGCTCTCTCGCCGAGTCTGCCTGCCTGCCTGTTGCTCTCTCGGGCTCTTCATAGCGCACGCTCTCAGCCGCTGCTCAGTGTTGGGAGTCAGGCCGTAAGCTTCAGTTCGAAAGTCGCGACGGCGCGCAGCGATAAACTGAGAGGGAAAATTCAATTTTGTGCAGTTTTTTTTTTCAAGTGTATTGTGTATGAAAAGTGCAGGCAATAACAACAACAACAACAACAACAATAGTAAAAGCAACAACAACAGCAACCAACTTTTTGGTAAGAGCAGCAAACTGCACAAATGACAAAATGAAAAACTCAAAAGTGTCTATGTGTGTGTGAGTGTATGCTTTCATGTGTGTGTGTGTGTGTGTGTGTGTGTGTCCAGTCAACGGCTTTTCTAAATTGACATACTTTCTAAAAGCGCTAGACAAGCAGCAGCAGCAGCAGCAGCAGCACCAACAACAACAACAACAGCTAGCAAATCTGACCAACAACAACAACAACAATGTAATGGCAATGCCTAAGTGCCACTGTCCAACTGTCTGTGTGTGTGTGTGTGTGTGTGTGTGTGTGTCGCTGTGCATCTGTGTGTGTGTGTTGCAGTCAGGTTTACCAACAGAGAGACACAGAAACAGGCACAGAGTCTCATAAACAAGTTGATAGACAGTCCAAGCAGCAGCAGCAACAACAGCAGCAGCAGCAGCAGCAGCGAAGCCGGCAGAGACAAAATCAGCGACAGCGTTGCCAACTGCGATGCGACGCACAGTGGGCAAAAACGAGCAAAAACTAGCCAAAAATAGTTCCATATAGTTTCCAAAATCTCTGCATTCCTTCAAACAGATAGATATTGCTATAACAACTCAGTTCGTCGTGCTGATCAAGAATATATATACTTTAACTACTCTGCCACGCCTACATCTGCCTGTTACTTGCAAAGTTATTAATCCTGTTTTTGCCCATTTCATGTGCACAAGTAGAGCTGGGCTTTGATTCGATTACGATTCGTTTTAATCGATTCCTGTTGTCGGCGATTATTTAGATTTTTTTTGAGAATCGATTGTATTTTTCGATTTCTTGTGTTGTATATAGCCATAAAAATAAAAAATAAGAAAATAGTAAAAATATAAATATAAATAATAATTAAAATAATATAAATATTGAAATAACAAAGTAATCCTGATATTCGAAATACTGTATTATTTGTTAATTAATTTTATATTCTTTTTATGCGCAAGAAATACAGAAATATTGATATAAAAATAATATTGGAAATATTTTATTGAAAACATGCATAAAATAATTTATTCAAATACGCGTAAAACTATTGAAATATCCTTGAATTTGATTTATTTGCCAATTTCGCAATTGTCCCACTGTGCGACGCACTTCAAATGCCGCCTGACCAAGCGGTCAGCGTAAAGCTTTTACTCCGCTGCCTGGCTACTTGTTTGACAACAAGCACTAGAAATGCAATTACGCTGGCTATTACGACTTTCCAGATACCCTTTACTTGGCACAGTTGCCTCAGACTTTCCGTACCCCTTAATCGAAAATCGAATCGAATTATTTCGAAAAATTAAGGGAATCAAAAACACAATTTTTATTAAAAATATTGATTAAAATTAATGTAGTATAATAAACAATAGTTAATATAAATAGCAACAGATTAAAAAAGTTATTTAATAAAAACAAATATTTCATTTTATTATTCAAAAATATTATAGAATTTAAATTTTAAATAAAATAAATAATAAACACCACGATAAATAATTTAAAATTGCAGCAAATAATTTAATATATTTTCAAAGAGAAATACTGAAAGTATTAAATAAAATAAAACACTTAAAAAATTAATAAATAGAAATATTAAATAAATATCAATATTAAATAAATAATAAAATGAAAATAATAATTTTTAATAGAAAGAATTTTATTAACGATCAAATGAATTTCGATATTTCGTTGATTTCAAGATTAAGATCTGGAAATAAAATCATTTCAAAAACATACTATTTATATTTTGAAATCCGAAAATAAAATGCTCTTAAGAAAATAATACTATTTTAATTTTATGGGTATTAATACGAATGTGCTTTATCCACATTAAAGGTAAAGCCCTAAATCAAATGAAATCATCAACAGATCAGCATTTGAATAATAAATTCCTTGAATACAAATTAAATATAATTCTTAAGATCGTCTTAAACTTGAAGCTAAAACAAAATGAAACTTAACTGAGATCACATAACATGGTTTAAAGCCGCATATACAGCTGAAGTTGATTGTTTTTTTCTCTGCTTGCATGACGAAAGCTATGGGATGTTGGTAATACCCCCCGATCCCGGTCCCGGTACGCCCCCTAAACCGAAGTTTTAATCGTCTTTGGCATGCAATGTGCGCGTGTTTTAATGCATTTAAATTTAGCTTTTTAATTTATAATATTGGGCGGGTATTAGCTAAAAAAAATATATATATACATCTATATATGTATATAAATATATATATCTGGTTGGTATATACATATATCTGGTTGTACATGTCAAAACATTTGTTTTATCAGTCGCTATGCAAGAGCCAAGAAACGTGTAGTAAAAAATGTTTACCTGATCTCCCCCAACTCTTTGGCTTTGGCTCTCTCACTTCTCGCTTCTCTCCGCTCTTGTCTTTCTCCTCTCCCCCCGCTGCTGCCAACTTTTGCAGCCACCGCAGACTTGTCTAGGCCTTGAACATGTTGCTGAGGGAAGGCCATTGGCCATCGTTGGCCGCATTGCTAAAATTCCGCAGCTTTCTTTTGTCTTGGCTCTGCAGCTTTCTTCTGGCTCTGGCTCTGGCTCTATGTAAATTTTGTACCAGACGCGCCCAAAAATAATGATAATAATACTAATAATAACCAGTAAGGATGCAGCAGATCAGTCGAGGAGTCGGACGTAACCGACAGTGGAAGACCCTAAACTTTGTGTTTTAATAATAGTCTCCCCTCCACTGTCCAATCGAGCAAATTGTTGCATATCTTCGCTATTTCTTGACTAATTGTTAGATGCTTGCTGCATCGGAGAACCTAAATACTTAAATTGGTATCTTTAGCTCTTGTAGGTTGCGAGATCTAATTGTTTATACTGATAAAAGATCAGATATGGCTATATCGTATATATATTCTGATCAGATATATTTAAATTTAAATGTGTCCCCTTCGCACCAACCTAATAAACCTTTTTGTGCTTTTTTCAAGTACCGGGTCTAGAAACCCAAATTATACAAATTGGGATAAAAGCAACAAACGCAAATCTTTGGGAAGGTCAAACAAATTCTAAAAACATTTCGATGAGTTAATCCCAATAAAATTTGTTTAATTTCGCGTTTTGTTTTTTAAGCCGTGATGCTTCATTGATTTTCATTTGAAATAAAAGCTCATTTACATAGCTGTTACTTCGCGCCTCCCTTCCCCCTTACCCCCTTCGGACAACACCCTCTCTCCCCCTCTGCCCGCCTTGCGTTCCCGTTGATTCATTGTTGTTTTTGTTGTGTCCATTAGCACAAAATCAAAGCGAAAATGTCAAAAGCAAAATACACGAATTTTTATTTTTTGTATTTGAACAAAATGCGGCGAACAGGTTCTTTGCTACCCTGTAATTTATTTAAGCAAGGCTTACCTCCACCTCACTCTAGCGAATTTGTTGATATTTAATTATTCAAGTGTATAGATTAATTTCGTATGTTTAAAGTGCTGTTTATTCTATCCAATTTTTTACTAAGAAGATTGTTTGGAATTATTGGATTATTCAGAATACATAATATCTACCCTTATATTGATCTATACTGAAAAGCGCATTGAAATCTGTTAATAAACACGGAAATTATTAACCAAACAATATTGCAGCATTTGCCACGTTCGTCCTCTCGTACAGACAAAAATGTAAGAAGATGCATTGCTGTATATTTTATAAAGAATTTGAATTGATTTTTAAAGTTTAGAGTGCAGAGTATTCTACAATTCCTTATCCTTACTGGCTTATAAGTATTATGTTTATTCTAAAAATATAAAATAAAATTCCAGGGTAACTACGCGTCGCATACGCCCGTCTCTTTTGCGATAAACACCTGCTGCAGTTTGTTATATGCCTATGAATGTGTGAAATCTTGCATTATTCTTGTAACAGGTGTAACGGCTGTGATTGCAGCCAGAGGCTGCCTGCTACGACACGCGCACGCAGTTGAGCTTTGAGCACGATCGCACGTAGAGAGCGAGCGAGTGAGCGAGTGCGCGAATGTTGTTGTCTCGCTCTGTTGACGACGAGCTTTGCGCTGTCAAAGTTCAAGGTGTAAAAACTGCGATAAATCTTTGACATGGCTTGTTAATAACGCTGGCATTGCTGTTGACTGAGCTCATCGGCAGAGGGGAGGGGGATGGGGAGATTTATAGAGGTTTATAAATAGTTAATTATTAATTGATGAAATGACTAATTGTGCAATTGTCTGTGAATCTACATACTATATGTGCCATTATCATTGATATTATTTTAAATTTTTATCTGTTTTGCTGTTTTCTCCTCACATTCGCTTCGTATGCGCCAAGGTAGAAGCAATTTAATTTAACGCTGCTGATGAATCAGTTATAACTCAATGACGGCCCCCATACACGTCTATAGATACACCTGAGTCTCTGTCTCTGTCTCTGTCTCTGCCTCTATCTCTGTCTCCATTTATCTGTCTCTGTCTCAGTTTGATTTGGAGACTCAGCTGCTAGCGCCTAACAGTGCAGCAGCAAAATCTCTCCCCGGCAGTGTTGCCAGACGGTCCAAAAATTGCCACTTTTAAAATTCGCTTCATTTGGAATTATTTGTTTATTTATTGTCAACTAAACTAAACTTAAGTTTAAGCACGAAATTAAATTAAGCTTTAAACGAAATGCAATGAAATTAAATTCAAATATACTTAAGAAATTTGAAATTAAATAATTATACGCATTAGAAAATATTTATAAAAAATAGTTATTTATTAAAAAATAAATATATATTGAAAAATATTTATCTAATACAAATATTTATAAAATTGAAAATATTTAGGTAAATCGACTTATGATTAAAAATATATATATTTTGTGGGCTCTGCCACGCCTTCTTTTGTTTGTTACAAGCCTTCGCACAAAGGTTTTAAACCAGTTTTAATTAATTATTTGATGGATGGCAGTATTGAGATAATAAAATGCCCGACGAATCTGTTCTAAACCTTTAAAAAATATTAAATTGATTAACACATATTTCATAATTTATTTATTTAAGATAACTTCCCAATGCCACAAGTACAAAGGACTTATAATTTAGAGCATGAGTCACATAATATTTAGATTAAACTTAGATTCTATAGCTTGAATCATCTTAGGAAGTTTTAGTCTGGGGTAAAACTTATTGGGGAAAACTTCATCGTGTAAATGCAGTCTAATAATAAATATGTAACCTATTTTCTGACGACTTCCTTTAAGCAATCTAGTTTTGTGTAGTTGAAAATATTGGCAACGCTGCTGCCGAATAGAATTTGGTTTTATCAATACACCAATACATCATTATATATATATATATATATGTGTGTGTGTGTGTGTTTGTGTGTTTGTTTACTTGTTTGTATGTGTATTTTGCTATCAGCTGGCCCATTTAATTTGCATATGGCTAAGAGCAATTGATTGATTTGTGACTGCAATTGCAACAAGTTGGCAACACCGTTCTCGCTCTCTCTCTCGCTCTCTCTTTCTCTTCCCCTCTCTCTCTTTCTCTTCCTCTCTCTCTATCTGTCTCTTTCTCTCGGTGTGCGCTTAATTTGTTGCTGTTGTTTGCTTTAGTTTTAATGTTGTTTTAATGACAGCTGCGATGCGCTCATGCTGCCGACGCACAGTGGCTCAATAGCTAGATTTGGCGTGCCAAAAACGATTTCCCGCTAAACGAGTTGCTTGCTAAAAGTAATGCTATCTGATCTGAGAGGAATATTTAAAACTCAGAAAATGTAATTGGTTTTGTAGTTACAGCCCCTCAAAGTTAAAAAAAATGGTTTATTTATTTTTTGATTTTTGATATCCCGAATTCACCGATTGAGCCACTGTGCGACGTCGACGTCAGCCTTACGTTTGCCGTAAGAGATCTGCCGTTCATTACGTTATTGTTGATGTTTAGTGACATAAATCCGTTGCATGGGATTTACCCAATTTGTTTATGTTTTTCTCAGTGCACAGACAAACTCAACAATTGAAGTGTCTGTGGTGTAGTGAGTAAGTGGAGTGAAGGGAGGGGAGCGGCAACAGCTTTGCGGCTTTTGGCTGCAGCGTATCGTATGCATAACCTCAAAACTCAATGTCACGCATATTATTTACTCATTGTCTCTCCCTCTCTCTCTCTCTCTCTCTCTCTCTCTCTCTCAGTCTATCTGTTTCTCTCTATGTGCCTATTGTCTATGGGGTTTTTTTGTTATTTTGATATTTGCGCTTAGCGTTGGAGGTAAAATATGAAATTAGCTAACGAGTTGCGGCTGGCGTTTGTCATAAAAATAAGTTAAGTTGTAAATAATAAATACAGCAATACTAGCAAAGAGCCAAGACGTAAACGTAAAACGTGAAACGTAACACGTAATTGCTAAACAGTTTAACGTAACGTAACGCGCGCTTTTAAGCTGGACACCAAGCATTTCAGCTTTAAGCTCTCTTTTTTGCAAAAGCTCCTTTAAAACAGGACACTAAGCTCTAAAGCTTACAAGCCTCTATTTAGAGCAGAAATTCAAGCTTCGAAGCTTTGAGTGCTCCCTTTTGCTTGCAAACCTCTTCTTAGAACAGGGCATAAAGCTTAAAAGCTTTGTAGGAATTTAAGCTGCACTGAGCTTTAAGGCTCTACGCGCTCTCTTTTCCAAGCCTATCTTTAGAGCAGAACACTAAGCTTTACGTGCTCACCTTTTGCTTGCAAACCTCTCTTAAGAGCAGGAATTCAAGTAAGAAAGCTTTTTCGTGCTTTTCCGTGCTTGGACACTAAGCTTTAAAGCTTTATAAGCTTTCCTTTGATTTCAAGCCTCTCTTTAGAGAAAGACACTAAACTGTGAACCTTTACGCGCTCTCTTTCGCAGGGTTTTCTTAAAAGCAGCAAAGCTTTACTGGTGCGTAGGGTTAAGAGGGGGATGGGAGGGGTTAACAGTCGATTCAATTGTCTTTTCTGTTGTTTTTGTTGTTTGTCAATTTGTCAATTTGGCAATTTGTAATTGTTTTGTGGCGCCTTTTTTATGGAGTTCTGCTCATGACAAAAAACTGATATAAATTATATTTATAACGCAAACATGCGTGCGTACGTACGTACATACGTACGTATGTATGATTGTATGTGTCTGTGTACATATGTATGTATGTTAGATAAGATATGCACATGATTTCATTGTACAAATACAGCAGAAAGCACGGAAAATTGTTGCCAACGGAAGTGACGTTGACAACAGACAAAAAGCCAAAAACAAACGTAAACCAAAACAATTTTATTATATTACAAACTGGCAGTAACAATAATAACAATAATGAAATCGAGTAAAAATTCTCGCGCGCATTCATTCGATGGGCAAGAGAAAAAGCTTTAACGTAATGCCAACGAGTTGAGCTTGCAATTCACGTAGCGATCGCTCGCTTTACGTGCAGCGTCGCTGATAAAAAGCGTTACGTCTCCAGCCTTACGTAACTTGACCCAATTGGGATTATCACAGACGACGGGGACGCCTCAACGGCAAGATATGCGAAACTTGGGCCAAAGCACGTATTCACTACAAATGAAAAGCTAGAAATATTCAACAAAAATATTAAATAAAGTAGCGTAAAAAATACACATATGAATATAAAAATTAAAAACAAAATTATGATAAAATATAAACAGCAAAATTAGTAATTAAGAAACAAAAAAATATATAAATAGATAATAATTTAGAAAATAGATAATAAATAAATATAAACAAGAAACAATAAATCATATTTAAAAATAAACAATAAATTATAAATAAATATTATGTAAATATAGATTAATTGGTAAATAAAATTATGAAAAATAAATTAAAAATGCAATAGTTTTAAATAAAAATTAAAAATTTGAATATAATAATGAAAAAAAAATAATATCTAAGAAATAAAACAAAAGAATATAAAATAAACAAAAAATAATATTTAAATAAAAATAAATAAAAATAGCAAATAAAAACATAATAAATGGCCAAAAATAATGAATAATACACAGTAAAAATAAAAATAGGTGAATAATATTTAAAAATAAATAATAAATAAAATTGTGAAATTTCTGTTCGAATTTGAGACTTTTTTGAGTTTCCTTTCAAAGCAAAACAAGCATAAATGAGCTTGTTTTCTGACAATTTTTTTTAATGGAGTCATATTTGGATAGAATTTGGATTGTTTTGAAATAATGTTTTCATCAAATTCGGCTCGTATTGGAGTTATAATCATATTGATTAATTTTCGATTGCTTTACAATTTCATTAATCATATTTTGAGAACTTTTATGAGTCATTTTCGATTAATTTTTCGATATTTTTCGAGTTGCCCGTAATATGCATCTTTTTTCAATCATTTCGACGACTCGAAAAAGACTCGCCAAGGTGATTATTGTAAAAGTGAACTTCCAAATGCTGGCTGGGTTAAAGCAAATACAAATGAATACAAACAACAATGTGAGTTGTATGTGTGTGTGTGTGTGTGTGTGTGATTGTGTGTGTGTGTGTGTAATTGTTTGTGTGTGTGTATTTGCCTTTGCATGCGCTACGCAATTGACCAAAACAATTAACGGAATTCAGCAGCACGAGAAAGAGCACAAAAGCAGCAACAACGAAGAGAGAGAGAGAGATAAAAGTAACAGCTTTCGTTTGAGCTCTCGCTTTAGTTTTTTAACAGCCGCCAGTGTTGCCAGAATTTTCAAATACAATTATGTTAAATAGCAGAAAAACGAAAGCTCACATTATTGCAGCTTAAAATTTAATTAAATCAAATTATGTATTCTTGAATATGGAATGAGCTTTTTTGACTGATATTGTTTACGTTATATAAAATTAAAATTTTGCTCATGTCTTAGTTGTTCTAAAAATAATAAAGTTTGATTTATTTGCTGACTGTTTTAAGAAACATTAACAAAAAAAGTCAAATATTTGTAATTAATGTAATGTAACGTAATTAATTTTTTTTTTATTAAATATTTAATAATTTATGAATATTTTGCGAGTATTTGTTTCCCCTCTATATGTTTTTATCCCATATTGACAACTTTTCTAATTTTTATAAAAAGCTTTTTATTTTTATCGCATCGTAGCATAAATGTTATGCGCTAGAAAAAGCAAAGTCTAGCCATAAAATTGCCAAATCGCCAGCACTGATAAGAGCTGATCTTTTGTTTTCTCGTAGTGTTCTTCAACACTTGCTGCGGAACAAGTGCCTAAAGAAACAGTGTTGATAAACGCCCGCAGGCTGTTGTTATTCTGAACTTTGTATAGACAACATTGGACTTATTAATAAAAGTACATAAAACTAATTGTTGCAATGAGTTGGCAATTTAAATAATCATAAACAAAACAAGCCAAAACGAGAATGAACGGAACATGAATAGATATATCCATAGATATATGCACAATGTTTGTCCATATATTGGCGTGTCGTGTTAATTATGGCCGCGCTGATGTTTTTATTTTGGCCCATCCCGAACCACAGTTCATTCCGCTACATGCTCTTGCCACCTCCCCCTGCCCCATCCCCCTGCCCCATCCCCATCCCCATCCCCTTCCCTTTCTACACCCACTATGCGCTGTTGTCTTTTCTCTTTATTTTTGTTGATTCTCTGACATGTCGTGTGGATACTACGCCGACTTTTGACAGTTGTTTTAATACCCTAACTTGACGGGCATATCAGTGCAATAGCCAAAGCTACAATAAACTGACTGTAAAAATTTCTCTGTAGAGGCCTCGTTCTTCTTCTTCTGTATCGAGCTTTTTATAAAAAAGTCCCATATCTGCGAATTGTCGTCAATATTTTAAGATTATTATCGAAAGATTAATAATTAATATTAACAATTCCATCAAATATTATCAATTTAGTTATATAAAATATAATAGAATTTAATTTCATTAAATATAGAATTTAATTTAATGAAATATACAATTTAATTTAATTAAATATACAATTCAATTCCATTAAATAACATAAAATTTAATTTCATTTAAAGCTCAGAATAAAATAAAATTAAATTAAGCCTGCAACAGCGATGCCAATTTAGCCGATTTTAGAATTCTATTTATGCTTATCGTAAATTTATTTATTTTTTTATTTTTTAAGGCTATTTTGCTTGCATCCGACTTTTATTCTACGAAGTTTAAATTTAATAGAATTATTTTGCAATGTTTTGCAACTGGAAATTGATGAGGAGACTTTCGTTAAATGAGTCAAAACCCTTTTTCAGTTTTATAATTTTCATTTTATATTTAATTTTTTTTTGTAAGTGTATTTAAGCTTCGGTCTTTTTTATGTTTGCCTCAGTTTGTTTTCGCTCTTCCTCTTGCTGCGGCTTGGTCTATTTTCTTTACGTGCGCGCCATTTGTTTGCTATCAAGAACATTTAAGCCTAATTTGCTTCATTAAATTGTCACATTTGTATTTTAAATTGCCAACGCTCCCGCTCTCGCTCTAGCCCCTCTCTCGCTCCCTCTCTCGCTCCCTCTCTCGCTCCCTCTCTCGCTCTTTCTCTCTGTGTTTGCACACACGCTTGAGATTATAGAAATTTAGTAAAAATGTTTTCGCTGCCTTTTTATAGGTGTATATATTTTTTTGTGTGTATAATTAACAGCTGCTACACTGAAAAGAAAACAGTTTTGTTTTTTTTTTTTTGTTGTTTTTTTTTTGTGCGCGTAATTAACATTTGTTGCCAAGCTGCCTTTTGTTTAACCTGTTGCCATTGACGAAAAATAAAAATAAAATACAATTAGTATTGTTCTCTCCAGGCTGAGGCTTTAATTGACTGAAATATACCCTGTGTTTTGCTTATTATAAATAATTCCCAAATAAATGAAATAATTAGTTACAATTCATGCATAACTCAATTTTAATGCAATGCATTAATTATATTTTATCTCTTTTCATTAACTTTTCAATTACTTACACACATAAATAAATTTAAATATACATATTCTGTAACATATTCATATTCTGCATAATTTTCGTTCTTTCGAATGTGGACTCTTTCAAATTTATACCATATCGGAAGACAGTTTGTTCATTCTATTGAAATATACTATCAAACTTTCCTATCGTTCATTCTTTAGACTTTTTTAATATTTCTCTGTAATATGTTCTTTTGAATCTTAATTCGTTTAAATGTTGTTTCTATCGAATAATTTACAAATGTTTATTATTCTATTTAAATCGTTGTTCATTCAATCGAACTTTTAATCTTTTGATTGCTTCTTTAATGAATGTTCCCTCTTTCGATTGTCTCTCTATCGAATGTATCTTCTTTCGGTTGTTTCTCTATCGAATGTATCTTCTTTCGGTTGTTTCGCTATCGAATGTATCTTCTTTCGATTGTTTTTATATCGAATGTTCACTCTTTCGATTGTTTCTATATCAAATGTATCCTCATTCTAATGTTTCTTCATCGAATGTTCCCCCTTTCCATTGTTTCTCTATGGAATGTATCCTCTTTCGATTGTTCCTTTATCGAATGTTTTCTTTTTGTATTGTTTCTCTATCGAATGTATCCTCTTTCGATTGTTTCATTATCGTATGTTCACTGCAACGAATGTTCTTTACTGCTTGATTTCATCTTGAATGGAATTTTAATTCGTTTTCAATTAAATTGATGTATCGAATAGGGGATGTTCAAACGTTAGCTAGAAACAAAACAGCCTACGGCTTTGCCCCAATTTTACAGGGTATAAGCAAACAGCAATAACTATTATAGTATAACGAAAGCAAACAGTTTACTTGGTCAAGAGATTCATTCGCTTGATTGCCCCATTTTAATTATAGACCGCAGCCAAAAGAAAACCCCAAAGAGAAGCGACAGGTGATCGCACAGCAAGAGAGAAGGGAAGAAAGAGGAGAGGGCAGAAGACGCACAGAAATCAACGCGCCATGAAAAGACAAATAATTGTTGAAATTAAAAGCATGGCATAGCAAAGTTTTGTTTTTCTTTCTTTTTTTTTTTGGCTATTATAGTTATGAATATTGTTATTATTATTATTATTATTTTTATTATTATTATTATGCTTGCTTTATGGACTCTTTAAATGAAAATGAGAAGAAAAAGTAAAAGTAAAAGCGAATCTTTTGTATTTGTATTTGTATTTGTTTGGCTTCCATTGCGCCGCGTTGCGCATACGCAATGTATGCCCGCTCTCTTTAATTGCGCCAGCTCTCTTTGCTGTGCGCTCTCTTTGCTTGCTCTCTTGGTCTCGTTCTCTTCAACCGAGCTCATTAATAGTTGAGTTTTTAGTTTTGGTTTCAGTTTCGGTTTCAGTTTCAGTTTTGTTGCTTTTGGCTTTTTGTGTGCCGTGTTCCGGTGGTCAAGCAGTAAACGTGCGCTCTGCTTGAACTCATTAAATGCAGTTAATGGATATTAAACATCGACAGAAACAATAAACAAAAACAATAAACAACAAACAATGAGCTAAAGTTGCGCGTGGGTTAAGACACAGCCTCAGCAGGGGGTTATGTAAACGCGGTCTATATAACAAGTGTGTTGTGAAACCGTAGGCTTCATTGATGAGCACAGTAGTGCTCGGGGGTAATTTAATCTTGTACCAATAAATTTAGATAAACGTAATTCATCAAATTCACATATTTATTACACTTTCAATTGTCTTCAGTTTCATTTTAATACATTTAATTTAATCAAAGAAATTGCGAATATAAAACGCGACCAGCTCGCCCGTACGTCCGTCTCGTTGCTCTGCTCTTAATGCTCTCTTTTCATGTAGTTGGACATGTGCGTGCGAGAGTGGAAAAATGTTAAATTACAGCTTATGTTATTGGCAGGGTTGCCAGAAATCCGTCCATGCCGCCCCCAATACTGGGACCAGTATTAGAATTCGTAGATCCATATCCGTTTGAATGAGGGTAGGCTTCTTGCTGAAATGATAAGAGCCTATCACAGTGAATGTATATGCGATCAAAGGTGTAAGTTAACTATTTTCTGCGAGAGTTTGTTGGGTATATCTGGGTAACGGCAGCCTGCATATCTTTGATACAGATCGTTTGTATAATCCAGATACGGTTCTAATAGATACTACTCTGACTAAATTGTCAGCTCCAGGATGGACTTCCATGATTTTTCCAAGTTTCCATTGATTTGGTGGGAGGCGATCGTCTTTGACTATGACTATGTCACCCACTTGTAAGTTCTCA